>JAXQQM020064809.1:0-581019 GCA_034641835.2 Pinus albicaulis
ATGGTTAGAGGGTTTCGCATCCTTACGGAAAAGTAAGTAAACGGTTGTGTGTAGGTCGAGCCAACATTGGTATCTTCTGGGAAAGATTTTGGTATCGGAAGTAGAACTGAAGAAGGGGAGAACGCCTCTTTGTTAGGCGGGACAGAACCCTCCATCTCCTCCCAAGACTATAGTCGGTCTAGCTCTTCAAATGTAAAACCCAAAGACGAGGGTTCCCGCACTGGCTCACCACCGTGGCGCAGTGACAACAAGGATGGCCACTATATGTTTGAACTTGGAGATAATTTGACACCTCGATGTAAGTACATGTATTTCACCATAGTGTTATTGATTTTGTTTCCGATGGGTTTTATTCCTTTCGGGAAACAGGAGTCTTAGATCTCAAGGAGGGTTTCACTGTAGACATTCAATCATATTTTATAAATAGCCCCTTTATATGATCTATTCTACTAATCTGGATAAAATCTCCTGTTGTTCTTTTGCAGACAAAATACTCAGTAAAATGGGTGAAGGTAAGCATTTGGGCATCATGGTTTGTTGGATTTTTCTTGTTATTGAACATGTCGCATGGTTTTCTTGGGTCAGTGAAAGTCGGGTGTTATTGCTCTCTCACGGGTGCCTAAAAAATGTGACCTCACCTTATGGGTCAGAACACTCTTAGCAGGGGGGTTATGTCTGTTAAGTTTGGGTTGCGGTTTTCTTCCCTGTTATGTCGTGGTGGATGGCTGGGACATTAAGGGTTTCAGTTAGACATTTTTTTTTGAATTCTTGAACGTGCATTGGATAAATTTTATTTTGATGGGAGCATGACCAATGCTTACAGGAACATTTGGTCAAGTTTTGGAATGTTGGGATCGAAAATCAAAGGATCTTGTGGCCATCAAAATCGTCCGTGGTTTACAAAAGTACCGAGAGGCCGCAATGATAGAAGTTGATGTGCTCCGTGAAGTTGGCAAATATGACAGAAATGGCACACGGTATGATAGTATGTTTTCTGAGGTTTACTTTGTTGTGTTATTTTAATATGCACAATTTAATAGATGGGCAAGTTGGGTAACATGCCGTGATAATTTCTTGATTTATATCATTTTTATTACTTGTAAATGATTGCCTGAGATTTGTGCCCTTCCCCGATACAGTTGCGTGCAGATGCGCGAATGGTTTGACTATCGGAATCACACTTGCATAGTCAGTATTATATAGTAGTTTATATCTTCATTTTTTGCTTTGATTACAAACACCTAAGATTATTCAAGGTTATCTACACGGTTGTTAGAGTGTCTTCAAGGTTGTGCATGGATGTAAAAACAGGTCTTTGAAAAGCTTGGCCCAAGTTTATATGATTTCCTACGGAAAAACAATTATCTCCCATTTTCCATTGATCTCGTACGGGAGGTTGGAAGGCAACTGTTGGAATCAGTAGCATGTGTGTAGACGATGCTGGCACTTACACCTTTACTTTTGCACTGGGAGGGCCTAAACATTTAATTTGATTTCATAATGAAGCTTTTCTGCTGCCTTTAACTATATTGATTTATTGGTCATGTTAGCTCACGATGGACTGGACTGGTCCTTCATAAGTGCTCTTATGATATCTATCTAGGATTTTCTTATCCTAATTTTGCCAATGATCTGTGGCAGATATGCATGAGTTGAAACTCGTTCACACGGATTTAAAGCCTGAAAATATACTTTTTGTTTCTTCAGACTATGTGAAGGTTCCATACTGCAAGGTAGATTGCTGGCGTGTATTTGATTATGATTGAAATTTCCATGGTTGGCATAATATGTCGATAAGGGTTAATCAATTGATAATATTGCTTTGTTCAAGTAGATAATGCCAACTCGTCCAGCAAAAGGTAGTGTATCAAATAACATATTCTTTGTTTGATTTTTATGCCCTCCTAGTGTTCACAATCGTCAAGATTAACATTTCATCATGAATTTTTGTCAAGGAATCAACTCTAATAACATGGTTGTTGTTTAAAAGGGTGTGAAGGGATCTTCAGATGACTTTAAAAGGTTGCCAAAGTCAAGTGCAATAAAATTAATTGATTTTGGAAGCACCACATTTGAATATCAAGATCACACCTCAGTGGTCTCTACAAGGCATTATCGAGCTCCTGAAGTTATTTTGGGTGAGCATAGAAATATTGTTCTACGGTTTAGCCAACAGTTTGAAAGGACCAATGTCAATTCCATCATGTTCAATCCATGCCCCTTTTTATTTACAATTAACGTTTCTCAGCAGGTTTTTAATGGAACCAACCGTTGCCATCATTTCAAGGATGGGCAATGTTCTTGTGGAGACTATTGGTGATACTAACTGGAAAAAATATACAGATATGATTAAAACAATATTATGTGGACAGTTTTGTAATGGTTCCATGATGGGGACTTTATATTTTTTTAGCAGTGTCTGCTGAGAAAAATCAGATAATTTTGTTAGGTCTTTTGCCTCTGTAAGAGAACTTTGCAGCAATCGAAAGTAGTTCCTCATGATCTGCAGTAGCTCGATATTTTGACCTTGGAAGAGAATGGCAATATCGGGCTCATCCCAGAAGACGGTGGTAATATATTGTAGAAGGCTCTCCATATGCCTCATGTAAATCTACAGAATGTGACGGTTATGGTTTGTGGAATTAGTTTGTCAGGGTATTTAAGTTGTCATCTGGGCACATCAACTTGTAATTTTTTATACTCGAGGTTTCAAATATTCTGTCTTTACAGAAGAAATACCCTACCAAATGTTCTAGGTCTCATGCCACCGGCACCTGGGGTCAATACCTATCACAAATATTGGCATACAACTATCACCAGCACAAGTCATATGTCAAAGCTATTTTACCAATTCTGGTTTTCTTCCTTACATTTGCTCTACTGATTGCTCTGTTTATTGGACACTCTTCATTGACTAAGAGAATTGCAGGCACTTTTTCACTGGGAGGGCTTAAACATTTAATTTGATTTCATAATGAAGCTTTTCTGCTGCCTTTAACTATATTGGTTTATTGGTCATGTTAGCTCACGATGGACTGGACTGGTCCTTCATAAGTGCTCTTATGATATCTATCTAGGATTTTCTTATCCTAATTTTGCCAATGATCTGTGGCAGATATGCATGAGTTGAAACTCATTCACACGGATTTAAAGCCTGAAAATATACTTCTTGTTTCTTCAGACTATGTGAAGGTTCCATACTGCAAGGTAGATTGCTGGCGTGTATTTGATTATGATTGAAATTTCCATGGTTGGCATAATATGTCGATATGGGTTAACTGTATCTGATAATATTGTTGTTCAAGTAGATAATGCCAACTCATCCAGCAAAAGGTAGTGTATCAAATATATTCTTTGTTTGATTTTTATGCCCTCCTAGTGTTCACTTCACAATCGTCAAGATTAACATTTCATCATGAATTTTTGTCAAGGAATTTCAACCTCATAACATGGTTAGAGTTTAAAAGGGGTGCAAGGATCTTCGCATGACTTTAAAAGGTTGCCAAAATCAAGTGCAATAAAGTTAATTGATTTTGGAAGCACCACATTTGAAGATCAAGATCACACCTTAGTGGTCTCTACAAGGCATTATCGAGCTCCTGGAGTTATTTTGGGTGAGCTTGGAAGGAATTTTCTATGGTTTAACCATCATATTGAAAGGATCATTGTCAATTCCATCCTGTCGAATATATGTTCTTTTGCGTTTTATTTACAATTGATGTTTCTCAGGGGCTCAAATGAAAACCAACCGTTGCCACTGCCTCAAGGATGGGCAGCTCATCTCAGGAGACTATCAGTTGATACTAACTGGAAAAAATATACAGATATGATTAAAACAATATTATGTGGACAGTTTTGTAATGGTTCCATGATGGGGACTTTATATTTTTTTAGCAGTGTCTGTTGAGAAAAATCAGAGAATTTTGTTAGGTCTTTTGCCTCTGTAAGAGAACTTTGCAGCAATCGAAAGCAGTTCCTCATGATCTGCAGTAGCTCGATCTTTTGACCTTGGAAGAGAATGGAAATATCGGGCTCATCCCGGAAGACGGTGGTAGTATATTGCACAAGGCTCTCCATATGCCTCATGTCAGTCCGCAGAATGTGACGGTTATGGTTTCTGGAATTAGTTTGTCAGGGTATTTAAGTTGTCATCTGGGCACATCAACTTGTAATTTTTTATACTCGAGGTTTCAAATCTTCTGTCTTTACAGAAGAAATACCCTACCAAATGTTCTAGGTATCATGCCACCGGCACCTGGGGTCAATACCTATCACAAATAGTGGCATACAACTATCACTAGCACAAGTCATATGTCAAAGCTATTTTACAGAGGCATCCTTACTGTCCACCTTTGACAACTATATTTTGTCATTTTTGGGCCCTTTGCATTCTTATATATGTTAGATATTCTCTTATATTTGACCCACAACTACATCAATTCCATTCTGTCTTGTAGAAGATTTTATTTTGGTTTTTCTATAGTTTCTATGTCTCCAACATTCTTTTAAACAGCATCAGTTTTTGTTGTTTTGGCTATCTGTATCCTAATTCCTTTATATCTATTTTTGACAATCAATATCTTAATTTCTCTATTTAACATCAAATTAATTACAATTGATTTCTTTCTAGCTTCTTCCTTACGGTGTTTCCTTTGCAACATTAGGTGCAATTGCTAGTATATTTATTTCTCATGATTTATGGCTTTCCTAATAATAATAATGTTATATGAGAAGAATTTTTCATATTATTTTTCTCTAATGTAATTTATTTAAAAACAGAAAATGTTAATGAATTTTCCATATATAAAAAATATGAAGAGTCAATACCAAATTTGAGAATTGAAAACTATTTATAACGCAAAAGATTCACACAATGACTATCCCTTCACTTTCACACTCCTGCCATTATTGCTAAATGTGATCTTTAGTTTCAATTTTTTTTTTATTGCTATAAAGGTTCTTATAATTCCCTTCATCCGCATTAAGAAGCTCATAAAATTTCCGGTAGAACACTAAAATCATGAATTATACATTCTGGGATTCTATGTGAATCATGTTTATTGAAATGCATTTTATCATTTTAGCAAAATTGTTGGGTATGTTTGTCTTATTTGTATAATTAAAAAACAATTTCGAGATAAATATTTTTTCATTTAAAGTTTTTGTTAATGGTTTTTGTATGTTATTTGGTATATTATGAAGCAGGATGGATCGTATACACACCAAAGATGAGATTATGGGGGAAGTTCTCAGACATTTTTCGTCCTTTTACAAAGTTGATCCGAACATTTCACATGAAAGCTAGGAATGGGTTATCTAGTACATGCCGCATATGTTTGACGAGGAGGCAATAAGACACCTAAGTGCACCAATCAGAAGAGAGGAAGTTTAGTTAACAATTAAATATTTTTCTCATTACAAATGTCCCGGGATGGATGGATGGCCTGTGGAATTCTATACATATTTTTTCGACTTAATGGCCGATCAAATTACGGAGGTGGTAGAACATGCAAGAACATCAGGGCATATTCCGAAAAACATGAACTCAACCTTCTTGGTGCTCATTCCAAAGTCATCGGATCCCAAGTCTTTCTTGGATTACAGGCAGATTGCATTATGCAATCTTATATACAAGATATCATCCAAAATCATAGCAAACAGAATGCGAGGTACTTTGTCAAAGAACATTTCCAAGGAGCAGTATGGTTTTCTGCAAGGACAATCGATTCATGATGCTATTGCTATAGCTCAGGGAGCTATGCACTCTATGCACACTGGTAAGAGGGAGGCTCTCATTATGAAGATTGATTTATACAGAGCTTATGACACTGTTGATTGGTCATACATTCGTGTGGTGCTCCTTAAGATTGGGCTTCCGGTTAACATAATTAGATGGATAATGGCATGCATAACATTTGCTGCATATGTTGTCATTGTAAATGGAGTGCCGACGGAATTTTTTGGAGCTGAAAGGGGAATTAAACAAGGATGCGCTCTATCCCCCCTCATTTTTATCATGATCATGGACGGATTTAGCAGGCTTATGCAGATGACGGTATCTTTAAATTTTATATCTAGACTCTCCTTCTCAAAAGAGGTATGTATCACGCACTCACTTTTTGTGGATGATCTTTTAATATTTTGTGAAATTATGCGGAATCAATGGTTTTATATTAATTTCTTGCTGATGCGGTTTAGGAGGGCGACTGGAGTTAGTATAAACAAGGGGAAATCCTTCCTTATCTCTGAATATGGAGATGAGGGGGAGATCAATTTTATTAGGGATTTTCTTGGTGTTCACATCAAGAGGGCATAAATCAAATTCTGGCAAATTTCTTATAGGGTGGTCCGGGGATGCATAACAAGATTCTTGTTAATTTTTATCATTTATGCACTCCCAAAAAACAGGGGGGATGGGGTGTATTAAATATTCGTGCTTTCAATTCTACCTTGCTCATTAAGTCACTATGGAGGGCTATCAGGGGTAATGGAATTTGGAATAGCATAATATCTGTCAAATATCTGCACGGTGCAACTCTACAGGATCTGTACTCTGGGCACTTCCACATGGCAAGATGCATGTCAACCATATGGCTGGGTTTCAAAAAAAAACTCAATATATTTGCTGGAAGATTAGTTTGGCGATTTGGAAATGGTTTGAAGATTGTATTGGGGGCGGATAGGATATACAGCATGAGTAAGGATTCACTTCCCACATCAAGGATCATACACAGACTTGCACATAGAGGAATTTTTTGTTTCTACCAAATAATTCATTATTGGGCACATGGGGCTCCCATTCTGAAATCTGCTTCTTTACTTGGACTCAATGGGGAGGATGTCGAGGATTGGAAGATATATATTCAGATCATACAGGCTGCTAGCTTATGCTATAGAGACGAGGGTGATATGATCACATGGGAGGGCTCTATAAATTTGAAGTTGTGGTTGTAAAAGACACATATGCACATATTATTTCTTTGTCTGCATCGAAAGGAATATCCACAGAGTTCTGGCCTTTCTGGAGACGACACATTCCTACAAAGATCTTATTATTTGGTTGGTTGGTCTGGCGTGGAAAAGTCCTAACATGGGATTCCCTTATGCGTTGTGGTTTTCAGGGGCATGGGAGGTGCATACTATGTGGCTTGGAGGAGGATACAGTTGCTCATCTATTTTTCGCATGCCCCATAGTACTTCGTGTCTGGAAGCTCTTCAGCCCCCATTTCATTGATCCGACATGGATCCCACAGGATTTCATGGAAGAAATTCATAGATGGGAGAAAATACATGGTAAGTTTCATGATCTTCCTTTTTTCTAATATGGGAAGTATGGTTGGTGCGAAATTGGATTATATTGAAGATATGGTGTTCTCCTCTGCACAAATACATTCTGCCATCATAAGATGGATCAACCATCGAATGCCGGTTCGTGAAGGCATTGTGGATGGCTCACATTGGTATCGATCCCATTCCATTGCACTTCCTATGATTTACTTTGATGGAGCTTGTCAGGGGGGGATAATGGGGTGTGGTGCATGGATTAAGATATCGATGGATGAGCGTATCCATGTTTGCTGGAATGGGGGTCAAAGTAATAATATTATGGCAAATATTATGTCCCTCTAAGGGGGTCTATATGCAAGTCTTTTTCTTGGCATATTGGATGCAAGCATATATGGTGATTCCTGTATCATCATTGAGGCGGTGGTTGGGAAGTCTACACTTGGACTACCGGGTGCACAGGGATGGCTGTTGAGAACACAACGGTTATGGGAACAGATGCAGAAGCCATCTATAAATCACATCTACAGAGAAATGAACACTAGAGCCGATGGCTTATCTAAAAAGCGCATTGAAATGAATTTCGGTATAATGATGGCCAAACAATACAGGAATGGTCAGTGTGTATGGTCTAGTGAGATCCCTATTCCCTAGTAATGGAGGCATCGTCGGCAAGAGAGCGGGATTTAGATATGACTGGTTTCATTGCATATATCTAATGTTTTTGTTTTAATTTGCAGGTATTATATGGGGAATGACTACAAGCGAGTCGGTTCCATCTCCACCCCTTCGTTTCCGCACTGGCAGTGACTTGTCTCTTTTGCTGGTTTTATTTTGGAGGTGGCGAAGTATGCATATGTGCTGGAATAGTATTTTTCTATGGCAGTATGTCCGTGGGCGGTGTATGCAAGGACATTTTGACGATATGCAGCTATTGTTGCCTTGTGTGGTGTCGTATGATCCCTATCCGTTTTGGGGATGTGCTGATTATATGATTTCAGCATATAATCTTTGTTATGTTATTTTCACTGTACATTTTTGTTTTAACATGGTAGCTATATATGGAATGATGTTTTCTTTGGGATATTTGAAAATATGGGTTGATATGTTGATACCTGTATTAACTATATATGCCAAGTTTTGGGCTTCATCAGTGTTTGGCTTTTGCACTGGAACATGTACTGTTTAGCTTTTGCACTGGAACATATATTGTTTATATATCATAATAAAACAACGATTTTTTTCTTCTGAAAAAAAATCATAAAATTAAGTTTTTTTTTTTATAATAATTGACTTTTTATGTAAATAAAAGAAAATTCTCATAAAAAAAATGTTTCAATTTATTGTTGTTGTTATTTTCCAACATGAGAATATCTTTATTTGGGTATGGGCTTCCACTATTAATTTGTCTTGCTTCTACTATTGATTTTTATTTTCCTAGGTCAAGCTATTAGTTTTCCAATTATTAATTTTCTTTGGTGAAGTTGTTAGTTCTCTTAGCCCTAAATTATAAACCATAAAGAAAATTATAATTATTTGAATACATAAAGAAAATTATAATTATTTAAATATAAATTTTAATAAATTGTAACTACCTTATTGTTTATAAATAGAATAAAATGTTTATCCTATCTTAAAAAGTAAAAATAAGTATCTATGCAAATTGTAATCAGGAAAATCACCAACCACAATTGTTGTAAAATTATTTTTTCACCTTAAAAATTGCTTAAATAGTTAAGAAAAAATATATTAATTTTTTTAAATTATACTTTTTTAACAAGTAAAATATCATGTCAATTCATTTCGCCAAATGTTCCAAATGAATATGTTTTCTTATATGACCCATTCTATGGGAATAGGTGCGTTGCAAGCCTAGTTCATTGTGGTGCCGAATTCTTTTACGTAAGTGTGGGGGAATTGGAACACGTTGTTATATGAAGAAAATAAAACAAGGAGTCACTGCAGAAGAAGTCATTAAAAGATAAGTTATGTGCGTGAATTTTCTGGAAAAAGAAATTTCATCGCTAGATTAATTGTGTGAAATGCACAATTTATTTGCATAAAAAGTTACATCAACCTTGTTATTGTCTTAAAAGGGTTTGTTTGGTTTTCATGCATAAAATATGAATCAATTATTGAAATTTTCTTGAAAGGAATGCATGAAAACCTTCCACATAAAAAATAGAGAAACCATGTCATTTTGTCGAAAAGATTCATGGGCATAAAAAATAAAAACCAATTTTTTTAAAGAAATATATGTTTACATGCATTAAAGTAATAGTTATTGCGTAGATTTATTGAAAAGAAATATTGTGCAAAAAATAATAACTATTATGTTAGATTTATTTTGGAAAATATCATGCATTTTCATGCAAGATTGTGTTAATTTTCTTTTCAAAAGATCATGTATTTGCATGCAAGATTGTATTAGCTATTTTTTGGAAAAGATTATGTATTTGCGTGCCATATTGTGTTAGCTTTATTTTGGAAATGTTATGTTCGAACTCGTTGATGATGATTTTGATCCACGATCCTTTTAGGCTCAGTCCTTCCTACTGGTGGCACACGAATACCTGCGGATGATCAATAGGAAACAACAAACACAATCCAATACAGAATAATCATTAAACATTAGCTATCTAGCAGATCAAGGAGTACCAGAATATTTGCATAAAATATTAGACAAATATAGAAAGCACACATCATATGTTTTATTGATAAATATGAAAGGAAGAGCTTACAACCCAGGCCTTGATGTTAGAGGCCTCCCTTTGGTGAAAATATGAGTCCTTCACCGAATCTCTAAAGCATTCCTTCTCCTGAACAACTTAGGCATTATCACAGTGAAAGAATGAAAAGGGAACTATAGTTCAAACCAACCCAACAATGACCAGCCAGTAGTGGAAGGATGAGGACCAATTTATAGGAAGGGAAAAGAGGTTTGGATCCCATGAAAGGACGAGGAAGGTCCACTTTGTAAGGGATAAACCCCCATGGATGAGATCAAAGCTCTAAAATCAGAGATCTCGACTCTATCAGAGCCATTTTACAATCAACTCGCCGCCCTAGAACTTCTAGAGGTTGAAGCTTCTCCTCCATTTGAGGAAACACTGCCAGAAAGGAATTAGCACGGTTTTCCAAGAAACAAGGGTGCTGGCAGTACTAAGCTAGAACTGTCAATATGACATCAGCGCGAGCATGAAACTAGGAAACATGTTGACCAAGAAAACTATGGTTTTGACCAACTTCCTTGAGTAATATTCCAAGGTGGTTTTCTTTGAGTCTTCAGGGGATATCTTTACATATTTTGCATGGTGGAAACATTGCACAGAGTCCGCCATGAGGCACTTCAAGATCAGGGATGGGAAGAGAGCATGGTGGCAAATTACTGTGTAAGAGATGCCCCCCTAAATCATGAAGGCAGAATGGGTAGTGATGGCTGAAATGTTTTATGAACCAAGGAAAAGAACTCAAATCTCCTCCGGGAAACCTGCCAAATAAAACATAATACAATATATGAAATCTCTAGTATGAATATTCCTAACCACATAACTTTGCACTAGGCGTCAAATAACACATGAACCCATGACTTCGTTTCAACCATCAATCTAAAGAGATCATAGAAATGGATTCGCTGTATGGACACAACCATCCACCTAGATAGGATCATGAATACTCAATAACTCCCCGCAACCTGGATCAGAATTAGATGTGATCTAGGGTCTTCAACATGATTTCAATCAACCCAATGTATGAATCTAGCCATGTGAATAGATGTGTTGATTTTGAAAATGGTAGAAACCACATGGTTACTGGTAAATGATGAAAATCGTTAACAGACACGAGAGAAATGACCAATAATAACGATGGCCCTCAAGTTACCACAACATAATCTACAAATATCAATGAATGTGTTGAAGTCGAACACTTACAGAATCATTCGATCGAATGCCAATGATGTGAACCTATCGTTGAACATGAAAAACTTGCCATTGAGGTATGCAAACTCCAAGGTAGTGAAAATAAGTTTCTAAACCACTTGGATAATGAGCTGAAGTCGAAAGGAAGTGATTTGTTGAAGGACGACCATAATTATTCCCACATCATCGACATGAAACAATAGATATCTCAAGATGATAGGAGTGATTCAGGATTGTAACAAAGGAGGTCAGATAAGCAAAGAATGTTTGACAAGAAGGACTTCTCTAAAACATATTGATGAAGCGACTCCGAAGTGTGGCCGCATTTGACTCAAATGGGATCAGAGGTTGTGATGAAAAAAATGGTGATCGAATAGGAGCCAAATGGATTTCCAAACCCACGGGGGAAAAACGACAAATGAAGGATATTCCCAACCCGACACAAACTGGATATGAGTGTCATGCTCAAGAGCGACAAGATGCCCAAAATACACATAAGATGTCACTTTCAAATTTCTCTCGTTATTGTCAACAATTACCTCTTTATTTTTGATAGCCAATGTGAAGAGGATAACATATACTGAGTGTGTAAGTTCATTCTTTGAATGAATCCATCCTAGTAATTTTAACGAGCCCTAGGAAGGAAGAACTCGGCCTTGTCATGGTAACAAGTCTTTCGCCATTTAATCTTTAATGAGTCCAACGAACGGGTAACTCAGTAACTTTTCATGTTTAAGGAGTTTGAAAATAAACGAAAAGAAAACTTCATCAGTCCCTTTTCGTAAATCATATCTCGAATCCGAAAAGGTAGAAAATAATATCCGAGAGAACCTCTTGACCATGTTCGATCAAGGTATTCTTTTTTCGTAAATAGTAAACCTCAATCTGAAAAAGGGGTAAATGTATACTGAGATTACATCGATTCATTTACTTTAACGACTTTGAAATGACAAGTACTCGATAATATTTTCATTTTTTGAGAGTCAGAAAAGCGCTGAAAGTTGACTCCAGGGGGGGTTCCTTTTTCGTTTATTTTTATTGAGTCTAAAAAAGACATAAAATAAAGCTCGTTTGCATCAGAAATAATCACCAATAGTGTAAAAGTCTTGTTACTACACAAAAACGGAAAATATCACTAATATTGAGGAAAAACAATAAAATAATTCCGAAAATATTTCAAAAATATATAAATAGACCAAAAGTAAATTCATTTTCATCTTTCTAGTTTGAGTAAAGTGGAGAAATGCATTTTATCCATTTTCCCTCTGAACTTCAAACCAGTGGTGCAGCCGATCTAGGACACCATCCAGTGATCCATCAGCGCTAGGTAAGAGCTCAAACCCTCCTATTCATTTTAATTCCATTCTTTGAGTGTTTAGCTTTAGAAATAGAGAGATTGGGGGAGGATTTCAAACCTCAAAATCGCCTACGGCCAGCGTGGGTTCGAGCTATCAGACCTTCACTGGTCACGCTTAGCTCGTTTGGGTAGTGTGTCGCGATCGCCAAATTAATTCGGACAATTGCACTAGTTGTGGGGAAGATTTTGAAATGAGAAATATACCCATTTCCAATGGATTATTACAAAAAATACTCCGATGAAAGCTCCTAAAATGTCTTTTGAACATGTTTTTGCAGGTGATTTTGGTATAGATGGTCATCTAATGGAAAGAACGAGGCCACGAGGTGGAATACCACTAAGCACTCCAAGACTATAATTGTGTAAATTCATTGCACAATTATGGATTACTGAAGTTCTTTCAAACATCAGGGCTAAGAGCTCAACTAAAGTTGCTTCAATATTTGATTGGACTGTGGGACGCAGATCGTTAGATGTTCATAATCATGGATGAGGAACTGGAATTAGATGTCATGGAAATATATTTCATCACTAGCTTATCCATGAGAGGGGAGAGAATCCAACTCTCTGGAGCTCGCACATGAGGTGAGAGTACCAGTATGCTTATCCATAGACACTGTCCTGGGGCTTGAAAGACTGAGAACATGAAGATAGAGATATCATCTATCAGATTTCTTACCTTGTGCACAATCTATCACTGCATGACTTGAGTGGTTGGAACCTAGGCATTGCATGAGGCAACGAAATCCCAATTGTAGTATGCAGTCCAATGTCTAGCCCCTACTATGTTCAAATGGTGAGAAGGGTTATTGGCTAACATGAAGAGCCAATTGACCAAGTTTAAAACGGGCCAACTGAAAAAAATTGGGTACGGGTCCATTTTGGTGAACTTTTTCTTGGAGATAATACCTTTTTTCCAGTATCAACGATTGGAGATCCATGATCCAGCCCCGAGGGACCCGAGACTGATGAGGTGGTGTGAGATCATGCCTTGTTATGGTGGGGGCTACCAAATGCATTTACCTACAACGTTTTTCAGCTGGTTGCATCGTCAACTCATCGTGGTTGAGGACTATGCATATGCAGACATCATTTCAGGGGATTTCCAGATCTAGCCATTTCTCCAGGCACATAGTGGACTGATGTAGGTAAAAATTGTTTTTTTTTTTTTTACTTTTTGAATATTTTTGTCATGCATTATGAGATCTAAACTTATGATTTTTTTACAGATATGGGTCCTCAGATACCACCAGGCATGTCACTGATCATGAGGAGGGTATAAGCCCGCCCAGTGGAGGCTGTCCCCTACGAGAATGGATGGGATCCCTTATCTGAGTTAGAGCATAACTTGGTAGGCCTTTTGAGAGGCATCACTGAGTATGCTACCTTTGATGATATTCCTCTTTGCTTTTAGAGGCATACAGTCGAGGTTCCAGGCATACTACGTCATTTAATCTAGAGATTGATCTGAGCGGTCACCTTCTATCATGAGCACCATGTGGGCAGATAACAGCCATGTTTTTACATTTTTTTACTGATGTACGCTCAGAGAGCCATTTTTGTCACAAAACACACATTTTTTGAGATTTTGATGTAACACACTTGGCAGACCTGATATATATATGTGTGTGTGTGTGTGTGTGTGTGTGTGTGTGTGTGTGTGTTTCTATAGCTACTTGTGTATCATAATGATGTGATGGTTTTTACATGTTACACATATGTCTATCTAATACATGATTTGCTAATGTATCTATTAATGTGTTTAAACGTCTTCGAATATGTTGATATGTAATAAAATCGAAATGCCTCTCCAATAATCAAACACACAAATACATACACAAAAATTGAGGATTTCACACAGAATAATGGCCATTTAATTGTAACAAAACGAGTTGTGAGTCTAATTTAGCAACCAAATCTCTAATTCCAATATCAACTGCATCCAATAATAGCTCCATAATCGCACTATAATCGACAGTATTGTTATTTTTTTGACCCAAACGAATACGTTGTAAATTAATCAACTCGCCATCATGGGCAAAGAGTGCACATGTAGTGGAAGACAAGTTCTGTGTGCCACGGTAAGCGCCATCAGCAAAACCGACATAATGATTCGATGACATCTACAAACCAAGTGGAGCACAAGGTGAGAAGAGGAAACATGTTTGCAAAGCAAACAATCACACCAAAAATCCAATCAAATCACACTAATGAATAAAAAAATAATGTAAAAAGAATCACACTCATGATTAAGCGTAATACTTCTTTAGACCGAACCCATTTCCGGGCTTATCCAATTGGTTTCCTCTGTACTTTGCTAGCTCATAGGCTTCTCTTTCCAATACTTGTTGAATGAAATAGGGCTTGTGCCACATTGGCTCAAGTTTCCCAACTCCCAATTTATCGTGGGCTTGGTCGTAAAGCAGGACCATGTCACCTTAAAACAAAACGCGAGGGCGGACAGATTTTTCATATTGAGCTTTAAATCATCTTTTTTGTGCTTCAATGACTAAAGAATCAAGTCTCTGAATCTCATCCATACGCTTGAGGTAAAGCAACCGTTCCTCTTCTAGGGAAGTACTAGGAATTAGTTCGACGGCCAACTTCAGTGAAGGAATTTCACACTTGATCGAGATTTTGGCATTTATACCATACACCAATTGGAATGGTGTGACTCTAGTGGTTGTCTTAGCGGAAGTTTGGTAAGCCCACAGAACCGAAAAGAGCATGATATCCCAATCTTGTTTGTGTTTCCCAATGGTCCGCTGAAGCATGGTCACCAAAAATTTGTTAAAAACTTCAATCTGGTCATTGGTTTGTGGATAATAAGGACTGGAGCTATTGTGATGTAACCCCAACTGAGCAATGAGCTCTGTCATCATATGATTTCGAAAATGAGAGTCATAATCAGTGACAATTTCTTTCGGGACACCGAACCGAGCTATGACATGATTTAACATGAATTGCACTCCAGTTAGTCCTTCATTATCGTATGTAGGCATTGCTTCGACCCATTTAGTGACATAATTGATGACAATGATAATACAACCATGCCCCTCGCTCAAGCGAGGGTTATAGGTCATGAAATCTATGCCCCATTTCGCAAAGGGGCCGATGGTCACAACCAGGTGCAAGGGTTAGGGTGCAACATGTTCTTTCCAAGAGTATATTTGGCAATCATGACATTTCGTATCGCAACAATGTAGTCTTTAAAGATAGACGGCCAAAAACACCCTGCGCGCAGGATTTTTGGGTGGTAACATAACTGGACATGTGACCACCGCAATCCCCGAAGTGGCAGTCATTGAGAAATTTCTTAGCTTCCTCAAGAGTTAAAAATCCATGGAGGACAGAGTCAACACCAATGCGAGATAGAGTGTCTTCAGTGATACGGTAAGGTTGGGACTAGTAAGGAATCCATCATCACTTAGAGTGTGATATCTATGGCCAAAATTTTTGGGTCTGGAGATAAATGATGATGTATCCATACCATGGATCAAGAGTACTGATGAGAAAGTGATTCATCAGGAATCGACTCATCAAGAGGAGTGGGATCAACCGCGGTAGGAAGATCACAAATTAAATCTGCAAATACAAGGGATTTATTACACTTAGAAGCAATGAATTCTAAGTCAAAATCTTGAAGGATGACAATAAATTTTGAGTAATTTCTCCCAAGAAACTGATGCATGAGAATGTAAGTCAAGGGGTTGCAATAAGAAATCACCAAATTTTTACGCAGGAGAATGTAATGATGAAAATTATGAACAACATGGACAATAGCCAACACAAGTTTCTCTACATGAGCATAACAGTTCTCAGCATCAAAGAGATTATGGCTCAAGTATTACACTACATGCCCTTAACCATCGTCATCATCCTGAACCAGAACCATTCCGACAGTGTTGTCTGCGGCGACCAAATACATGCAGTAATCGCGGTGACAATTAGGAGGGTGCAGTAGAGGAGCTTTCATGAGGGCTCGTTTCAAAGCATTCAAAGAGCTTTGGGAAATTTCCTCCCACATGAATGGCATTCTATTTTTCAATAAATGAGTAAAAACTTTGGCAAGATCAGCATAATTTAGTACGAAGCGACGGAGAAAATTGGCTTCCCCTGCAAGATTTGCAATTGATGAATAGAAGAGGGAGAGGAAAAATGATGATTGCCTCTACTTTAAGAGGATCGATGTGGATGCCTTCTTTGGACACCATGAAACCCAATAGTCGATCGGATTCAACACCTAAGACACACTTATGAGGGTTCAACCTGATATTATAGTGTCGACAACAAAGAAAGATGGCATTCAGATTTTCTTGGTGATCTCGACATTTCGCGGAATGACTAGGAAGGTCATCGAGATATGGCTGAACTATGTGCTTGATCTCATGAAAATCATACAACATACCTCATTGGAAGGTGGCCTCGACATTCTTCAAGCCAAAAGGAATCTTTTTGTAGGAAAATGTCTCGCATGGAGAGATAAACGCGGTTTTGTGTTGATCAGCTGGAGCAATGTTAATCTAATTATAGCCAGAGAAACCGTCCATAAATGAAAAAATCTCACTCCCGACGCACTCATCAATGATTTGGTCGATAAAATGAGTGGGGTAATTATCCTTAGGAAACGCTTGATTGATATCATGGTAATCAACGCAAACTTGGATGGTCCCTTGTTTCTTAGTAATAGGAATAATATTGGAGACCCAATTTGTCAATGGTATGGGATAAATAAAACTGGCTTTGAGAAATTTTTCAACTTCACCCTTTATGTCAGCAGCCTTTATTGGGCGCATAGGACAAAGCCATTCAAGAACAGGCTTCGAGTCCGGATAGGTAGGGATTTTGTGCACGGAAATACTCGAATTAATCCCAGGCATCTCTTCGTATGACCACGTGAAGACATCGTGGAATTCATGGAAAAGCTCTTTGTAGATCTTGATCTCATTCGAAGAACAACATGTACTAATGTGAACATTATCGACAATACCCAATTTGACAGAGATGTTGATCAGAATGGTTGGAGTAATATTTCCCATGTTCCCTTCATATAACACTTCATGAATCAAGATAGGATTCTGAAATGGGCCAGTCGGTACAGATGAAGCATGGGATTCTAGACAGGCGGAGATGTCACATAGGGTTGGGAGAAACGAGGAACGATGATCTCCATCATCCCATGGGGTTTCTTCGAGAGATATTACCTCCACGATAATTTCGTTGGTGGGGAAAGTCTTATTCAAGGGATCATCATATTCCCAAGAACCAAACCAAGGAGACTATGCATAAGTGTCTAGAGAAGAAACCAATTGGTCATTGGTTTCAAATGCAGCCTCAGAAGCCATAAGAATACTCTGATACATTTCTTCAACATGGCTCAAAGGTATAATGTCACCAAATATTTTAGGTTGATCGGGATTGGGAACCATCCATGGATCACGAAGAGACGATATCATACTAATAGTGGAGACATTCAGAGGTAGGAGTGGAAAAAATCCCATGAGGGACGAGTCTTTGAGTAGACCCAGCCCTATGTTCTCATAAGGGGTAGTGGTATTCCCAACTTGTAGAATTTTTCCCATTGAAGAATCAGAGGAAAAGAAAGCTAACTGATCAATAGTCACAATTTTTCCTTGATGAGGAAAGAGGAGAACACGAAAAAGGGTGGAGACCATGAAAACCATAGTATGAGTCCAAATGTGTTGAAGAAGGAGATTATAATTCAAGTTGGCGTCTACCACCTAAAATTCTAAATTTACCTTTTTTCCCTCCAAAAGGATGGGAAATGATTTTAGAATACCATACAACTGAGAACCTCTACCGTCAAAAGCTTCCAAGTTATTCGGGGACTGGCTCAATGGAGGTGATCCGATGACTTTGCAACAAGTGATAGACATGAAGCAGGTCGAAGCGCCTGCATCAAAAACAATCCTATGAATGGTTTTCCCCATCACAGTAACTTGAATAAAAAAATCCACTTGATATGAGAGGCGAGGAATAGAGTTTTCATTATCGAAAGTAATAAGATTGGACCTTGATTTTGGAGATGACAGTGGGCTGAAGGAAGAAGCTACAACAGAAGGAGCAGCACCTGTGGATGAAGTTTCGGAGGTAAAACTATCAAGGTTAGTTTTAAGCTCAAGTTGAAGACTGAAACATGAGTTTTCTACCTATGATGGCAGTCTAGTAGTCGAGACTTTGATGGACTAGATTAGAAAACTAGACAAGTATTTCGAATATTAAGAGATTGAAGATGATAACCGGGTAAAGTTTTTTGTAACTAGGTTGAAAGGCCACATTGCATTGTGGTGGGACAATGTCCAGGCTGAAAGGAGGACAAAGGGGAAACCATTGATTAAAATTTTGGATAGGATGATATCCAAGATCAAGGGGATTTTTTTGCCAGAATACTATGTTCCATCGCTCTACATATAGGTGCATAACCTTAAGCAAAGGATACTAACCGTTAGAGAATATACTGAGGAGTTTTACAGGGTGAGTTTGAGGGTAGGTTATGTAGAAGACACCCCGTAATATACAACAAGGTATATCATGGCTTGAAGCTAGAAATTCAAGATGAAATCAACATGATTTCTCCTCGGACGATGGAAGAAGCATACAAGAGAAGATAATGAGGAAGTAGAATTCAAAGAAGAGGTCATGGTTTTAAGGGAAAATAAAGTAACTCCAGAGGAGGAAGACCTTACCAGAGAGGTAGGGGAAGAGGAAGAGAGACTACTTACTAGTGCTATAGATGTAGAAAAATGGGTCACATATACTTTGAATGTCTCGAGAATGAGAAAGGAGGATACAAATTTGCATACGTAGCTTATTCAGAAGCATCAGAAGAATAGGTACCTGTGGCCAAAAATCCACCAGAAATGGGAGAAGCCTTAATGATGAATAAGGTCTTGCTGAATCCAACCAAGGATATTGTTGAACATGTATAGAGGAAAGAATTGTTTAGGACTACTTGTAATGTGAGAGGAAAATGCTGCAATGTGGTGATTGACAGTGGGAGCACTGACAATCTAGTTACCACATAGTATTGAAAAGGTTGAAGCATCCAACACCATACAAGGTATCATGGCGACATAAAGGTCACCAATGGTTGGTGAGTGAGCATAGAAAAGTGGAGTTCTAGATAAGGCGATATCAGGATAAGGTAGTTTGTGATATCATACCAATGGATGTCTGCCACCTTCTTTTGGGATGACCCTAGAAGTTTGATAGGAGAGTGGTGCATCATGGAGATAGAAACACTTATAAGTTTTAAAAGGATAGAATCAAGCACACCCTTTTACCTTTGAAGGAAGAAAGTACAAATGGGTCAAGCAACTCAAAATATTTTTTATTGGGAGGAAATGAATTTTTGCAGCAAATGAAGGAGGAAGAGTTCAACTATGCAGTGGTCTATAGGCCAAAGGTAATACTTATGCACACTAAAATTACAAATTTACCTATTGAGATTCAACATATGTTGTATGAGTTTACTGATATCGTGGTAGATGACTTGCCAAGTGAATTTCCACCTAATATAAGTATCAAACATCACAGAGACTTGATACTAGGTGCAAGCCTTCTAAACAAAGTGTCCTACCAAATAACACAAAATGAGAATGAAGAGATAAGGCAGTAGGTTCAAGGAATTCTAGACAAAGGATTGATAAGAGAAGGCTTGAGTTTGTGTGGTGTCCCTGTGGTGCTTAGCCCAAAGAAAGATGGGGAATGGAGGATGTGCATAGATTCCAGGGAATTAATAAGACTACAATTAGGTATAGATTTCCATTATCGGGGATGGATGACATCATGGAATTTTTGAGTGGGGAAACCTACTTTTTAGAGGTTGATTTAAAGAGTAGTTACCATCAGATTCAGATAATAGAATGGGATGAATGGAATAAAACTTTCAAGACCAATAATGGACTATATGAATGGATGTTCATGCCATTTGGACTAAAAAATGGGCCAAGTACCTTCATGTGGTTCATGAACAAGGTCTTGAAGGAATTTGTTGGTAACTTTGTTATTTTCTATTTATGTGATTTTTTTATTTTCAGCCAAACAAAGGAAGAACACCTTAGGCATGTAAGGCATGTGCTAGAAATGTTGCAACAAGAGAAGATTTTGATTAACCTGAAGAAGTGCACTTTCATGAAGTCTGAGTTGGTATAATTATGCTTTTTCATTTCAAAGCATGGGATGAAAATGAATCCAAAGAAAATAGAGGTAGTTGTGAGTTGGCCTTCACCCAAGAGAATTTTCAAAGTTAGGAGTTTTAATGGGTTAGATATCTTCTACTAAAAATTCATCAAAAATTCCAATGGTATTTATGCACCCATCACTGAGATAATAAAGAAGGATATACAACCATTTTTTTGGAAAACAACGACAAAGAAAATATTCCAGCTCATAAAGAAAAATAGCATTGATAAACTATTGTTGAAACTACTAGACTTCAACCAACTTTCTCAAGACAGATGTGATGCTAGTGGTACAACCATTGGAGAAGTATTGAGTCAAGAAGGCAGACATGTTGCATATTTCAGCGAGAAGTTGAATGAATCAAAGAAGAATTACAACTTTTATGACAAGGAATTCTATGCGGTGGTCTAATAATTGAAGCATTGGAGGCACTATTTGATGCCTATGGAGTTTTTTTTCTCTCTCATAATTATGCATTACAATATAATGTAATATTTCTTAAACATTTTCACCTTTGTTCCTACAAATTTTCACCTTTGTTCCTAAACATGTGAGTGGACAAGAGAATAAGGTAGTCGATGCTTTGAGTAGGAGGAGTTGATTATGCAGGGGTACCATGTACATATATAGGGTTTTGACTATTTGAAGGAATTGTATGGGGATGATGTTCGCTTCTAAGAAGCCTTTGAAGCGTGTACGAACCCCGTGATCAGAGATAACAACCCATGGAGGGAGTTTATGTTGCAGGATGGGTTGTTGTTAAAAAATAGTCAGTTATGTAATCGTCGTTGTTCGATGAGGGATAATACATGATCCAAGAAAAACACAATGGAGGATTGGCAGAGAATTTTGGTGTGGACAAGACACTTAGATAGTTGGAACAATTCTATTTCTGGCCAAAGATGAGAGCTAGTTAATAAATATGTGGGAATATGTAGAGTGTGTCAATATGTGAAAGGAAGGAATCAAAATGTTGGGTTGTATACTCCTCTACCCAGTCCGAGTAGACCTTGGGACTAGATGAGTATGGACTTTGTCTTGTGTTTTCTGAGCACACAACAAGGAAAGTATTCTATACTCATAGTTGTGGATAGGTTTACGAAGATGACTCACTTTATGCCACGTTGAAAGACTAGTGATGCTACACATGTGTTTAATTTGTTTTTCAATGAGATTGTCTTATTGCATGGTTTTCCAAAGATCTCATTCCTGACAGGGACACCAGGGTCACGGAGGACTTTGTGGAAGAATCTTGGGACGAAATTGAACTTAATCTCATCCTATCACCAACAATCTAATGGGAAAACTGGATTTGTTAACAAGAGTCATGGAAATATATTGAGGAGTCTCATGGGGGAACATCCCAAATAATGGAACGTGTTTTAGCTCAAGCTGAGTTTGCATACAATGATTCACCAAATAGGAGCACTAGGAAGAGTCCATTTCAGATCTTGTATGGAATGCATCCCAGAGGAGTCAATGAGATAAGATATATAGGAAAATTGGAGCAAAGGAGTGCTTATGGGGAGGATTTTGCACTAGTAATAAGTGAATTACACGAGGAAGTAAAAAAAATTCTATAGGATATCAGCTACAAGTACAAACAAAGAGTAGTTTTGAGAAGGAAAGAGGTAAATTTTGAAGTATGGGACATGGTCTTAACACATTTGAGAAAATAGAGATTCCTAAGAGGGGAGTATAAAAACCTCAAAATGAAGAAAATAGGACTTTTCTGGATATTCAGAAAGATTTCTACAAATTCCTATGAACTGGAGTTACCTAGGGCCTAGGTATTTCACCTATCTTCAATGTGGTTGATTTATATCCCTATAAAGCTAATGATGAGGATGACACTGTAGTAAGTGGGAACAATAAGAAATTCACTGAAATCGTTGTGTAAATCAGATGCCTATGGTCGAGGATCCAAAGGTTGAGAGAGAGTCTTGGACACTAGAGTTGCAAAAAACACCAGGGGAAAGGAGTATTTGGATTTTTAGTGAAGTGGAAATACCGTATGATTGAGGATTCTACATGGACTAGTGTTACAACTCTACAGAAGGAATGTTTTTTTATCAAGGACCTTATGAGCAGGAGCTCATGAGTTTTTTCCTTTTCCTAGGGAGTTTGATGCAGGAGCATTAGACCAAGTTCGTGGTGGAAAACGAATGGGGCATGACAATGTGGTCGATTGGCCACATGTTGGGCTGGAAAAGTCAATTTTGTCTCCTTTACTGAGATTTTAAAGAATGTAAATACCAAATCTGAATAAGTTGTAAAGTCTAGGAAAAAAAGAGTAATTTTCCTTGTGTCTTTTCGACTTCCCTCAACTAGAGAGAAGAGGAAGCGAAACAATTGCCAACGATATGCATAAAAAGAGCACCACTTGTGATGAGAGGGGGATGCTTCTCTTGCCTCGATCTTTTATCTGTAAATAAATAAAAGCAATGTGTAGCATGTTTATCTCACAACTCTGCGTTTGCGGCTTTTGTGTTGTTATCCTTATGTTTTTTAATCGTATTGGCATTTGATTTTACTCTAGAACCCGTGTGCACAAAGCCTGTAGGCTTATGTGCTTACAACTACTCGATTTTTGAGCTGGGGATCCTTATGCGCATTTGTTTTTGAGACTCAAACTGCATATTTTGTAGCATCTATATTTTTTGCGGGTATCAACACGTTTCATGTTGATTTGTGGGTCCCATTGATCTGAAATAGTGATGCTGGAGAAGGAAGAGGCGGGAGGGGATCATTGTTGATCCAGATACCATGGTGAATCGAGAATCTCGAAACTTGAGTTTCTGGTGTCCTGGATGTTGTCACGAGTATTTTCTAGAAGCCAAGCGTAACCATTAGTAGAAGTGAAGAGGGAGGCCATTACCAAGCGTAGGGACATGTTCATAGGTGAAGAGTAGAGCCTGAAACGAGCACCAGTCAGTGTCTTTACCCAGCGACGAAAACAATGTCCAAGGGCGCTACAAAACATTTCGCAACACGCTACAAAAACATTTCGTAGGGCCTCTAATAGTATGTTTTTTCACTACGTAAGAAACCATTTTTGCTTCCGGTTGTTAGTTGTCATCATCATCTATCTATATATATATAAGAGTGTGTTATCTATATATATATAAGAGTGTGTCAACTTGTAGTTGAAAACATATGGAATCACACATTGCTCTCCCACTCAATTATAAAATGTGCATTTGTATAATATGTAAAATTAATATGTTTTGATAGTTTTTCGTAGTGTTAAATCCATTTATATAATAAAAATACATTTTAAATAATCAAAAAACACATTCTATTTTGATTCCAACCATAATCCCATTATTCCAATTAAAAAAACCAAAACATGTTACACAACACCAACAACAAAAAAAATATATATATATAGGCGGATCAATTTCTATACCTCCCAAAAACGAAAATACAACGAGCTACGTTTCTAACCCAAAATAACGACTCCAAATGAGTTGGGTAATTAAACTGGACGGTTAAGAGAAGCAATGGAATTCTCTGGTGAAAATTTTGATAGTATCCTATGGGTTCTTAATTGCATCCATTATATTTCAAAGTCATGTCTAGTTATTTTTTCTTATTTTTCAAATTAAAATTTGACACTGCATATTTTATTATTAAAATTACTTTATATAATGAGATAATATTTATTTTCATCCTAATACGAAATTCATAATTATAACATAGATTACCTATAACCTGCATGTGGTTTGATATAACAAATATTTCATAAATATTAAAAAAAAAAAAAATTCTGAAGTACAACTTGGATCATAGGATTTCAATTATTTTAAATGTGTGGATTGAGAATTTTAATTACGCCGAAGGAGTTTATTAAGGGGAAGTTACCTTGCAGCCCTTCGTCTCTCCACAACCTATAAACTAACGCCAAGTGTTTTTATTATTTAGCTTATTAACAAGTGCCATATGGAGTCGTCTAACGAGCCGGAGGAATTGCCCGGACGGTCAAAATTGGCCGGAATCCGGGCCAAAAAAATTTAAATTTTTTTGCAGAAACAGTGTTTGAATCTTGATTTTGACATCGGAAATGGATTCAGCACCATCAAAAACCTGTAGGACACCCAAAATATTAAACTTTGATAGTTATAACATGGATTTAGAAAAATTCCTGCCGGATTTTCTGAAAATCTTATCGGATTTTCTGAAAATCTTATCGGATTTTTCATGATTTTCAGGGCGATTCCTCTGGCTAGTTAGACTACGGCGTGCCATATATATCTGATATCTTTTAGTGAGTTAGTCTAATTGATAGTGCACATATCAATGGTCATTTTGTATGTTTTGTTAGTCATACAGTGACATGTGGTTTAACAGTGAGTTTTGCTGGGTGAAACTCACTAGACCAGGTTCAAATCTCATTGATTATATTGTTGTGCTATGATTTCGGCTCAAGGAGTAGGCTTTCCCATAGTAGTTGGGGTCTTGGCTCTTGTTAAATCATAAAGAATTGGCTGGAATATGCTAGTGGTGTTATAAGACAGGGTCTTGCTAAATCATAAAGAATCCTATCATCTAGGCTCAAGGAGTAGGCTCCCCATACTTGTTGGATCTCGACTCTTGCTAACTCATAAAGAATTGGCGCATCTGGCTTGTAGGTTGCTGGAATAGGCTAGTGGTGTTAGTTGCTGGAATATGCTAGTGGTGTTATAAGATAGGCTCTTGCTAAATCATAAAGAATTGGCGTATCTGGCTTGCAGTTGCTGGAATATGCTAGTAGTGTCATAAGACAACCACATGTCAATGGAATATGGTAGTGGTGTTATAAGACAGGTTCTTGCTAAATCATAAAGAATATTCTAGTAGTGTTATAAGACAGCCACAAATTGCTGGAATATGCTAGTGGTGTTATAAGACAGGGTCTTGCTAAATCATAAAGAATTGGCATATTTGGCTTGAAGGTTGCTGGAATATGCTAGTAGTGTTATAAGACATCCACATGTTGCTGGAATATGCTAGTGGCGTTATAAGACAGGTTCTTGCTAAATCATAAAGAATATGCTAATAGTGTTATAAGACAGCCACAGGTTAGTGGAATATGTTAGTGGTATTATAAAACATGCTCTTGTTAAATCATAAAGAATTGGCCTATCTAGTGTGCAAGTTGTTGGAATAAGCTAATAATGTTATAAGACAGCCACAGATTGTTAAAAAAAAATTGGTATTTCATTAATCTGGACCTGTCTCAATTGCTCTGCCGTCATTTAATAAAAATAAAACATAATAGCTCCTAGTCGCGGATTCATTTATAATAGTTGGTTGGTTGGGTTAACTCCTCTTATCCCTACTCGTTTATAATAGCTGGCTGGTTGGCTTAATTGATGCCATGTTGTGTGCTAATACATACATTCATTTTCCCATAGGCAAAGGAAACTTGAACGGACAGTACTACCTTTGCGAATGTTGTTTTCTCAAGATTAAATTTTGATGAAACCAATCAAATTTGTAAAAGTTAATTTAATTTTAAATAAATTATTAATTTATTTGATTATATTATCAATTTTAAAGTAGGGTAATGATAATTTTAAATATCTTATTAATTTATTTGATTTATATTATAGAGTAGGGTAATCTTTTTTGAAAAGTTTGAAAAAAATTAAATATATCTTTTTGGAAAAATATATATTAGTAATTGTTGAAATAAAAAGAAAAACTTTATAATAGTGATGAGTAATGGAAAATGTTTTTTTTCAAAAAAAATTGTGGCCAAATGTTGTGTTGTTTAAATTGGTTTTTTGATTGCATATATGAATTCAACACCCTAAAAAATCCTTGGGGCACTTCGATTTGGAAGATTTCACCGATTTCAAAGAATCCTAGCCAAATTCTAGACAAATTAGATGAGAAAATAAACCAAAAAACATTCCAAAAGTCACACTTAAGACTAATATTTTTTTTATAAATTTCCAAAATTTTTGGGGAAGTTTGTTTTATAATTTTTAACATGTTTATGAAAAAAGTTTGTTTTTATAACTTTTAAGGAAAAGGGGGAAAAATGATGTTCCTTGTTATTATTCATATTTGATATAACTTTTAACATATTTCTAAAAAGGTGAGCCTCAAGGATGTGTTCCAATCCTAACTATGACTATGTATGTTTGTGAGCTCTCTAGGCCCGATTTAGAATTTTCTTGTATTTTCAATTTATTTTATGATATATTCACAAAAAAATATTAGTTGAATTTGGGATTTAATTTTATAATAAGTGAGCACCTGCATTTGATACATTTAATAATCCTACAAACAAATAAATAGAGAATATGATAAAAATAAAAGTTTTCTTTGTTTCCTCCAAAATTTTGAATTTTTATTTTATTATTTCTCTAACAAAATCCATTGTAGAAATCAAATTTATCTTTTTTAGTCGAATAACATAACAACAATTTGGTTTTTTCAAACGAGGAGGTAACTCCTCAAATCAGAATGTTTATTGAATGAAGAATGAACATGTATTTATACATAGAGGTGAGGCTATTGGGATTCATCTCCCAATGACTCTTGGCCTTCCTTATTTCCTAATATAATTTATTATACAATATTACATATGCACACCCAACCCATAGGATTAGGTGTCAACATTCCCCCTTTAATCCAAAGGGATGTTGGTGAGCCCAAGCATCAATCTGTACTTTTCAAACTTTTCTCTTCCAAGTGCTTTGGTGAAGATGTCAGCAGTTTGCTCATTTGTGGAACAATGATGTAGATGGATGGTTTTGGCCTGAACATGATGTCGAATTAGATGGTACTTTGTATTGATGTGCTTTGTTCGATCATGGAACTTTGGGTTCTTGACCAACTTTATTGCAGAAGTGTTGTCGATCATGAGTGGTGGTTCTTGGCCAACATTATTGCAGAAGTGTTGTCGATCATGAGTGGAGTGGAATACATTTGTTTCATCTGCAAATCTTCTAGGATTTTCCGGAGCCACACAATTTCTTTTGTTGCTTCAGCTGCTGCCACATATTCTGCCTCGGTCGTGGAATCTGCTGGAACTGATTGTTTGCGTGATCTCCATGAGACAGCTCCTGATCCAAGACTCATGGTGTAACCTGTAGTAGACACCTCTGTTTCTTTGTCGCCATCAAAGTCTGAATCAGAGTATCCGGTCAAGTTGAAGTCGCCTACCTGTGTATATTTGAGTCCAAAGTCTTGAGTCCCCTTCAAGTACCTTAGCACTCTTTTTGCAGCAGACCAATGTCCTTCACAAGGTTTTTGCATGAACCTTGAGAGGATTCCAACAACAAATGAAATGTCAGGTCTGGTGGTCGTCAGATAGATAAGACTTCCTACAAGCTGTCTATACTTAGTTGCATCCTCAAATTCCTTCCCTTCAATAGATGTGAGCTTCAAGTTTTGTTCCATTGGAGTGGTTAAGGGTTTACAGTCATCCATGCCAAACTTGTTCAAGATATCTCCAATGTACTTCTTTTGAGAAAGAAATATGAATTTAGGATGTTGAATTACTTCAATACCCAAATATTAATGAACATGACCCAAATCAGTCATTTCAAAACCTTTCTTCAACTCTTTCTTCATGGATGCAATATAGCTCTCATTGTTTCCTATTATCAAAAGATCATCTACATATACCACAAGATATACAACTGTTTTTCCAACTTTCTTAACAAACAAAATTGCATCATCAAGATCAAAATGTTTGAAGTCAAGTTTCAGAAGATGCTCGGTCAATTTCTCATACCAGGCTCGTGGTGCTTGCTTGAGGCCATACAAGGATTTTACAAGTTTGCAAACTTTGTGTTCTTGACCCTTTATCACAAATCCTTCTGGCTAGGACATATAAACTTTCTCCTTCAGATCTCCATTCAAGAAAGCTGTTTTTACATCCATCTGATGGACTTTCCATCCACTCTGAGCTGCTAAGGCAAAGAGAGTCCGGATGGTGGTCCATTTTGCTGTGGGAGCAAACGTTTCTTCATAATCAATTCCTTCCTTCTGTGCGAATCCTTTTGCCACAAACCTGGCCTTGTGCTTGTCAAGTGAGCCGTCTGCTTTGTACTTGTTCTTGTAGACCCACTTGCAGCCAATCGGTTTCGCTCCCAAAGGCGGATCAACCAGCTTCCAAGTGCCATTCTTTATTAAGGCATCATACTCCTTCTGCATCGCTTCTTTCCATTCATCATGAGAAGTGGCTTCTTTGAAGGAAGTTGGTTCATGATCTGTAGACAAACTCAATTCACAGTTATAAGCAATATCCATATCAACAGGGGAATCAGAATTATCTGCATCACCTTCGATTTCTTGAGTGGAACTTCTTGTTCCTGTTTTTCCAACCTCATCAGGATGAACATCCTCCAGTGTCTTTGTCAGCCATTTGGGAGGACCTTTCTAAGATGGCCCAGGCTGGTCACTTGACTGAGTTGGGATTGATTCAAGATTCAATCTCCCAATTCTGTCAATCACATCATCCAATGTGTCATCCGTGGTTGTTTCTTCATGTGGGGGAGAGTGTGGTTTAGGAAATGATTCCACAGTTTGATTCAATATCGGAATCCCCCTTCAAGGTGTGGAATCACATTATCAAACTCTTGGAAAGACTTTGCATGTGTGAATCTGTCCAGGCGATCAAGTTGCCGCTCAACAACCTTGTCACTCTTGGAAGATTCAAGAAATATGACATCTCTTGCTATCACAAACTTCTTATTTGCTTCATCATAGAGACGATATCCTTTGGAGGTATTGGAGTACCCCAAGAAGATACATTTTTTGCTTCTAGCACCAAGTTTTTTCCTTTGACCCTTGGGTATCAAGGCATAACAGGTGGACCCAAAGACCCTGAAATGCTTTACCGAAGGAATGTGGCCATGCCACATTTCAAAAGGAGTTTTGTTTCTAATTGAACTTCAAGGACACCTATTCTTTATGTAAACAGCACATAGAACTGCATCAGCCCAAAACATCAATTTTACATTCTTGAAAAATAACATGGAGCGGACCATATTTAAAATAGTTATGTTCATTCTTTCAGCTACACCATTCTGTTGTGGATTATATGGCACTGTTGTTTGATGTTTGATTCCATGTTGACGAAGATAATTTTCAAATTCATTTGAGGTGTATTCTTTTCCATTATCAATACGTAGAGAGCCAATATGTGTTTGTGCATCATTTTCAATCCATGCATGAAAATTCTTGAAAGTTTGAAAAGCATCAGACTTATTCTTCAGTAAGTAAATCCAACACATTTTGGTGTAGTCATCAATAAATGTCATCATGTATTTGTTTCCATTTGTAGAAGCAATAGGCATAGGGCCACATAAATATGAATGAACAAGTTCAAGTTTCCTATGTGCTCTTGAGTGTGAATCATGAAATGGCTGTTTGCTATGCTTTCCTAGAATACAAGCATCACATTCCTTAGGTTTTCTAGGAATTGTAGGTAGTCCATCAACACCATTTTTCTTCAACAAACGAAGGCTGTCATAATTTAAGTGTCCAAATCTAACATGCCATAAAAGACTTGATGGAAATGTACCTTCATCATGATGTGAACTGAATGCAAAGTTTTGAGCATGAGCAGATGAACCTTTCAGCTTCAAAAGTCTCCCTTCTTCTATTCCCTCCATGACAAGTGAGTGATCTGATGCTGATCTGACTTCTGCCTTGCCATCAAACAAGTGAACTGAGTGTCCTTGCTGCCGGATTTCGATCAGGGACAGCAAGTTTCTCTTCAACTCCGGGAGGTATAGAACCTCATGTAGGATGTGATCAGGAAGACCAGGCAGTTTAAGCCTGACTGTGCCAAGCCCTGATGGCTTGAGTTTGGATTTATCTGCGAAATATACTGCTCCATCAACTTTGTCGGTGAATTCTTCAAAAAAATATTTTCTAAATGTCATGTGACATGTTGCTCCTGAATCTAGCAACCAATCATCTCTCCATGAAGTAAATGAAACATCAAATGGGTTTTCAGTTACTCCATTGTTACAATGTGCTAGAACAGAATGAGCTGATTCAGCTGGTTTACCTTTGTCTTTGTCATCAGTTTTACTAGTTTACCTTTGTCTTTGTCATCAATTTTACCTCTGTCTTGATTTGTTTGCTGTTGAGCTTTAGATTGTCTGCCCCCCTTTTCTCTGAAGTTTCTTCTTCGTCTTCTGCCTTCTCTTCCTCTGGATGGACCTGAAGCGTGTCTCTTTTCTCTCTGTGCCAAGTAGGCAGCCTCTTTAGAAGATGAAGGGACTGTCATCTTCTTTTGAAGGAGGAGAGAAAAAAAAAAAAATCTGCTGGAAAATTTCTCTTGAAGGAGAGAAAACAAAGAATCTTTGCTGGAAAATGTACTCTGAGTTTAAAAACTCTTTGCTGGAAACTAATTATGCTCAAAAACTCTTGCTGAAGACTGAATTTAAAAAAAAATTACTCTTTGCTATAAACTGAATTCTGCATAAAAAAATATATATATGTATATTTTTTTTGTTTGTTTGGGGAATAAAAAACTTGTATGTGAAAATTCGATATGGAAGGGAGGGCGATATTGTGAAATGGTGGTGGGGGGGAGGGGCGGTATATAAAAGGAGTGAAATGGTATTCAAAAGAGGGGGCAGAATTATGAATGTGGGAGGGGCATTAGAATGATGGGCGGTATATGAATGGCAGTATTACAATGTGGAAACTCTGATACCATATGTCGACAACGTTATATGTAAGGCGGTAAAAGGGTGCAAACAGTGGTGAACGGATATTACAAAGTGGTATTGTATATAACCAAATGATATCTTATATAACCAAAATATGTCGGCGTGTATTAAAACAGCGTGATATATAAATGGTGTGACTGTTATATGACAGTCGGACTGTATATGCGTGGAGGGCGGTAATGTGATACCAACAGCGTTTAAATATGGAGCACAATACAGCGTATATGAAATCACAATACAACCAGCGATAACACCATGTAATGACAGCGTGGTATATATATAAGAGGTGTGGTATATGCAAAGGGCGGTGGTATTATAACGAAGAAAACTGTATTTAAGAGTCGAGGGCGTAAGGGAGCCGAGTAGAGAGCCGACTTGTATCTTTTTGAACGTGAATGGAGCGTATTGAATGGAGTATGCAGGTGGGTGACAGCAGACAGCGTTGGATATAGTATATGTGGACAGCGTTGTAACTTATGCAGCGTTGAAATGACAGTCAGTGCTGGTGGAGGGCCGACAGGCCATGTATATGGTGAGTTGATGGATATATATTAAAAACACAGCGTAATATGGATGTGCATTGCAGGTATAAGAGCGCTGTTGATATATGGAGGCCGAGAGACCGGGTTGAGGAGTGTTAGAAGTGAGGGGGTAAAAAAAATACTGAACGTTGTATTCAAATGTGACAGAGCACTGTATTCAAGAGTCCACTGGAACGAGCAGAAGGGAGGGCGGTAATGGAGAAATGAGGGTCAGTTGGGAAGAGCGTTAGGTGAATATGTAATGAGAGGGCACAGAGTTTTGAGGGAGAGGCGTTGGGTAGGTAGGAGGCCCAAAGGGCTATTGCAAAAAAAATTTGAAATTGAATCTGCAGAATGACAGAGTTGCAGGACTGCTGGAATTGCAGAATGGCAGAGCCTGCAATTTGCAGATTGACAGAGCATGCAGTCTTCAGGAGCTGCAGGAGCTGGAGCTGCAAATGTCAGTACTATATAGGGAAAAAAAATGCAGAATAACAGTCTAGCAATTAAGAGCAGCAGAAAACTATTAAAAAATATTGACTGAGCAAAGGATAGGGAGTTACACCACAGGGCAGAAATGCCAATTGTGGGGCTGGCTCCGATACCATGTCAAACCAGGAGGTAACTCCTCAAAACTAGAATGTGTATTAGCTGAAGAATGTACATGCTCTTATAGATGGGAGGTGAGGCTATTGGGATTCATCTCCCAATGACTCTTGGCCTTCCTTATTTCCTAATAATAAATAATATACAAAAATACAAATGCACACTCATCCATAGGATTAGGAAAGTGTCAACAGGAAATAATAAGGTACCATATTTGTTTATATTTCTTGGTCATATTTAATCCAAAATAAGGAAATCAATTAAATAAATCCTTATTTATTTGATTATTTCCTAGGAATAAGTTATTTAAATCCTATTTAAATAATATTACTAGTTAAATTTGACTAAATCATTTATAAATAATTATTTATTTAATTATATTCCCACCATTTCCTTAAAATAGTAAATAAATCATTTATTTATTTATTATTTACAAATAAATGAATTGACCCAAGTCAAAAAATCTTTTTCCCTCCAACAAATATAATAAATTATTCCTAAAGGGTGGTTCTAGAATTTGATTAATAATATTTTATTTATGCACCAAGTTCTAGATCGCCCTAATATTTTGTTATAAATAGAAGGGTTTTCCCCATTCATTAGTCACCTTTGATTGCATTATATCACTCTAGATCTATACACTTGGTTACATTTTCTCCATTTTTTGCCTTGTGAGCTCCCATTGAGTTCTATGTTTGTTTGGGTTTTCTACACCAACAAGAGAGAGAAATTTTAGATCTGAAATGTTGAGGATTGTCAAGAACCCATCCCATTGAGGAGAACCGGAAAACACCTTTCTTGTTTTCCTCTCAGGTGCCCCCTTTTAATATAATATAAAAATTCTTTCAAATACATCGTTTTTGTCTTATCTATTGGATGCATGGAGCCTTATTTCATTTTTACTGCTTAATGTCTTTTGTGCTTAGATCCGGGTTTGTGCAACATTATTTGGATCAACTAACTGCAAACTTAAATATATTGGCAGCCATAATTGATGTTAGGGCTATTTTTTATGCGTAGCTAAAGTGATCTTTTATGATGAAAGATTCATACTAACAATTGGCGACTCCACACGGGTTTTCTTTTGCGACCGCCATCGTTTTATATATTCCCGCATATCCAGCTATTTCAGACCCTAGGGTTTCTCTTCAGTTTCCTGTTTTTCCTATTTTTATGGTGCTTTTCACCTCTAAAACCCTAAAACATTAAAATTTTTAACTTCCGTGTGTTTCTGGCCATATTGCGCAGGTGACAAACATCAGCCGCAGCTGAGACAACATTTTTTTCTGAAATCTGCCGCCGAGAGACCCGGGTCTGCAGGTCGCACTTATTGGCCCAAAAACTACGACCTGGACTTGAGGACGCACTTTTCTGCCCCAAACCTGCGACCTAGACTGCAAACAGGTCAGAACCTGTGACCTGCACTTTTTTCTGCAATTTGCCAGCAATTTTTCTAGGTTTATCTGAAGCTTCTGTCAGGGTTTTCCAGCCTCCGTCTCTGCCCGTTTAGACCTGTTTCTGATCTGTTTCACTCAACTAAGTGAGAATATTGCCTCTTAGGGCTTTAGTACCCTCTGCTTTTGGTGGGTGAGTTTTAGCCGTTTCAGACGTCTGAATTTTCAAAGTTTCAGCCTTCTCCTTTTCAGATCCCTTTAGATCAGCTCTTATCCCTTTCAAATCATCTCATATCATTTTGTTTGGGTTTACCTCTAGGGCCACCTCTTCATCCCCTCTCCCTTTAGCTGATTTCCCCTTTTATTACAACAACCTTGCCTTTGCCTCTCTATTGTTCTCTACACCTCTTTCCAACAAATTTATCCTTTAGATCCCTGTCCCTCCCGACCTTAGATCTATCGGCCTCTTTTTCGTGTGTTTTGACTAGATTTTTTTCCCTCTTTTTAGACTAGTTTTGAGAGACCCGCCTTCTTGGGTTAGATCGATGCCTTGTTAGATGTTAATTTTTCTGTTATTTCAGCATTATATACTGTTATTTTCAGATTTATTTTCAGTTACGCAGCACACTTTTTCTTTTACTCTCAAACGTCTGGGTTTAAAAAATTAAAATCAACACATGCCACACACTGACCCTAAGTGAAGAAGAGCCAGGTTAGCACCGCCTAGCAAAGACTTTAAAATCAATTGACACTGCACCGCTCTGCCCTTGACCTCACTTGATTTTGTCCCTCCTTGCCCTTGTCGGTTTTTCTTCTTCTCGTCATCATTGCGCCCCTAAGGCGCTTATCCCAGAGACTTCTTGGCCTTCACCCTCAGTTTCCGGTTCGTCGACTTCCTCCTTCCCATCGTCATCGAGTAAGTCATTCCCTGAGTCCGCACTCCGACTCTTCTTCTGATTGTTCAGGTTCTCCCCCTACTCCTGGTTCTCCCCCCGTTACCTTCACCATGTCTAGTTCAGGGCCTAGCGCCAGCAGCCACCCCAGTTCTACTCTTGGGTCCGTTTCCAGCAGAACCACTACGGGACCTATCTCGACTGCCCCGTTGCTCCCTTATATGGCCGGTCTCAGTCTCCCCAACTTCAATCAACTGATCAATGATCCTATCCTCCACGATGTTAGTTGGCCTGCTATGCCAACCAAGCTCCCCTCCGACATTCCCAAGTTTGAAGGCCTTGCTAGTGAAGATCCCTCCAACTATATCCGATCTTTCCATATGTGGTGTTCATCCAATTCCATTACTGACGACTCCATCCGTCTTAGATTGTTCCAACGCACGCTTACTGGCGAAGCTTCTAAATGGTATGTTGATCAGGCCACCTCCTCCCATACCACTTTTGTGACCATTGCCCAAGCCTTTTTATCTTATTTCCAGCTATCTCTCCGATATGACACTGGTACCGAGCTTTTAACTTCTTTCCGTCAATCCTCTTCGACCTGCCTTTCTACTCATGTCTAGGAATGGCGGCAAAGAAGAAGCTTATGTCACGCTTCTCCCTTTGAAGACCAGGTTTATATGGATTGGTTCCTTCGCTCCCTCTTACCTCCCATTGGCAAGGATGTCGCCTCCCATTTCCCTAAAACCGAAGAAGCCGCCCTCCAAATAGCCTTGAAATATGACCTTATTTACGCTCAATCTGGTTATGTTTATACCATCCTTCCTGACCTCCCCAATCCTGATGGCACTAACGCCCTGGGGGCATCTCACCCTGCTGATGGTATCGTTGGAGCTCTTTTATGTACCTCTTCCCAACCTATTATGGGCTATGGTTTCCCTCCAGGAGGGGCCAGCACCTCCAACACTTTTCCCCTTCTAGGTAGCATGTATCCAGGATACGGCATGCCTCCTCCTTTTGCCCACCCTCCTACTTACCTCAATGTTTCCCACCCTAATCCTTATCCTTACCCACAGCCTGGTGTCCCATCTCCTCTAGCATTTGGACCTCTCACCCCCTTGCCTTCTCAACCCCTGTCGCAACACTTACTTCCCCCTCCAGGGCAAGTCTTTGCGCAGAAGGGCGTGACTAATTCTCTTCCTTCTCAAAGAAAGAGGAAAGGCAATCAATCTGCCTCTGGTAATCGTGGACCCCATCCTCCAAGCATTGATTCTCACACCGCTGACCAGCCACAGGGCTCCCAGCCCAAGCCGGACAGGCCTCTTCATACCAATAAGCCCTATTCGTGTTGCAGTGTTTATGGTCATTACACTCATGATTGTCCCCTATTACCAAAGATGCTGCAGATGTGGGAGTCTTAGGCCACCCTGCGAGGTCAGCATTCTTCGCCTACCGCCCCTTCCAATACGGATACTTCTCAACCTGTTGTTTTTACCGATCCTTTCCCTCAACAAGGATTCGTGGCTACCCAACCACCTCATGCTCCAGTAACCACTCCACCTTCCCCTTCTGGTTCCTCCGATTACCAGATCCTCATGATGGCCTCTGACCATCCTCTCACCGTCGACCTTAACCTTCAAACTCGGTCTCGTCAGTACTCCACACCCCCTGCTACGTCTGTCACTGAGTCCTCACCTTCAGGTCCTACAGAGCCTCTGTTTACACCCAATGGTCCCTTACAAATCCCTCCGCCAAAATCTAAGGTTCACACCAAGATTCCTAAGGGCCCATTACGCTGAAATGCTACCTCTGGTCGGGCTGCCCATTCATATAGCATAATACATGATCTGGCACAATCTCCTGCTGCCATTTCAACACTAGAACTCCTCCAGTCGTGTCCTTCTCAAAATAAGGCTCTACTATCTGCTGTGGGTGCTGTAGATCCTGCTGATGACCAATTGATTGTTTTCAATGCCCGTTATTCAGACCATCCCCCACTTCCCGCTTCTGTTGCTTTCCAAATCCCCATCAAAATCCAAAATGCCAACGTCGCTCGGTGTATTATTGATGAGGGGGCATCTACCTGTCTGATGTATGCTTCGGTTTGGAAACAACTCGGATCTCCTCAGCTGACCCCTTCCACAATCACCCTTTGTGCGTGGGATGGCCATGCCTCCCAGCCCATTGTCCTATTCTATAACTATCCTATCACCCTTGCGGACAAGACTGTTTGTGTCAAAATTGAAGTTATCAAAGCCCCTCTTGACTACAACATTCTTTTGGGGCATAGTTACACCTATGCCATGTCTGCCATCCCATCTGCAGTCCACCGCAAGATTTTTTTCCCTCATAATGGCAAGATTGTCACCATTGACCAGTTGACATATCATGAACCAAAATCTCAGACCTCTCCTAAGTCCACTATTTTTGCTGTCACTAATAAGCCAACCATTGATTCTTTGCCCAATGTTTCCCCCGGCGTCTATAAAGACTCCTCCTTGCTTGGAACCTTTCTTGACCCTCCTCCTGTTTTTTATCCTAGTTTGGTGACCGTTTGCATGATGCAATCATCTTGGGCTGACCTTGCACAACCCACTTTGGCTAGTAAGCAACCTCAACCTCACCCACCCCCACCAGCTCCTAGCCCTTCGCCTCCGCGAGCCAACCTTCTTCCTTTGGAATCTCCTTCCCCAAATAGTCCTCACGTGCCTCTCTACCCTCCTGGGTCCATCCCGCCTGAGAACAACCCCCTTGGCCCCATTCCTCTTGGCCATTTCCCTGGTAGTCAGATTCCTTTCCTTGCCCCCCCTCTTGGAGCTTATTCCGTCCCTATCTTGGCCACCCTATCCCTCCCCAACTTAACCTTGGGTATACCTATCTGGTAACTTGACCCCCCAGCCACTACCCTACCTGGTGAAACCAAACCATATATTTCTTTGACCTCGGTTCAACCGATACCCATGACTTCTCCTGCTGCACCAATACCTCAGTCACCTCATCAGGAACCACCTCCTGTTGCGACCGTGTCGGGTAACAATAGCAAAGCTCGAAGGGGGGCATCAAAGGACAAGGTTGCCCCGACAAACTCTGCCCCTCCTCGACCTCCAAAGCATCCCATCTAGTGTGCCTTGTGCGACGTTGTCGGCCACGCCACCCATACCTGTCCTGAATTACCACATCTCAAAACCATGGTCAATGAAACGTTTTCAGAATCTGATATTCCTGAGGTCTATGTCACCATACTTGATTCCCTTCCGAAACTTAAAAACTTGCGCACCAATCACCCTTGTTCTTTATGTGATTTCCATGGACATTATACCCATCTTTGCCCCCACCTTGAAGAGTATCGTGCTTCTTTAGCCACATACCGCCAATTTGAAGCCACACTTGCCCGTAATCCTTCTTCAATAACACTAGACCACCTGTCTACCCCGATTACCATTTCTCATCCTGATACTGAAATGATCGAACCTTCCACCACTATTTCCTACCTTTCCTCATCACCACGTTTCCCGGCAACCGACCCCTTAGTGCCTTCACCCGATGTTTCGCCTACCCACTCATCTACTTACTCTGTTGTCACCCCTCATGACGACGTGCATGTGAGCCTTTCCCCTCAAAATTAGGTGTCTCATATTTCTACCTCCTCAGGTCATCCTATTCCCTCCACTCTTCCTATCTTCCAGTCCGATGAAGACATCATGGAAGCCATGACCGAACCTGATTTTCCGTGGGACGATATGCACCATCGTGCATACTTCCTTCCACATCAATCCCATGACCAATATGCTCTCGAATCTAAAGACTTCATTCTCGATAAATTCGATTGGTTCAAAAACCCCATCACTGCACCTGACGCTTTCGAAGAAGGCAATATGGCTAATATCTCTCCTACCATCAAAATAAACATTTCTGTCAAACCAGGTATCGAAGAACATATCACCATGGGTGCCCAATGCACTCTGGAAGAACTTGAAGCCTACACCAAACTCTTCAAAGAATTCCGTGATATTTTCTCCTGGTCCTACTCAGAAATGCCCGGACTCGATCCTGCCATTGTCGAACACCACATCGACAGATGGCCTGATGCCACTCCGGTCCGTCAAAAGTTGCGACCCATTCATCCCTTTAGACATGAAGCCATCAAAGCTGAAATCGATAAGCTCCGGCAGGCTGGTTTCATTTATCCCATCGAATACACCACTTGGGTGTCCAACCCAGTTCCTGTCCTCAAAAAACAAGGCACCATTCGTGTTTGCACCGACTTCCGGGATCTGAACAAAGCTTTTCCTAAAGACAACTTCCCCACACCATTTATTGACCAAATCATTGATGAGTGTGCAGGGCACGAGATTCTATCCTTTATGGATGGCTTCTTTGGATACAACCAAATCATTATCCGTCATGCTGATCAACTTAAAACCGCGTTCATTAGTCCATGGGGCACTTTCGCATACCAAGTCATGCCATTTGGCCTTAAAAATTCCGGCGCCACTTTTCAACGAGCCATGTCTTATTGTTTCCATGACTTAGCTCATATCATCCTTGCCTATTTAGATGACCTTACTGCTCGTTCTAAACATCGGGCGCAACACCTTCATGATCTGCATACCATTTTCCTTCGATGTCGCAAGTATAACATCCGCCTTAACCCATTGAAATGTGTCTTTTGTGTTCCCCCCGGTCATCTCCTCGTCTTCATAGTATCTAAAGACGTGATAACTCTCGACCCTTTGAAGGTTCAATCCATTCTTAAACTTCCTATTCCTTGTACCTTGTGCCAGCTACAAAGTATTCAAGGTAAAGCTAATTTTCTTCGCTGATTCGTTCCTGACTATGCCACCACTGCACACGGCTTCCTTCGACTTCTTCGATCTCACACCCCATTTTTCTGGGATACCTATGCTCAAGAGTCTTTTGATGCCCTCAAGCATGCTCTCACATCCACTCCCTTGATTCGTCCTCCTGACTTTGACCGAGATTTCATCCTATACATATTCGCTTCTTCCTATTCGGTTGCTGGTGTCCTTATCCAAGAGGATGATAACGGTATCGAACATGTGATATATTATGTCAGTAAGAACCTTGCCGGTCCACCTGTGTCCTACTCACATGAGGAAAAATTAGCACTAGTTGTCATGTTCTTGGTCCAAAAACTGCGTCATTATATCCTCATGCGTTCCACCAAGGTTGTGACTAATTCCAACCACATGGCTTTCCTATTGAGTCGACGCATCCGCCCTGGGAAGTATGCTAGTTGGGTCGTTATCCTCCAAGAATCCGACCTTGAATTTTTCACCCCAAAAAGTAAGAAAGGTTTAGTCCTCGCTGAACTCATTTCTGATTTTCCTACCAGGACGCAAGATACTCCAATTAATGATGCTCCTCCTGATGAACATTTATTTGCCATCACCACTGACGATCCTTGGTACGGTGACATCCTTAATTACTTGCGAACCCAAAAGTTCGCCCTTCCTCTTGATCGTGCTGCCCAACGACGTATCTGACACCAAGCCTCTCGCTACCTTCTAATCAGCGAAAACCTTTATCGTCATGGAGTAGATATTGTCCTTCATCGTTGCCTCACCCATGTTGAAGCCCAGCAAGTCCTCAATGCCTGTCATAGTGGCGCTTGTGGTGGCCACCTCTCTGGCCTCGTCACCGCCCAAAAAATCATGCGCGCTGGGTATTTTTGGCCTTCTCTCTTCAGTGATTACATTGAAGCAGTCAAACACTGTTCCAATTGCCAAAATTTCGCCCCCAAGGCGTGAGCTCCTCCTGCTCCCCTCCATCCTGTCATCACAGCTGGTCGTTTTTGTAAATGGGCCATTGACTTTATGGAATGTCGAGCTCCATCTACTGGTAACCACAAATATATCATCGTGGCGGTTGACTATTTCACTAAATGGGCCAAAGCTATGCCAACATTCAACAATACGACAACCACCACAACCGTCTTTTTCTTTAACCATGTCATTGCTCGATTTGGTGTTCCAAAACAATTAGTCTCTGACCATGGCCAACATTTTGAAGCTGAGATTTGGCATGAGCTATCCTCCTTATTGGGTTTTGAGCACCAATATTCATCTTCCTATTACCCCCAAGGTAATGGCCAAGTTGAAGCAGTCAACAAAATTCTTAAGACCATTCTTCAACGAACAGTGAATAAGCACAAATCCAATTGGCATCTCATGTTCTTCCCTGATTTGTGGTCTTATCATACTTCTGTTAAAACCGCCACCGGTTTCACTCCTTTCCACCTTGTCTTTGGCGAGGAGGCAGTCTTACCGATCGTGTGTGAAATCCCTTCCATTCACTTGGCCGCCAAACTTCTCCCTGATACCCAACCTCTAGAACAACGAATTATCATGCTCGAGCGTGCCTCTAAAGACCATCGTGTTGCATTGAAAACTCTTGAAGTGGCCAAAAAGTGTACCAAATCTCATTATGACCGAAAATTACACCCTCATACCTTTCATGTAGGTGACCTTGTTCTAGTATATGACCAAGCCCACGATACCCTCGGTCATGGGAAGTTCAACTCATTATGGCTAGGTCCTTACATTATCAGCAAAGACCTTGGTAAGGGGGCATATATTTTAGAGGAATTTGAAGGCCACATCCTTCCTAATCCTCGCAATGTTCTATATCTTAAGAGATATTACCCTTAGCATTTCCCGTTCGAAATGCATGTTTTATTTTCTTTTAGATAGCTAGCATCTGTTTGTTTTCGCACTTCGCTACTTCACCAGGACACCTGTTGTCCACGAAGTCTTACTTCACCTCTCCTCAAAATCAGATTTTCTCACTTACAACACATTTCATTGGGGGCACCACTTTGCCTCCATACTCATTCCTGTTCGTGTCAATTTCCGTCATGAGATACCATTTTGTACTCATGTTTTTTATGGTCCCCTTTGGATCTTCCCCCATCTCATTATCATCATTAGTGTCCATCTATTAGTCGCTCTACTATTTTCTCTCGTGCCTTGGTTGGGGATCCCTTATTGCCTCACCTATGGCAGACCTCCTTCTGTCGACATCAACTCATTTACTCCAGAAGCCAGGTCTAGAGGGCAATGTACCTTGGTTCGAACTCCTTTCAGCATGATCATGATCAATATACTTGATGGTCCAGTGATGTAACAACAGCTATTGGTGATTCCCGGGTGTGTGTGAGATGTTTCAACCCTCATGAGGGGGTGGCCCTGCAGGTAACCCCCCACATGCCTGGATGACTTCTTCATTTCAGCCCTTGATGCAGCTCCTTCCATTTGATGACGACGGCCCAGCCACTTGCAGCACCTTTTCGATTTGCATGTATCAGTCAGATCTTGTGAGCCCTTCCCTGTGTATAGGGGGCATTTGGGTTGTATTTGTATCTCATGTACTAAAATATTATTGTATAAGTCCTGGCTATTATTCTAGGCACATCATGTATGTGGGATTCATCATTCTATTTTTCTGGCTCGTATTTATGCCAACATGCACTTTATAGTTCGGTTCCTTGTTTTCTGGACATATTATTCTTTTGTACTTTGTCTCGGCGAGCATAGGTATGCCTCCCCTATCGCCTTTCGCACAGGTACCACTTCATAAATTAGAGACTTGTTGCACTTGTAAGTCTCGTCTCCTCAGGTTCTAGTCCTTTAGCACATTAGACTGCCTTACATTTCTCTCTCTGACTTCCCTCTTCATGTCTAGTGATTGAGTTCTTACAACGTACTTCAGTCATACGATTTTCTCCTAACACTCTTACGTTGGGGGGCAATCTGTTACACCATTTTTTGGTCATCTAACCTATTATCATTAGATGAACCAAAGTACACCATGTAAGACCAATTTTACCCTAAGTAAAACTGCTTTCACTATGTGAAATAACTTAGTAAAACAACTTTATTAAGTTGTTTATGGTCTAAACAGGAAACCCCAAAAGGAAATAATAAACAAATCTATATTTGTTTATATTTCCTGGTCATATTTAACCCAAAATAAGGAAATCAATTAAATAAATCCTTATTTATTTGATCATTTCCTAGGAATAAGTTATTTAAATCCTATTTAAATAATATTCCTAGTTAAATTTGACTAAATCATTTATAAATTATTATTTATTTAATTATATTCCCACCATTTCCTTAAAATAGTAAATAAATAATTTATTTATTTATTATTTATAAATAAAGGAATTGACCCAAGTCAAAAAATCCTTTTCCCTCTAACAAATATAATAAAATATTCCTAAAGGGTGGTTCTAGAATTTGATTGATAATATTTTATTCATGCACCAAGTTCTAGATCGCCCTAATATTTTGTTATAAATAGAAAGGTTTTTCCCATTCATTATTCACCTTTGATTGCATTAGATCACTCTAGATCTATACACTTGGTCACATTTTCTCCATTTTTTGCCTTGTGAGCTCCCATTGAGTTCTATGTTTGTTTGGATTTTCTACACCAACAAGAGAGAAATTTTAGATCTGAAATGCTGAGGATTGTCAAGAACCCATCCCATTGAGGAGAACCAGAAAACACCTTTCTTGTTTTCCTCTCAGGTGCCCCCTTTTAACATAATATAAAAATTCTTTCAAATACATCGTTTTTGTCTTATCTATTGGATGCATGGAGCCTTATTTCATTTTTACTGCTTAATGTCTTTTGTGCTTAGATCTGGGTTTGTGCAACATTATTTGGATCAACTAACTGCAGACTTAAAGATATTGGAAGCCATAATTGATGTTAGGGCTATTTTTTATGTGTAGCTAAAGCGATCTTTTACGACGAAAGATTCATACTAACACCATGTTTGTTTCATTTGAGCTATTATCTCCTTATGGGATGGATTATTTACATCTCATGAGAACTTTGGAGGATCAATTCATGGAGGGATGGATTGGTGAACACTTAGCTTATGGAGGAAGTTTATCACATGTTGGTGTCACCAATGGGGGAGGAGAAGAGTTGCAACACTCACCTTATCATTTTCTTGAGGACAAGCAACATTTGGGAGGGGAGGACTGTAATATTCCTAATTAGTCCTAAGCTAATTGGAATATTCATTTTTGTTTTATTGCTTTGATTAAAGAATAAAAGAGCAAAGGAGGTCCATAATACTCCTTAATAATGAATAAATCAATGCCAAATGTGAAAAGGCTAAATCTTGGCTGCTAAATCAAGCACCCTTAGGTGTGAAAGGGGCTGGAACATTTTGACAGGGTCAACCTTGACCAAATCTACAACATTGTAATGGAGGAGTGGCCATCAATGAGGCACAACACAGTTTTAGATGAAGATGCCTTGTGTGAAAGAAGTGATCTCATTGGAAGTCGATTAGGGTTTGAAAGCTCTTAACTTATAAAAGGAAGAGGATGGCAACATTAGAAGGTTATTGATGATTATTATATTTCTGAATATTTTGTTGTTTATACATATATCTTTCTCTGGTTGTTTAGCTGAGAATGAATGTTGTTTAGTATTGGGTGTTCCTGGTCGGGAATCCCACCTATTTCCATTGAGTAGTTATTGGAAGATTTTGTATTACATTGTCCATTATCTGGCTGAAGGCCAAGCTTCTTCTTTCAACTACAACACAGATCCTATTGAGGGTTTGGTTGTCTTTGCAAGCTGTAGCAAGTGGAGGCTAGATCTTTCAGATCTAGGCCATTTCAGTGCTCCTTTTCAGTGGAGGATACTTCTACTTCATTGGGAGGAGAGTATTGGAGGACTTGAGCTTCATTTTCAGATCTTGGCATGAGGCCAACCACATTTTGATCCATACAATGGAGTTTTACTTACACATATGCATTATTCCTGTAGGTGGAGTTGCAGGGTGTTTTGGCACACCATTTGGAGAGTTGATTTTCAAGTGTTGGGAATCTTCCCTTCACTTTGTAGATCTCTTGGAGGGGATCCTTTTCTTTCTCATATCAGATCAGATCCACCTTCCAGATCTGAACATTTCAGTAGATCTGTAGTCTTAGATCTCAGATCTACAACTTGTACATGGTGTTTTGAGGAAAACCCCAAGGGGGATTATTAGAGGAGCCTATATAGTGTATGGATCTGTTATAGATCTGAATTTTTATGCACTTATCTACTCTAGATGTAATGTGTAATCTACAACTTTTTCAGACCAATAAAATAACGTTGTAAGTATTTTTCCAGTCTATATATATGGCTGCAACACCTCTTTTTGAGGATTTTCTTTCATTGGAGACTTGTATTTCTTGTTATGCATCTTATGGGCCATCTTATACATCTATTTTGATGTTCTAAATACATATAAAGGGTCTTCATATTGGCCTCCTTCCTTGTCTATGATGATTTGCGTTATTTTCCTATCAATCTACAATGCATTGTTGCATTCCCCATTTGGGAATATTACAAAAATGCTATTTGAGTCACTTTTTTTCATATATTTCACTTGTTTTTCATGTTGTAGGGTCTATAAAAAGTATGCAACATGGGTACTCGGATGAAAAATTAAATTACACATCCAATTAATACTCCCACTTGAAATTTGAGTAAAATCACAGGGAAATAATTTGAAAATACGAGTTGAAAAAATATTTTTATTTTTTTATTTTTTCCCTCCAAAAATTGATGAGGTAATATAATCTTATTTTATTATTTCCAATATTATTTAATAATATTCCTTAGGAGGCCTATTTTAGACCTCAAAATATGAACAATACCTGGAGTATACTGTTATCACCCAAAAATTTTCAAAACATCATTGTGTCAACTTTGCTTTTGGTCATGATTTCAAGGAGGTCTTAGATAGGTTTTGAGTCATTTCATGATTGAAAGGGTAAGTAATAGGCTTAGAGTCTCAAAAGTGTCATTTTCATATCCAAATAAAGTTTGACAACCTTATTCCATGGTTTAAAGGTCTCATATTCTTTTTAGAAGTCATATCTTAAACCCTTCGAATTTTTTTTGGAATTAGCCACGAAACCATGTTTTTGTAGCACAAACAGTGTAAAAAGCCTGTTTTGCGCTATGAAAACGCTGCTATTTTCATAGCGAAAACCCCTGAAAGTGAACTAAGCACGCTACGAAAGCGCAGATTCGTAGGCAGTCTTGTCAAATCTTCAATTCATTCAAATTCAGTTAATTTTTCATTATTAGGTATCAGCTAGCAGTGATTTCTAAGGCATGCAACCATTCAAATCCATCATTTTGAATGTAGGGGTCATCATGATAGGTAATTTCAAATTCAAAAGGACTAGCTGGTTTCTTATTGCATTTGGCATGCAAACACTCAAACAGATCGTTTTCGAATGCTAAGCTTATGGTAATCTCTTACCAAAGCTTCTCTCATCTATTTTTCAAGTAAGGTTGATCACCATTAACAAGCGAGGCTGATAAACATAAATTCAAGCGACGCTGATTTGTTATAGGAATTCAAAGGCAAAGATGACAGAAGAAAAGAAAAACGTCATTTCTGGTCATTGTTTAAGAACAGAGCCTGAAAGCACAGAGGCCCTAGTGAAAGATAAATCAATGATGGAGGCTTTCAAGAAAACAAGGTGTTGGATATTTTGTAAAAAATTGTAGGGAGGACACAGTCAAGTGTCAAAGGAGTTTTCTCTACATTTCACTGGCTCAAACACAAAAATTGAAATATTAAACTTGTCAGTAACCCCTGAGATCATAGCTTTGGTGACATAGATTCCTAGGGGGCAAGATAGATGGTTCAAAAACTTAAAATTTGATATGGAACCATGTAAAGTGTTTCTGAAGCCAGAGTTTGCAGAAACAGACTTAACCAAGGCAAATCCAAGGAGCTACATCAAAGAAATCTATGCCAACTTTCTCTTCAACATTCAAAGGTATTTTACCTGTGAGGGAAGATATCATAAAGCATATTCATATCATTTTAAACTCCTGTTGCATTTTACTGGCATGATTTCTTTAGATTTTCCTTTCTTCCTGTATTGAAGTATATCTAAGATGGTAGATAAAGTGCAAATGAAAACTCAAGGATGTGAAACTTCCCTTTTTCATCATGGTCTAATTAAACTGATAATTTTACATGAACTTCAAAGGATCAAAAAAGAATGGTCTTCATTTTTGTTTTTATATGGTTTTGGAGTGGAAAACCAAGATACAAGCATTAAGCCTAAGGCTAAAGAAACCCCACCAGCAAAAACCAGTAAGCTTGTAATAACCAGGTCAAAAATATTTGTTAAGTTGAAACCTAGAAAGCAAGTGAAAGAGTAAGTGAGTAAAGCATTAGTGGTTATTCTTGAGACTCCTCAACCTATAAAAGAAAAGATAGCTGAAACTAAAGAAATAACACAAGAACAGTCAGCTAACAAACCAGTTCAAAGGAGATTGACTAGAAGTCAAATTGCAAAGGAGAAGGGTAAATCAGTGATCTCAGGAGAAAATCCAGGCTTAAAAGGTAACTTAAATGATATTTTAGAAGCCATTGATATTGAAGAATCCCCTTTGGTACAGGCAGATTTCATAAAATTTGATGAAGGAAAACCTAAGAAGATGAAATCTTCTAAGAATCTAGAATCCGAGGATGAGGTTGCAGCATTTGTGTTCAAGCCCAGAAAGCCTTTAACCAGGCAATCTAAAAATATGCAAGAGTTCAATAGTGAGTTAGGGAAAACAGAGGAAGCTTCCACTGTTCAGGAAGAGTTTATAGACCTTTCATCACCAATACCTGAAGGTGAAAAAACAAGGTATTTTCCACTCAGACAGAAAAAACCAGTTATGAAGAAATGGAAGAAAGGTTGAAATCAGATAATTATGAAATTTCTAGACTAAGGAAGAGAGTAAGAAGGCATGCTGCTGAAAAGACAAATTTCAAGAGGATAAAGGCTCTATGGGAACTTTAAAAGGTTTCCAAACCAGAAACAATAAGCAGTGAAGCTCAATACTTTACTTGGACTGTTCCTGAAATTAGAGAGGATATATTTGTGAGAATGATGAATGTTCAGTTAAGGGCTACCAACAGGAAACTGAGGAGGCAGATTGAAGACCTAGAAATATAGTTGACAAAATCTGAAGAGAAGCTACAACAACAATGAAACAAGGCAATAAATGATAAATCCTTGAAACAGTTTTGTCATGAAGAAAAAGATATTTTTTGAAGGAGAACATCTTTTAAAGCTATTTTATGTTGATATCAATCCTTGAAAATTTTTAAATATACTCAAAATTGTAAATTTTTGGAAAAACAATGTTAAAGGGAGCATACACAGCAGTTCCATAACGCGCTACGAAACTGCTGAAGGTGAATTTTTGGCATTTTATGTATGTATTTGGGAGGTAAGGACTGCTGGTTTTCAAATGTTAGTGTTGCTGGTGGAAAGATCAAGATCACAGATGAAGACTCAGATTAAAAATTAGAATAAAGAATGGTCAAAAGAAGTGTTTTACCGTGATATAAAAACTACGCTACGAAAACAGGCTATTTTCGTAGCGCATTCATGTCTCATCTCCTTTCCATCTTTTCGAGGAATTATTTTTGCACAGGTGGAAGGTTGAAGTGTTAATGGAATGTTAACACATGTCACATATACAAAATAGTCATCAATGCCAGCAAAGCTGTTCAAAGATAAGCATGGAAGTTAAGGGCTAAAAATCAGGAACTTTGTCTCCTAGTTTTTAGGACAGTTAGGTCATGAATCAGCAGGGTTTACAACAAGGCTGGAAGCATCATAAAGGTCAAAGACATGGATTAGCAGCTGTCAAAGAAAGTATTTAAGTTTTAGATAAGTTTGTTTGAAACATGTTTAGGAGTTTCACTCCTATTTGTATTAGAACTCCTAAAAGACAGTTAGCTGTCAGTTTGTAATTAAGAGTTTGTTTTATGAGTAGATAGGTGTCAATTTTAGAAATTTGAATTCTCCTAATGATGGATCATGTAATCCAAGAATGCAAAGACTCTATATGAAGCATGAGGTCGAATTCCTCAGGGTTGGAATTTTTATTAGCAAAATAAGTTGTGTTATTGTAGTAGACTGTGTGTTTTTCAACTTAATACAGAGATTGGTTTTACTACTCAAGATTCACAAGGGGTTTATGTGTTTGATATTTCTATGGCCTTTTTAAATTACTTATTTGCAGTGGTATGAGAATTTTTTACTTAGAATTCATTGGATAATGCTCTAACTTCCTTCACATGCTTGGAAACTGTGTTTATTCACTGTGTTACTGTTTCACTTATAAACCTAAACTCCAAGTGCCTTGAATTCCATGTTTAGCTGATTATGATGTTTTGTTGAAGACTACTTTGACTCCATGGCCCAATAGATGTTTTCTAATCTATAATTCAACCAGTTATACATTTTTTTTTCCATTTTTATTTCTAGAGTTAGCCATCTAATCATTAATTAAAAACCTTAAACCTATTGAGAGAGCCCTCTCAAGTTGAGGAGGCTAAGCCTCAACCAAAATATTGGTTTGAAAGAGTTACTCAGAGTATACTTGATCAGCAACCTATCAGGGTCAGATTTTGTGATAACATTTTGGTGCGTCTGCCGAGAGCCTGAAGATTACTCATTCCCGAAATCAAGAAACTGAACTTCTGAAGGTAGCAGGAGCTCAGGAAGTGTTTGGGCCCTTGTTTTGAATACTTGTTTTGAATATTTTGAATTTTGAATAAAGAACAGCTTTTTGGGGTTGTGTAACGACACATGGCAGCCGCAATCAAGTCACAACTACGGTGAGTAGTGGAGCTACTGAAGTTGCGAGGGAATAGGTAGATGGCTGAAGAAAGAAGATGCATGAGTACAAACGAAGAGAATATACAATAGAAGATAGAGAGCAGAACACACAGACAACAAGAGAGAAGCTGGAAGCAGCTGAAGAAGAACGCAAGAGGAACTAACAGTTGCGATGGCGGGTGAATAAATAGTTGTCACCCGGCTGAAGGAAGGGACAAATGCAGAGAGACTGAAGGAGATTGAGCGGATGCTGCAAAGGGAACCCAGGCCGAGCATGATCTCTTTGTAGTTCCTAGGTTTCTCTTACCTACCTTTCTGTTCTATGAGACGTCTGTAACAGACTTTTAAGCTCTTCCTGTGAAAGCAATGTAACTGTGGGCTTGGTTGAAGATTATCAATATACTTGTAGGTTGTTGTCTTATTGTGTGAGTCACATGCATACATGATGGTTGGGATGACTTAAAATTTTATTTGCTTAATACCTGTACTCTCTATGAATGTTCTTGCATATATAATGATTTTTATGCAATCAATTCTATGTTAATCATGAGTTGCGGATCCTTTCACTGCTATCGATATATTCACCTTCTTCATGTGGTCGCGACACACCTCGGGTGAGACTATCTACTCTCCAGAGTAGGGTGACAATGCCGGCGTGGTTCTAGACTACAGTTGATTCCCTTGTTGGCCCCAACCCCTGAACCTGGGTCTTGCCTACGAGACCTGTTTCTTCGCCAACAAATGGTTCTGTTGTCGGGACCTGCATGTTATGAGGGGAATTAGATCATGGTATCAAGGGTCTTCGAAGGATAAATATAGAGATGGTGGGATAACCATCTGGACCAGTTTGTTGCTCAGCAAGCAGAGTTGACGAATCAAATGGAAAGGGTGCTCAAGGATCTTGTCCTTTTCTCGGATTCTGCCAGTGATACCTACGAGATCCTCTGGGGAAAATTCCCTAGCGACCTCTATAATTGGTTGCGGAGGTTACAGATGAAGGTGCCTAGGGAAAACTCATGGAAGATAAACCGCACATGGGGGCATGACAATCTAGTGGCTCTGCATCGGTTAGATACTGAGTTGACTCACGCAGTGGATTTTTGGGTAGAGACCACTTTGGAGGGATATATTGTAGAGTTTGCTGCAGAGTGCTACCAATCCTTCTCGAAGGCTGAATATATCTTCCGTTCCGGGCTAAGAGGGAAGCTACTTAAGGATATTCCGCTATGGATTAAGGCCCTGATGGTGGACGAAGGGCTGATGGAATTCCAAAAGTCGAGCATGGAAGCATAAACCTCCAGTGCTGGGGGAAGGGATGAAGGGACAGATGCTACGTGAAGTATGAAATATGGGAGTGGGGGATGGATGCTGAGGCCGCAAGGAGATTGAGGGAGCAATGTGCACATCGGTGGGCACAGATCACCGATAGGTGGCGAGAAAGGGTGATGCGGGAGTTAAGATGACGGGAAAACGATAGGAAGAATCAAGAGGAGGCGCCTCAGAGGATAGGAATTATGGACACTCAGGCGGATACCCTGGAAAGGGAGGGGACCACTGTGGGAATGCGGTAGGTGTATGGGAGCCCAGCTAAGAGAGAAAGGGAGACAACGACTGACGAAGATGATGCAGGTGTGCAGCCCAAAGAAAGTTCCGATGGTGAATGGTACGTCATGATGCAGCGGTTGTTTCAAGAGCGGACATCATTCATCTCTCCAGGAAACCCTACTTCCAAAAATTTGCACGGCAAGGATCCCTACCTTCCCCTGGTACTCTATCAACCTTTCAGTAATATTTTTGTTAAGTTACAAGAATTGAGTCAATTGCACAGCAGTCCATTGTCGACAGCGACCCACGTTAATAGCATCGTCACTAGTAGTATTACATTCCCTAGCGGAATAGTCACGCAACCAAGACCTGGAGGATTTATCCTTGTCAACCCTCTGCAAGTAAATGTGGCTGGGTCATTCACCCGGTATCCAGAATTCTCTGGCCGATGCAAAGATGATGTAGAGCAACACTGGTATCTCTGTGAAGCCATATGGATGGCTCGGCAGATGCCAGACGCAGGGAAGCTAATAGAGTTCCAAACCACGCTCAGAGAAAGGGCTCTGCGATGGTTTATCAAGTGGTCCGAGGCCCATCCTAATCCAGTAATCGCGGACGTTAAGTGGGATTTTGTCTGGGAATTTAAACTTCCCCAGACGGACCAACAGGGTCTGTCCGAGCTCTGGGAGATTAAGCAGAAAGAAGGAGAGACTACATGGGAGTTGATGCATCGATTCAAGGAAGCAATCGGGAAACTCAGCTACCCGATCGACCCAAACCATCAGAGGGACTAGTTCATCAAGGCTCTGCTTCCCTTGACACGAACCCCCCTAACTCAGCAGAACATTGACAACTTGCAGGATGCTTTGGAATAGGCCATGAATATAGAGGCCATGGCGGGCTACCCTCAGGAATATTGGGGAGGGCTGGCCCTGCAGGATCCTTCCTTGGTGGGATTGCAGCATCAGATCGCTAGTCTGACTAAAAGGCTCAAGGAGATGCAGCATATAATACCAGCCAGGCTGAAAGTTTGGTGCACTCACTGCCTGGTCGAAGGCCACATTGCAACTGAGTGTCCTCGGATGCGTGGCACGGGTGGGACCCTCTGTCGTGGCAATCCAAGGGGGTCCACCCACGGGGGGTGGTGTGGTGATGAATCCGCAGGGGGTATACCAACTGCAACAGCCTTATGCGGGGTTCCCATCTCAACCAAACCCAACCGCCAAGGAATATTGCGAGATTTGTCGGACGATGGGGCATCAACCTCGGATGTGCCCAATACTACAGAAGTACTCTAACATCCAAAATAATGTATACTGTGAGTTTTGTGCTTTCCACGACTCACAACACTGAGCAGTGCAGGGCTCTCGACACGCTCACGGACCGGTTGGACCGACCCTCCTATACAGTGAATGAGGCTTCCAGGGGAAGAGGAGGCGATATGCGCGGAGGCCGCACAGGGGGACGAGGTTCGGTGAAATGCTACAACTGTGACCAGGAGGGTCACGTGGCTTGGGAATGTCCCCTTCCTCGACATCCTTGGTGTTCCCAGTGCCGCATAAATGCCCATGCAACCGAGGACTGTCCCGAACTCATCAATAAGTGGGAGGAATGGGCACGGTAGAGGGGCACGAATTTGTTAAACCCCAAACCTCGAGGAACCGCGACCCCGGGCATGCAGAATGTAGTTATCGTGACGTGCGGCGGAAAGAAGACAGGAGAGGACGCTCATGGAAAGGATCTGGTCCGGGCTATCTGGCCTGCCTCCCCGAAACAATTGATCCGGCTGGATGCGTAGAAGAGGTACTTCCAGGAGGCAGTGGAGGCTTTTGCTCAGCTGGGGGGAGCCAAAGGCCTTGAGGTACCCCCGACGACTGGCTCCGGAGAACAGAGCCCCACGGGGACCTTGATTAAGGAATGGCTTCAGCTGTTCCTCAAGATTGTTGATAATGCTTCAATGCGAAACCAACTCAAGCGTACCCTGGAGGACGCACTGTAGGGGAATACAGGGCCGAGGGAGCCTATGGACACAGCACCCCAGTACGTGCAGCGGGTCAAGTGGAACAAGCGACGAACGGGAAAAGAGTTTCGGCTTAACACGCAGGTTGCGGGATTCCAAATCAGCGATACCATGCTTGATTTAGGGTCTGACTTCAACATCCTACCGCGAAAGACGTGGGAGGCTCTTGGACGGCCACGGCTGACCTACTCACCAATCCAACTCAGAATGGCGAACCAGTACTGCATTGTGCCGATCAGCCAACTCGAAGGCATCGAGGTCGAAATTGTGGGGGTGAAGACTTACACGGATTTTGAGGTTATTGATATTATGGGAGACAAGGATCCTTACCCCGCCCTGCTAGGCATCGATTGGGCTTTTGAGAATTACACCATCATCGACCTCAAAAAGGAGCTGATGATCTTTGAAGATGGATAGGTCCAGGTCTCTCAACCTCTCGACCCGTATCAAGGCCCGTGATATACAAAAATTGTGGACAACCAGGAGGATGCTCAGATGATGGATCACCTTTATCAGATGACTGCGGGGAAGCGGGAGGACTACATTAACCCGACCACAACCAGCTCTGTCAGCTGGTGTAGTTTCCAGAGCTCGGAGCTGGGTTTGGAACTAGCCTAGGAAGACTGGCAGTAGGGGGGGTATGAGACCAGCACACGGAGATGTGCTGCCATTGCCCGAGTCCATTAGATTGGTGCTGAGTTCAGAGAATACCCCACCCTATCGAACATGCAAGCTGTCAATACCTTTATTACAAAGGTCGAGGACATGGTGCCAGAAGGAAGCAGGATACCACTTTTGGATGTCGCACTACAGTCCACATCAGCCAGGTGGTGGAAAAATCACCGCAACACCCTGTCGGGTGGAGTTGTGTGGCGGAGGCTTTAAGGGTGCGGTTCAAAGAAGAAGAAGGCCCGCGAAGCAGGCACAGGTACCAAGGGACTTCCAATTTGCGGGACCACCCGAGGACCTGTGAGGAGCAGTGGCAAAGTCTAGGATACCCGCAAGAGCTGTGGGTACATCGGTTCATCCACTCCTTAGATACCATCCCCCAAGCCTGGTACTTAGAGGAAGAGCAGAAAAGAGGAACCAGCTCCTAGCAAGAAGTCACGAAAAAAAATTTTCAGTGCTTTTCGTTTGAAGGAGACATCGAGCTGGTGTCCTGGGAATTACAAGCTATTAAGGGGGTATTGTTTCTCCGCGACCCAGGGACCGACGGGAGCACCTTTGCATCATGTCCTGAGGCCAGGCGTGAGTTGTCTTGCCAACGGATTGATGGCAGTCCAGACGATGACAGTCTGGAGGACCTCAGGCACCTATATTTCGAAGAGAAGGAAGGTGAGCGAAACATCAACGAAGAACAAACTACTGAAGGCATCCATTTACTCCCGTTGAATACAAAGAAGTTGAACATCGGTACGGAGGAAAAACCCAAACTGGCTACGGTTGGGGATTACTGGGACGAGGAGACAACAAGGGAAATTTTCAGCCTCCTCCAGGAATACGAAGACTTATTCCCTTCATCAGTTGCTGATTTGAAGGGTATCAAGGGTGACCTCGGAGAAATGCATATTGTGCTGAAACCAGATGCCAGGCCCGTGAAGCATCGACCCTATCGGTTGAACCCACGGATCAAAGAAAAGGTCAAGATGGAGATTGAAAAGATGCTAGCCGCAGGTCTCATCTTTCTGGTGGAAGAAGCGGAGTGGGTGAGCCCTATCGTCATTCAGAATAAGAAGGAAAAATCGGAGATACGCGTCTATGTTGACTACCGGAGTCTGAACAACGCCTGCATCCATGATCCGTTTCCCACTCCATTCAGCAACGAAGTATTGGATCATGTCGCGGGGAATGAATCTTACTCCTTCACAGATGGCTTTTCAGGCTATCATCAAGTGCGTATTGCAGAAGAGGATAAAACGAAGATGACATTCACCACCGAGTGGGGATCGTTCGCATACCATTTGATGCCGTTCGAATTGAAGAACGCCTCGGTCATGTTTTCCCGGATCGTCATCACTGCTTTCTGGGAGTATATCCACAAGTTCCTGCAAGTCTACATGGATGACTAGACTGTCTATAGTATTTTGAAGAACCACGCCACCCTGTTGCGTATCATGTTTGATCGGTGTCGACAGTTGCAGATTTCCTTGAACTTGAAGAAATGCATTTTTGCAGTTCCTTTCGGCACGCTGTTAGGACACGTGGTGCGCAAGCAAGGGGTTTGCGTCGACCCCACCAAGGTGGCCATGATCATCCACATGGAGGAAGCTCCTGAAATAGTTAAGTAGTTGCGGGCACTACTAGAGCACACCGGGTATTACAGGCGGTTTATCCGTAATTACGTGAAGATCACTGCTCCTTTAGAAAAGCTACTACGGAAGTCAGAAATATTCCGATGGACAGAGGAGTGTCGGATGGCCCTTGACAACCTGAAGGAAAATCTGGCGATGGCACCTATTCTTGTTCACCCATATTGGGATAAGCAGTTCCATGTGCACATCGATGCTTCTATTATTGCACCTGGGGCTGTCCTGGCACAACCAGGGGAGATGATAGTGGACCACCCAGTTTACTTCGCCAACTGCAAACTATCTAATGCAGAGAGGAATTATACCACTACTGAGAGGGAGGCCCTGGAAATGGTGTACTCACTCCAGAAGTTCCGCCACTATCTTCGAGGAGGCAAATTCAAGTTCTTTACGGATCACTCTGCATTGAAGTACCTGGTCAATAAGCCTATTTTGGAAGGATGGATTTGTCGCTGGCTTCCACTCTTCCAAGAATTCATGTTTGAGGTGATCGTCAAGCCTGGGAGGTTGAACGTCGCACCCGATCACCTATCCAGGTTGGAGACGGGGGAGAACGACAGCTCTCTCGATGATCAGCTACCGGATGCTGACCTTTTCCGAGTCGAAGCTGTACCAGAATATTTGGTCGACATCGCCGCCTATCTGACCACGAGACAGTGCCCTCAGCACTACACCCCACTTTAGAAACAGCATTTGGTCGTCCACGCTGCCGAATACCAACTGATTGTAGGCCATCTATACAAACTGGGCCTTGATGAGGTTCTGCGCAGATGTGTACTTGACCACGAACGTGAAGCCGTGATGTGGGAATGCCACAGCAACGTTGTGGGACGGTATGTGGGGCCAAAACCCACCGCGAGGAAGGTACTCCAAGATGGACTGTGGTGGCCGACGGTCCATGCCAATTGTAAGACATTTGTTAAGAGATGCGATGTCTGTCAGCGAACGGGGAGGCCCTCTCATAGGGACGAGCTTCCGCTACACCCAGTACATGTGTTGCGGCCGTTTGAGAAGTGGGTTGTCGACTTCGTAGGCCCCATAGCCCCGGTCGCCAGACACTGCAAGGCCCACTACATTATTACCACAACTGACTACCTCACCAAGTGGGCTGAGGCAGTGGTGGTACGAGACTGCACGGCGGATACAGTAGCACGGTTCATCTTTGAACACATCATTAGCAGGTTTGGCTGCCCGCGAAGTTTAACCAGCGATCAGGGTACGCATTTCATTAATGACACGGTCAAGTTGCTGCTGGACACATTTATGATTCAACATCACAAAAGTAGCCCGTATCACCCGCAGGCAAATGGTATTGTTGAAGCATTCAATAAAATTCTTGAAAAGGGGTTGACAAAGATCTAAAATGCTCAGCGGGATGACTGGGATGAGCGGCTACCAGCTGCACTATGGGCCTACCGGACTACGGTGAAGCGCTTGACCAATCAGACACCGTTCCAGTTGGTGTATGGCTAGGAAGCTATGATTCCCGCTCAGTTCACTGTACTAAGTATTTTAATTTCCACATCCCTCAAGTTCTCGGAAGAAGCATCACTCTAGGAGTGCCTACATGAATTACAAGAACTGGACGAAGCCCGGTTCCTGGTTGAGTTTCACCAGAAGGTTTAGAAGGATAGGCAGAAGGCATGGCACGACCGCCACATCAAGAAAAAAACGTTCCAGGTTGGCGGAAAGGTCCTCTTATATGATAGAAAGTTTCAGAAGTTTCCAGGAAAACTGCAGATGCACTGGTTGGGACCTTACTTCATCGTCGAGATTAGAGATTCTGACGCCGTTCGGTTGGCTCAGTTGGACAGTACGGTTTTACCTGGGTGGGTGAATGGCGCACGCCTAAAACCTTACCACGAGTAATTCCTTTCATTTTTTTATTAATAACTCTCACAACCGAGAGAAGCCGTAGAGTAGCGTAGCTTAATAAACTCTCCCGCAACCGGGATGAGCATAGGTAGTATTTCTTGTTCATGCATGGGTCATCAATAACCGCTCTGTTGTGGGGACCGCACCTCAACCGATTGTGGTCGAGGAGGAGCATGTCCAGCGTATCATCCCCGTAGGACTAGCAAACGTGTCAGTGTCAGTCCATATCATGTCAGTCAGTACTTGTGTCAGTTCATAAGATCGCCTAGATTTACAGCATAAATTAACATAATTAGAAGTAACCCTGCAACAATCATTTTTCCATAATTCGAAGTAACCTCAGCCATCACGTCCGCCCATTTCCCCTTGCCACCGTCAGCAACTGTCAGACTACACCTCAGCCGACGATTGATCGCACGATTACGCCGAGAAGAATGCCAGCAGGAATTAACTCGTCATGGGGTCTCATCAACCTCACTCGTGCCAGGTAATAGCATAACTTGCATGGGAAAAAGCACGAGAATGCCAGAACAGTTAGAATTAGCAATTGAAGTGGAACCAAAGCAGCCGAAGTGTCCAAAATCACAGCATCGAGAGAAGACGTCGAGACCAATTCTGCAGGTGTATCAACGTCGAGCAAAGATGCCAAAGGCCCACCTAGCAGTCGTGGAACCAGAGTTCGACAGTAGAATTCACAAAATAGAGTCCCTCGTCGAGAAATATGACAATGCGGCCCTTATAGATGCCCATCTCTCAGACTCTGTCGAGTTCCCGGCACTCAAATGGAATGTGTATATGGAACATTACTTCACAGACGCCAGGCATTCAGCAAACATAATTCTACCAGAGTTTCGAGGCTTACAACAATCTTCTCTTTTGAACTTAAGAAATCTTTTGGTCTTCGGGACCACAGGACCGGCTATGCAGTGCACCAGGTTCTTACTAAGCCACATCCAGAATGGGTCCTTGTGGTTGAATAAGGAAATTCCCATTCATGCTGAGGATATCCACCGGCTTACAGGGCTTTCGCAGAATGGTGCGGATGTCTCGACTACATGTCAGACTACTTCCAAGCGAGCGAGGAAGTCGGGAGATGCCGACTATTATGTCAAATACGGCACGCGACAGGGAGGGAAGGGAGAAAAGATGGAGCTTATCAATAAGCCCGAGATCAAGTTTGCATGCTACCTCATTTCCAGCAAGACAATGAGGCACTACATAAAGGACGAATGCACTCTAGACACTATCTCCATTGCAGAGCACTGCGTTCAGGGCACCAAACTGAACTGGTGTTCCTTCCTATTGAAGGAGCTACTTGACGCGTGCGAAGAAAACTATAAGCGGGCTACAAGCTTCATCTATGGATATCCGATAGTAGCATTTACCATGTGGAAGTGGCACACTCCCCTGGTCAGGTTTCCAATGGATATTCCATAGGGCCAGCCTCTAGCGATGAAGTTTGTTCCGTGGAAGGTGTCGGTTGATCCCAGTACGAAAGAAGTTAATGCCGAGGCATTTCGGACCTAGTATGGTTTGATGACGGACGTGGTGACCAGCCAGAAAAGGGTGCATAGGAACCTGCTAGATGCGTATAGTGAACAGGTATGGTTCGGGTTCAGTCACAGGCATGATTATATCCGACCTACTTGTGGTCCAGAGGACACATTTCACATGCAGCCACTAAAGTTCCAGCTGGAAGATACCGCGTTCCACAATGAAGTTTATTCGTGGCCGGGGGTCGCAATGGAAATCCGCAATGGGGTGCCCATTTACAACTTTGATCAGATGCTACCGCAGTAATGGCCTGCCGAGATGGATGCGAAGGTGGCACCACAGGATCCCACCAGGAAGCTCACCCCTCTCATTCGCCGCTTAGAGACTCAGGTACACAGTTTTAATGCGGCGACCAAGGTCGTCTCAAGCGGTGCTGCTCCTTTTCCTTTTTTCTCTGAGTTCCAATCCTCTCAATCCACATCGCGTCCCCTCACAACTTCCATTACCTCCCCCATCCCCACTATTTTATTTACTTCTCCAATTCCCATGATGACCTCGGTGGGGGAAAATCACAAGACCACCAACTCCTTGGAAACCCCTTAGGCCAAGCGGGCCCGAATCATAGATTCGAGTCCGGTGGTGGACCCCACTGAGGAGGATCCACCCCAGCCACCGAGTACAGGGGTGCCGATACAAGAAGAACTACTCATTGACCCCTCCGAGTTCATTAACATTCACCTTCCACCACCACGCACCGTTCCACCTCCACCTACCACTTCATCCACCCCATCCAACTCATCTGCCACCGTGTCAGACTCAATCATCTGGGAACTACTTACTGGGGAACATGGGGCTGAGGTTGACTCCAGTACTGCAGCATTAGTAGCACCGATCAACCCTGCTAGGGAACCCCAAGTTTCTTTATCTGATATATTTACCCAGATGGCACAGATTATTTCCGACTCAACTGAGGTTCAACCTGAGCCTACTGTACCTCCACAAACTGCCCAGACAGCTCAGCAGGAACGACCGAACTTGAATATGGCTGACTCAGCGCCTCATCAGACTCCACCGTCATCCCCTCCCGAGCACTCTAATCGATCAGTTGCTAGTGGGAAACCCTTGCAGGAAAGGCAACCGAACCAAAGTAATTCGGGGGTCGCCAACCTAGAAACATGGGGTACGGCTCAGTTGTACTTCTTTATCTAGAGGGCGGCCCATCAGGCTGAAAGGCTACATTCTGAACTACAGTAGAGGTGTGCTAAACAACAACAGAAAATAACCGCGCTTACTGAAAAGTGCGACTAGCTCATAACGGCACAGGAGCGGCTGAAAGTTCAGATACACGATGCCACCCAGGTGTTTTCAGAGTTGTGGCCAACTTTCGGGGCTCATTACACTCAGCTACCTACCGATGTCCCAGAGATGAGTATCGTAGCACAGGCTTTCCACCTCTGAATCGCATTCAATGGCCTCCACAGGGAAAACAAGGAGCTTCATGCAGCGTTAGCCGCACAACCAGCGCTACCCGATCCAGGGGTTGTCTATTCAGTACAGGTTGCAGAAAAGCAGGGCCAGCCCACTCAAATGCAGGAAACTCTCAACTCTGTGGTGCGCGAGGCTTACGACCTTCTGAAGGGTCTTTAGGAGTGCTCAATGGCCCTTACCATCAAAACACAGCCAATTTTAGTGCAGCTCCAAAAAATTTCGAGGGAAATCCAAGAGGCCATGGACCCCGCGTGGTTGGACCAGTTATATGCCCAGGTGGATGCTCTAGAAGTGTAGATCCAGCAAACAGAGGCCAGCTTAGAAATGGCCAAACAGGTAATTCGTGAGCTCCGCCCGCCCCTCCAACTCAGCGCCAGGACAATGCAACAGCTAGCCACCGAGGCCGAAACCCAGATTAGCACAGTGTTCGGGACTGTACCGGCACACATAGAGGAGGAATTTGTCACCAATATTGCCGTCGAAACAGATTCTTTGGTGCAGGGATGGCAGCGAGCTGTGATGACCTTCAGTGAGCTCAAAGCTACAACATTTAGCAAATTCCCGGAGTTGGGGCCCTTGTTTGGACAGTAGATGGAAGGAGCACAACAAGAACAGGCCACGGGGTCCAGCGGGGCGATGGAGATAGAGACAGTGATTTGCGATTGACTCAGGACGAGTCAAGAAACTGTGGTCAGGGCCTGTTGGGGCCCTTGTTTTGAATATTTTGAATTTTGAATAAAGAACAACTTTTTGGGGTTGCGGAACGACACATGGCAGCCGCAATCGAGTCAGAACTACGGTGAGTAGCAGAGCTACCGAAGTTGCGAGGGAACAGGTAGATAACTGAAGAAAGTAGATGCATGAGTACAAACAAAGAGAATATACAACAGAAGACAGAGAGTAGAACACACAGACAATAAGAGAGAAGCCTAAAGCAGCTGAAGAAGAACGCAAGAGGAACTAACAGTTGCGACGGCGGGTGAATAAATAGCTGTCACCCGGCTGAAGGAAGGGACAAATGCAGAGCGACTGAAGGAGATTGAGCGGATGTTGCAGAGGGAAACCAGGCCGAGCATGATCTCTCTATAGTTCCTAGGTTTCTCTTACCTACCTTTCTATTCTAGGAGACGTCTGTAACAGAATTGTAAGCTCTTCCTGTGAAAGCAATGTAACTATGGGCTTGGTTGAAGATTATCAATATACTGGTAGGTTGTTGTCTTATTGTGTGAGTCACATGCATACATGATGGTTGGGATGACTTAAAATTTTATTTTCTTAATACATGTACTCTCTCTAAATGTTCTTGCGTATATAATGATGTTTATGCAATCAATCCTATGTTAATCATGAGTTGCAGATCCTTTCACTGCTATTGATCTATTCCCCTTCTGCATGTGGTCACGGCACACCTCGAGTGAGACTCTCTTCTCTTCGGAGTAGGGTGACAATGCCGATGTGGTTCTAGACTACAGCTGATTCCCTTGTTGGCCCCAACCCCTGAACCTGGGTCTTGCCTGCGAGACCTGTTTCTTCGCCAACAGGAAGCTTTTTGAGGCTGCATCTACCTTGGCGACTCCACACATCAAATAATTAAATTGGAAGGTGACTCCACTGCTTGAAGATCAGTAGCTAGATGAAGTTTCAAGATGAGTTCCATTACAAGAATGAATGCTAGGTATGCCCCTATGAATCGGTCTCATATCACTAGTTTTCCAAAACCCATGCCAAAGGTTGAATGGTTAGATGATCTTCCAATATTTAAAGATGAAAATAAAGACAATATTGCTCTTCATTTGGTTAGGTTCCATATGCATGTACACAGTCTTAAGGTTCAGTTCCCTGAATATTGTCTCATGAAGATGTTTATGAACACTTTAGAAGGAAAAGCATGGTCTTGGTATAAAGGTTTAGCAAATGGTTCATTATATTCTCTTGCTAATTTCCATGATGTATTCTATGAGATGTATAAAGAGTGTCATCCCTCCTTATTGTTGGTTAAAGATTGCTATAAACATTCTGTGAGTTTTATTCAATATTTGGAGGATTGTTATGATGATGATGAATTCGTGGATGAAGAAATTTTAGAGGCTCTTCATAACAATACATTTCAACACCAAGAAGAAAGGATAACATCCCATAAAATGCAACCTGAAAATCAGCAGGGGTTTACTTATGAAAACCATGTTACATCCTCTGAGATTGATGTAAAGATGTAGAAAACTTGCCAGTCTTTTGATCATAAAGAGTATGAAATTTATTGCAAACACCAAGAAGAAATACTAGAAGATAGCTTTTATAACCCTCAGGGAGAGGAAAAGGTTGATTTTTTATGTCATACTTTGCAACAGCTTACATCAAAGAATGATCATAATAATGAGGAAAATTACATTGTTTATGGGAATCATTCAGAAAAGGAGTTGGATATCATATCAAAGGAATCTTGTGTCGCTAAGAATCAGTTGTTTGAAGATATATAATGTTATGATGATCATCAAACTAACCATGTCTTATTTGACCCTATAGCTGAATACATAGCAAAGCTTTGCACACCAGTATTTCATTTTCATTTGCATTATGAAGATCAGATAAATTATAAGTTTCTTTGGTCATCTCTCTATCATGGTTATTTTAAGGTCTAATGCAGTCAAGAGCCTCATATATCAGAAAAGACAATTGATTGGCTTCATTGGAAGTTTCATGTTCCTTGAGCTACAAATGGAGATTGCAGCTGCTAGGGTAGGTAGGAGTATGTGCAAATAAGCTCAAGGTTGATTGAGCATTTTTTTTAGTAGGTACAGTTTGAGTGCTTCTTGCAGAGATCATCAAATTTGAGCCCGAGGTGAAGGCCATAAAAGTTTTAAGCAGATTGGGCGGAATTTCAGAGTTTTATTTTAAAGGGTGGATAGCAGCACTAGAGCTATTGGTTCTTAGTGTACCACAGGGGCACACTATCCCAAGTGGAGCCACTGTTATCACCCAAAAAATTTCAAAACATCATTGTGTCAACTTTGCTTTTGGTCATGATTTCAAGGAGGTCTTAGATAGGTTTTGAGTCATTTCATGATTGAAAGGGTAAGTAATAGGCCTAGAGTCTCAAAAGTGTCATTTTCATGTCCAAATAAATTTTGACAACCTAATTCCATGGTTTAAAGGTCTCATATTCTTTTTAGAAGTCATATCTTAAACCTTCGAAATTTTTTCGGAATTATCCACGAAACCACGTTTTCATAGCGCAGACAGTGTAAAAAGCTTGTTTTGCGCTACGAAAACGCTGTTATTTTCGTATTGCAAACCCCTAAAAATAAACTAAGCGCGCTACGAAAGCACAGATTCATAGGTATTCTTGTCAAATCATCAATTCATTCAAATTACGTTAATTTTTCGTTATTAGGTGTTAGCTGGGAGTCATATATAAGGTATGCAACCATTCAAATCCATCATTTCGAATGTAGGGGTCATCATGATAGGTAATTTCAAATTAGAAAAGACTGGTTGGTTTCCTATTGCATTTTACATGCAAACACTCAAACAGATCATTTTCGAATGCTAAGCTTATGGTAATCTCTTACCAAAGCTTCTCTCATCTATTTTTCAAGCGAGGCTGATCACCATTAACAAGCGAGGCTGACTACCATAAGCAAGCGAGGCTGATAAACAGAAATTCAAGTGAGGATGATTTGTTACAGGAATTCAAAGGAAAATATGACAGAAGAAAAGAAAAACCACAGGTCTAGTCATTGTTTAAGAACATAGCCTAAAAGCATAGAGACCCTAACCAAAGATAAATCAGTGATGGAGGCTTTCAAGAAAACAGGGTGTTGGAGATTTTGTAAAAAATTGCAGGGAGGACACAATCAAGTGTCAAAGGAGTTTGCTTTATATTTCACTGGCTCAAACACAAAAATTGGAATCTTAAACTTGTCAGTAACCCTTGAGATCATAGCTTTGGTGACAAAGATTCCCAAGGGGCAAGATAGATGGTTCAAAAAATTCAAATTTGATATGGAACTATGTAAAGTGTTTCTGAAGCAAGAGTTTGCAGAAACAGACTTAACCAAGGCAACTCCAAGGAGCTACATCAAAGACATCTATGCCAACTTGCTCTTCAACATTCAAAGGTATTTTACCTATGAGGGAAGATATCATAAAGTATATTCATATCATTTTAAACTCCTGTTTCATTTTACTGGCATGATTTCTTTAGATTTTCCTTTCTTCTTGTATCGAAGTATAGCTAAGATGGCATATAAAGTGCAAATGAAAACTCAAGGATGTGAAACTTCCCTTTTTCATCATGGTCTAATTAAACTGATATTTTTACATGAACTTCAAAGGATCAACAGAGAATGGTCTTCATTTTTGTTTTTATTTGGTTTTGGAGTGGAAAACCAAGATACAGGCATTAAGACTAAGGCTAAAGAAACCCCAGTAGCAGAAACCAGTAAGCCTATAATGACCAGGTCAAAAATATTTGTTAAGCTGAAACCTAGAAAGCAAGTGAAAGAGCAAGTGAGTAAAGCATCAGTGGTTATTCTTAAGACTCCTCAACCTACAAAAGAAAAGATAGCTGAAATTAAAGAAATGACACAAGAACAGTCAGCTAACAAACCAGTTCAAAGGAGATTGACTAGAAGTCAAATTGGAAAGGAGAAGGGTAAATCAGTGATCTCAGGAGAAAATCTAGGCTTAAAAGGTAACTTAAATGATATTTTAGAAGCCATTGATATTGAAGAATCCCCTTTGGTACAGGCAGATTTCATAAAATTTGTTGAAGGAAAACCTAAGAAGATGAAATATTCTAAGAAACTGGAATTCAAGGATGAGGTTGCAGCATTTGTGTTCAAGCCCAAAAAGCCTTTAACCAGTCAATCTAAAAAGATTCAAGATTTCAATATTGAGTTAGTTAAAACAGAGGAAGATTCCATTGTTCAGGAAAAATTTATAGACCTTTCATCACCAATACCTGAAGGTGACAAAAACAAGGTATTTTCCACTCAGACAGAGAAAAATAGTTATGAAGAAATGGAAGAAAGATTGAAATCAGCTAATTATGAAATTTCTAGACTAAGGAAGAAAGCATGAAGGCATGCTGCTGAAAAGACAAATTTCAAGAGGATAAAGGCTCTATGTGAACTTGAAAAGGTTTCCAAACCAGAAACAATAAGTAGTGAAGCTTAGTACTTTACTTGGACTGTTCCTGCAATTAAAGCGGCTAGATTTGTGAGAATGATGAATGTTCAATTAAGGGCTACCTACAGGAAACTGAGGAGGCAGATTGAAGACCTAGAAATACAGTTGACAAAATATGAAGAGAAGCTACAACAACAATGAAACAGGGCAATAAATGATAAATCCTTGAAACAATTGTCATGAATAAAAAGATCATTTTTGAAGGAGAACATCTTTTAAAGCTATTTGATCTTGATATCAATCCTTGAAAATTTTTAAATATCCTCAAAAGTGTAAATTTTTGGAAAAACAGTGTTAAAGGGAGCATACATAGCAGTTTCGTAGCGCGCTACAAAACTGCTGAAGGTGAATTTTTGGCATTTTATGTATGTATTTGGGAGGTAAGGACTGCTGGTTTTCAAATGTTGGTGTTGTTGGTGGAAAGACCAAGATCACAGATGAAGACTCAGATTGGAAAGCAGAATAAAGAATGGTCAAAAGAAGTGTTTTACCGTGATATAAAAACTACGCTACAAAAACAGGCTATTTTCGTAGCGCAGTCATGTCTCATCTCCTTTCCATTTTTTTCGAGGATGTCTTTTTGCACAGGTGGAAGGTTGAAGTGTTAACAGAATGTTAGCACATGTCACATATAGAAAACATTCATCAATGCCAGCAAATCTGTTCGAAGATAAGCATGGAGGTTAAGGGCTAAAAATCAGGAACTTTGTCCCCTGGTTTTTAGGACAGTTAGGTCATGAATCAGCAGGGTTTACAACAAGGCTGGAAGCATCATAAAGGTCGAAGACATGGATTAACAGATGTCAAAGAAAGTATTTAATTTTTATATAAGGTTGTTTGAAACATGTTTAGGAGTTTCACTCCTATTTGTATTAGAACTCCTAAAAGACAGTTAGTTGTCAGTTTGTAATTAAGAGTTTGTTTTTTGAGTAGATAGGTGTCAATTTTAGAAATCTGAATTCTCCTAATGATGGATCATGTAATCCAAGAATGTAAAGACTCTATATGAAGCATGAGGTCGAATTCCTCAGGGTTGGAATTTTTATTAGCAAAAGAAGTTGTGTTATTGTAGCAGACTGTGTGTTCTTCAACTTAATACAGAGATTGGTTTTACTACTCAATATTCACAAGGGGTTTATGTGTTTGATATTTCTATGGCCTTTTTCAATTACCTATTTGTAGTGGTATGAGCATGTGTTACTTAGAATTCATTGGATAATGCTCTAACTTCCTTCACATGCTTGTAAACTGTGTTTATTCACTGTGTTACTGTTTCACTTATAAGCCTAACCTCCAAGTGCCTTGACTTCCATGTTTTGTTGAAGACTAATTTGACTCAATGGCCCAATAGATGTTTGCTAATCTGTAATTCAACCAGTTATACATTTTTTTCCATTTTTATTTCTAGAGTTAGCCATCTAATAATTAATTAAAAATCTTAAACCTATTGAGAGAGCCCTCTCAGGTTGAGGAGGCTAAGCCTCAGCCAAAAGATTGGTTTCAAAGAGTTACTCAGAGTCTGCTTGATCAGCAGCCTATCAGGGCCAGATTTTGTGATAACATATATAATTCCACCAGAAGTATTGCCTAGAGATATTAGATGCTTTCTTGGCCCACTTGCAGAGTCATCTCCAATGTGAATCCAAGCCCTATGCACTAGCAGGAACAAGTGCAACGGACCTTGCTCCCATGACATCCTCTAGATCTTGAGTTTATTGTTATGTTATTTTTGTATGTTTCATAGTAGTTGGTTTGTAATAGGACGCCACTATGACTAGCAACAATTCCTTTTTGTTGTTACTCTATATATTTTGCTATTAGAAAACAACTTTTATTTCTCCTATGGTGTATTGAGGCCTTTTTTTTTTTGATACTTTCTTATCATGACTTATTAGTGATGTAATTTGAAATACATAGATAATACAAAAATTAAAAAAAAAAATAATAATGAAGGAACAATTTTTGAAAATGAAACTCGTGGTCAAGCCTAAACCTTTAAACTCTAATTATCCACCCCATTGGGGTTTAAATTGAATGAAATTTTTTTTACTCGATCATTTCGGAAGGCATGAAAACTATCAAGCAATATTGAATTTCAAGGGCCATAGATTTCAAATTATCCTCTTAATAAGCATTCAAATTGGTGATCATATATCCTTATATGTAAAGGAAAGCTTATAATTAAATCATATTGGCTTTCAATCTTCAGATTTTTTGGAAAAATTAATTTAATCTACTACTTCCAAACTAGGGACTCATTATCTTTGCTAAACTAAAAGAGTATTTTAAACTCTAGTGTAAACACAATAATTGTAGAAATTTATAAACACAATAATGTATTTTCGGGTTCTCCTGATCTAAAAATTTAATCCTTATGTTAAATACAGAATCCTTCTACTTAATTCTTTGTGGAAATTAAATCGCCAATTGCAAACACATGAAGAAAAATCAATCACACATAACAAGATGTTTTACCAGGAAAGCTTAAAGCTAAAAACCACAACTATCATATATTATGTATATCAACGGATCATGAAAAAATCTCATATATCTCATACAAAGCTCAGCTCATAGAGCTCTCAGTACAATATACAATCGTCTCACACTGTCTTGCAGAAATTTTCACCTCTATGCACCAATTTCTTGCCTCGTGACAGCTTGCCTCCACTGTGCAATCCCTGTTGAAGAAGAACCCTAAATGAATTTGACCTTACCTTGCCTTGACTATGCAATACTCATAGGCATCTCCAATGTGTGTTTGGATGCATTGAATGCTCCACTATAGTCACAACAGATAGTCCATCTCACCCATTCACCTATCTCTCCACTGGGTCTCCACTGGATCTGACATGCAAGTAGTTGACTATTGTATTTCTTCAATTGCAAGGCACTACTTTTGAATTAATTAACTAATTAATTCACTCCTCTTTCACTACTGTATGTTCAGTTACAACTAGCACATTTTAGTTTAACTCTCTTAACTGAGTTAAACTAAATAACAACTCACATAACTACTCTTCCAAAGTGCATGAGTCACCAACCATTCATGTGATGGGTAGATTGTCCGACATCATGCTGGGAAAGACCATGCCTGTAAAATTGAGACCCAGGAAACCCAATTCTAACAGTACAAATCTAGGGTTGAAATCGCAAATGTGCTGATGGATTTGGGTGCTACCATCAATATCATTACCTCTGAAACAATGAAAACATTAGGTCTCGGAAATGTTAAGCCAACCCCTACTATCTTAGAACTAGTAGATAGGTCTACAATTAAACCAGTAGGGAAATTTGAAGATGTGACTATTTCGTTGGATTCATGGCACTACCCTGTGGACCTCCTTGTATTACAGACACAATCCTCAGTTGGTGGTCACCCATTGATCTTGGTAAGACCTTGGCTCGCAACTATAGACACCTACATAGGGTGCTAATCTAGAAATATGATTATATTAAATGGGATGATTACAAAGAATCTTACTCTCTACCCTCCTGTGCAACCCAGCCCATCTGAAAAATTATTAACCAATCAAAAAACTTTGCGGATAGAAGATCCTGAACTTGAAAATGAAGAATTTAGACCAATCCTCACTATTGGGCAGGCCCTGCAATATAAAATAGAAATCAAGGACGATACTATTAACACTTTTATTAATGATCCTGGTTCTATTTCCAGTTCTACTCGCTAGATTTTAGAATATGATATGAATTGTGAGACATAGGAAAACATTGAACTAGAAGATGAAATTGAAGACATTCCTATAACTTCATCCCATGATAGTATTCCGATTAAAATTTAACCAGGGAAAACACTCAATATCAACCCCAATCTGTCTGAATCCCAGGAAAAACATCTTTTAAAAGTCCTTCAATACCATCACGAAGCTTTTTCCTGGGATTATACTGACATGAAGGGAATCCCTGCTAACTTATGTACTCATCATATTTATATTAAGGAAGATTTCCGCCCTCTGAGACAGCCCCAACAAGGAATGAATCCCGCTCCAAATAACATTTTCAAAGAAGAATTACAAAAATTATTGGATGTAGGTTTCATTTACCCCATCTCGATTAGCCAATGGGTATCTCCGCTAGTTATTGTTCCTAAAAAGATTGGTAAGTGGCGGATCTGTGTAGATTACAAGGAGCTAAAAAAGGAAACTCAAAAATACCATTTCCCTTTGCCATTCATTGACCAAGTCCTAAACACCCTGGCTGGGAAGAAGTTATTTTCCTTCCTAGACAAATTCAGTGGATATAACCAGATCCAGATAGCCCCGAAAGACCAAGATAAAACAAATTTCACATGCCCATGGGGGACCTTTGCATACAGGGTCCTCCCATTTGGCCTGTGTAACGCTCCTGCCACCTTCCAGAGGGCGATTCTAGGAATATTTTCTAATTTTTTCAATGATAGCATTGAAATCTATATGGATAATTTTACTCCATATGGAAACTCATTTGAAGAGAGATTGGAAAATTTGGAGAAAGTACTCAAAATATGTAAGTAGACCCATGTATCTCTGAGTACAGTCAAATTCCATATGATGAGGGAAGAAGGAATAGTATTGGGACATTTGCTCTCAGTTGTTGGAATTCGAGCTAATCCGGCCAAAGTAGAGGTAATATTACACTTCCCGATACCAAAGACATGCACACAGGTACGTAGCTTTATTGGTTTTGTTGGTTATTATAGACACTTTATAGAAAATTTTGCTAAAATAGCACATCCACTTTTTCAATTACTAACAAAAGATGCAGAATTCTTGTGGAATGAAGACTATGAAGCAGCTTTCACGAATATCAAAGGAGTGATTTGCAAGGCTCCAATCCTTCGAGGACCTAAATGGGCATTACCGTTTCACATACATGTTGATGCTTCTCAGACAACAGTAGGAGTTGTTTTAGGACAGCATGTAGACAAAACACTGTATGCAATCTACTATGTCAGCAAGAATTAATTCCTGTTGAACTGAATTACATGGTGACAGAGAAGGAATTCCTGGTTGTCATTTATGCTATCAACAAGTTTCGGCACTACATCACTGGGTATCCTACTTTTGTACACACTGATCATGCAACAATAAGGTGTTTTATGAATAAACCTATCACTCCTGGCCGTATTACAAGATGGTTTCTATTTCTTCAAGAATTTGATATTACAATAATAGACAAACAAGGAAAAGATAATGTAGTTGTTGATTTCCTGTCTAGAATGGATAACGATGATGAATGCACACCTATAGAAGATAGTTTTCCCAATGAGCATCTTTTTTCAGTTTCTACTAAACCTATGTGGTATGCAGATATTTCTAACTATCTTGCTACAAGGAAAGTGCCTCATCATTTTTCATACAGGGAACAGTGAAAATTTATTCATCACAGTGCCTAATATTCTTGGATGGCAGGGTACCTCTTTCATACAGGAGCTGATAAGCAAATTCAACGTTGTGTGTCTGAGGATGATATTTATGAAGTATTGAAGGCTACCCATGATGGCCCTTGTGGAGGGAATTTTGCAGACAAAATAACAAGCCATAAGGTGCTACAAATGGGATATTACTGGTCTTCTATCTTTCGAGATGCATAAAATTATGTTAGGAGGTGTGATAGTTGCCAGCGTATGGGGCAGCCCAGTCGAGCTGATGAAATGCCCTTGCAGGCACAGGTAGTCCTTGAACCTTTTGAGAAATGGGCTATCGACTTTGTTGGGCCCTTCAACCCACCCTCCCAGCAAAAATTTCACAGTTTGGTCTGTACATATTACGTGACTAAATGGGTAGAAGCCAAAGCTATTGTGAAAGAAACAAAGTAGGTGGTTTCATATTTTCTATTTGAAGAAATTTTTTCTTGTTACAATACTCCAAGAGAGATTGTTTCAGATGGAGGAGCACAATTTACATCACACATGATAGCAAAGCTTATGCAGAAATATGGGGTCAAACACAGGGTGACATCTCCATACCATCCCCGGATGAATGGACAAGTGGAAATCAAAAACAATACATTGGAAAATATCTTGACAAAAAATGTGACATACCATCGTCGGGATTGAGCTCAAAAGATGCCTGAAGCTCTCTGGGCGTACAGAACAACATGGCAGAACACAATTGGGTTTTCACCATTTGAGTTTGTTTATAAGAAATCCCCGTTGTTTCCAATATAATTTGAAATCAGTATGCTCATAACATCCCTTGAATTTGGTTTGGATCAGTCAGACGCCCAAAAACACCGACTCGCCCAGCTCAATGAACTAGATGAAATTCGTTCAATGGTTGTCCAAAGGATTACTGCTATCCAATAGAAGAGAATGAAATGGCACGATAAGTTTATCAAAAACAAGGTGTTTCATAGGGGAGACTGGGCATTACTTTATGACTCTCGTTTTAAGGATTTTGAGGGAAAGCTTTGCAGTCGCTGTATGCGAACTTACGAGGTGGATGTTGTATTTGACAATGGAACAGTCAGGCTAGTCACAATTGATGATACACGTGCTTCATTCATAGCAAATGGACATCGCCTGAGATTATACCACCGCCTAGCCTCTAAGGATGCTTTCATCAAACATCTCTCTAAGAAATCTGGTTTGAAGGTTATCAGCGCAGAGAACTCTTCCTCTGCATCCTTGCTCTTTAAAAAAAAAAAAAATTATTAGTTAATTAATTAAAAACAAAAAAAATGAATAAATATTGTTACTATTTATTTTTTTGTCCTTTTGCAGGAGTTACTACTAAGGAGTAATGTTTTAAAGATCAAAAATTTCTTCTAAGTATCGATGATGTTGCTCCTTGGAAGCAGCTACTCATGATGTTGTTACTCGGTTACTGCTACTCATGACGTTGTTACTTGATTGCTACTACTCATGATGCTATTACTCAGTTGCTCCTACTCATGATGTTGTTACTCGGTTGCTACTACTCATGGTGTTGTTACTCGGTTGTTGCTACTCCTGATGTTATTACTCAGTTGCTACTACTCATGATGTTGTTACTCGGTTGCTGCTACTCGATGTTGTTACTCCTTGGTTGCTGCTAGCTAGATGTTGTTACTTCAGATGCTGTTACTCACTCTGTTGTTACTCTAGATGTTGTTACTTCGGATGTTGTTACTTGCACTGTTGTTACTCCAGATGTTGTTACTCCGGATGCTGCGCACTGTTGTTACTCCAGATGTTGTTACTCCGGATGCTGTGTGCTGTTGTTACTCTAGATGTTGTTACTCCGGATGATGTTACTCGCACTGTTGTTACTCCAGATGTTTTCACTCTTGATGCTGCTACTCACACTGTTGTTACTCCAAATGTTGTTACTCTCACTGTTGTTACTCTGAATGTTGTTACTTGCACTACTGTTACTCCAAATGTTGCTACTCGTACTATTGTTACTCCATTCGCATCATTACTGCGCCGTCATTCTACCAACCCTCAGTTCGTCCAGGTAGGCTACCAAGTACATTTCCACTTGAATTTTACAGATTTAATTAAATATCCCATGTGAAGACATTAATGTTGCGGACAGAAACTTTTAAGTTGGGGGGGGGGGGGGGGGTGCCGTCATAATTTAACAACGGCAAAATGATGATTTCATAAGTCATTATTACAATTACGTGTGTGGTACACCCTACGATCCTTATCATACACCGTAAAATCATTACATATGTATTGAGATCCGAAACATGTCCTTTTCACCTCATATGAAATCATTATTATTCCATTCATCGCACTTACCATACTTTTTCATGATTTTCCTCGTTTCCCGAGAATTACCATCTGTATTTACCATTACTACCCCTCGTTTTTCACCATGTTGTTTTTCCAAATTTGGTACCCACCACTCCGTCCAACGGTCTGCTATTCCAAAGTGTTGTTACAGTCTCCACAGTATGGGAGGACTAGCTGTGTGGCATGAACCTAAAAATACATTCTTAGTCCGCAGTAATCTAGAGGTATGGCAAGTTTTTGTCGATGCAAGATGGGAATTATATGGGTTTGATAAAGGAATTACAATGGATTTTGCGCTTAATTTGGATGCGAATTTCTCACAAGTAACAGGATTGGAAATTCCTGTCATAGAAGAAATAATTGCAGAAGTTAGCGGGCTAAGACAGCAAGGGCAGCAGTGGTTTTCTTGAAGAGTTCCTCTCCTGGAGTTTCTTGAAATATTCTTACAGGCAGGAGAAAGTGTCATTCCATATGGGAGAGGTATGAACGCAACTCTGTACCATATCCATGGAACGAAGTAGCAGGTTTTGTAATGAAGTACATAACCTGCGAAGGACGAGCCACAACCCTGTTCAAATATCACTTTAAAATTTTGACTCACCTTCTATTTCCACAAGCTCAAGTGCATTCCTTAAACATGCCTTTCCTTTTATTAAAACAATTGTAGCATATGGCACAGTCTACTCAGCGTTCGCGCCAGATGCCGGAAATGCTCTCCAATCATGGGTTGGTGCGTTTACTGGTCATGCATGCAATAGTTAGATTTCGAGTCTCTTGGGAAGAACTCTGTGAATCATCGAAAGAAGAGAGAGTAGTTGTCATTACTGCTAGAGAGGAAGAACTAGTGTATCTGGCTAGTTTAGTAGAGGAAGAACATTCAGAGGACATGGAATTAGACTAGGAAGAACCTGAAGAGATGGAGATGGAGATTGAGCAGGAAGAACCTGAATAAATGGGAATGGAGGAGACAATTGGTGACATGGTAGAGGTTGTCACACAAGAACCAAACTCGCCTGAAGAACCCATAGATGAAGGAATTATGGATATAGTGCATGAATTTGAGACTATCATACAGTCGTCAACTTTTGTTAATGAAGAACAGGAAAGTGGAACATCAGACAGAGGGATGGAAAGAGATGTTTTTTTGCAAGAAATAGCATCACCTGCCCAAGAAGATATGAATATTGAAAAAAGTTGGGGTGCTACACAAAAACCACCCCCGATTCAGCTAGAATAGGGAAACAGGGAAGAGTCAACCTGCGAAGTTAGCACTGCTCCACTAGAACCAGTGTCGACCGCAGAAGAGGAAGCAATCCATGAAGAACGGAAAGATAGAGGAGAAATATCCTGCAAGTTCAATACTTTCCCACGAGAACCAGTATCGACCGCAGAGGAGGAAATAATTGCCAAAGGGCATGAGGACAGAAGGGAAACAATCCTCAGAATTGACGCTATTCAACAAGAACTAGCGTCGACCCCGACTGAAGTAGTAATGCATGAAAGTTCGGCCCAAGCTGGAAATGAGGATGATGAAGCTATTACCCATTCTCCGTTCCAGTGTATGATTCCTAGAGGGGTGAGGGGATTCCACTCGTCCCAACGATTAATGAAAGAAATATCTATCCCACCAGTGCTTAATTTCGTCAACCCAGGAAAGAACATGGTCCAATATCGGCCCAGTAATTGATGAATCTCAGCTGGAGCACCTAGAGGCTCGAAAGGGAGACATAATTCCTATGGAAACACCGGAAATGCTGACCAAATAGCAAGATTCCCTAGGTAAATATAGAGGAGGATTCCCTTGAAGATAGGGAGCCCAGCCAGAAAGACCTAACAGAAGAACTAGTTGATAATACCGACAGCATTCCACCGCCTCCTGAGCCTCTTATAGACCCGGAAAATGAATTCATTGTCAAATAGGAATGGATTGAATAGTGTGAGAAAAGAAGATTACCTCTCAAGAAAAGGTATCAACTGCAGTTCAATGAAACCATGAGATTGAAGAAGGAATTTCGGGAGTTGAAGAGGCAAGTTTCCCGATTGAAGAAGAAGGTAGAGGTCTACAAATGGAAGGCAGTAAAGCCAAAAATTTAGGTCTCCTCCGCAGCTACACAGACTGGTCCGATTGAAAATTTGTTCGAAGGCTGAGAATTATTCTTAGCTGCTAAAATCCAGAGATGGCAGTCTGCTGCGAATGGACATAAGAAGGAGACAATGCGGGTCCAAGAACAGGCTGTCGGGATCGTTACAGGATACATAGACCAGTTGGATAAGGCGCGGCAGAAGCAAGCAAAAAAAAAAGTCCAAGATATAATAGTTGGAAGAACAAGTGCAGCTATTGCAATCCAATAAGGAGAAGATGTTTTCCCTGGTCATGGAAAATTTTAGGGGCTAATATTCGCAGGTGGGCTAATTTTCCATGTTTTTTCCAAAAAATAGATTCGCCAATTTCCATTTTTTATAAAAATGGTTTGCCCAAATTTTACAATATAAAATTATTTTATCCTAAAAATTGTCAATCTTATATAGATATTATATATAAAATCATTATATATTTGAACTATTTTACAAATACATCAATAAACATTTTATAGTTTGCATATTAGGGACTAGTGAGATTCGCCAATGTTTTAAACTTCAAGATAATTTTCCATCCTTAAATTTTTTCCTGTCCCTAGTGCAGTAGGTAATGGCCTGTAGACCTCTTGCACATAGCTATGCCTTATTCCTTCATGAACAATTTCTTTTCTTTTGTCTTGAGAGTATATATAAAGAAATTTGGCACGAGATTGAGGATCCCATCCAGTTTCCCTTGAAAATTCATGATATCATAGGACAACACTTAATGTGTGAGCTCTACATGCATGGTTACTTCTTGAGGCATGATCAGGCTTTTAACCTCGTTCCATTCATGGGGGATATTCATTTAAGAGCTTTTTCCTCCTACACCATCAATCAGATTAAATGGAGAAAGGCCTATGATACGTTTGAGGAAAACCAAGTCACAAGGTCGCTAATGATGAGGAAGGAGCATGGCCAGTCATCAAATATTTATAACAAGAATTTTACCTTTCTACAGATTGAGGGACATAAAGGAAACATGTTGATAACCCAGAAATGGTGTGTTGACCTCCATGTCAGGCAGATTACCACTTTCCGTAAGGAAGCGCTAGACAGTTGTCAGAGGAGGTGGATGTTGTCATCTTCAGCCGTAAGAAGTCGAGAACCATTTGGAGCACCTAAATTTGCATGAGCACTAGAAAGGATGCCACGTTTTGTGGCATGCATTCAGACTTGTGGGATCATGTGGATGGGGCTAAGGTTTCAGTTTCCCCTTATTTGGTTGCCGGCCAAGAAATATACTCCTGCATACAACGTTGATCCAGACTGGTGGAAGGATGTTGTTTTGACGGAAATTTATAAACCCCCTGGGATAGAAATGGCTGAAGAATATGACCTCACACAGCTTCATGCCAGTCACAGTCAGTCCAACCCAAATTTGAGGAGACGACGAGCTCCATGAGGAGATGCAGATAGATCAGTTGGGGGGAGATGTTGGGTATCAGATTTATATACTTTTCTCTCCTATTTTCGCCACCTTTCTATCTCTTTTCATCATTAATTATTCTAAAATACATGAGGTAAACCCTTTTCCACTATCTTACATGGAATATTTGATTAATGAAGTAATATTCATGGAGGTTTTACCTTTGCAAGCATTAACTTTGATATTTTTACAGATTTGGTAAAAGAAAAGGGACTACAGTTGTGAGCCATAGAGTAGCTCCTAAATTCTAGCATTATCTTTACCTGCTGCCACAGTGCAACAGACTCCGTTTTACCCCAGCAATATTTTAGGCTTTTTCTGGTTTCCTTTGGGCAACTAGGTTGCTATTGTAATGAATTGTATAATTGTATATATTTAGTTGTTAAAGGAAATCTGCGATTTCCTGAACAATTGTATAAAGAGGGCCTTCGGGCTGTGAATCAAGGTTTAAGAAAGAATATAGAAATTTTGTAACATAAGAATTTTCCAATTAATTAAATGCACAACACTATGATTTTTCACCTATAAATTGTGAGTTTGCCGCAGCCCTGATCAGATAATTGGGCCCACTCTTCTGATCAAGTGTTGTGTTCTCTTTCTTTTGTTGATGTTATATTTTAGTTTGGTTTTGTAACTCTTGTTTCAGTATAACTCTGCAATTGATGTGAATACCTTCTTAATTCTGAAATCCATTTTAATTGTCGTTACAATAGTTTTCTTTTTCATTAATTAAAGCCTGTGATCCAATAGCAAGTTGTGTGATTGCTCTTTCATATACTCTGTGTGTTAGTCTTGAAATAACTAATGCCCTCAGGTTGATAATTTATGTGGGAAAAGGGTTTGAATAATTGTTCACATCTGCACACCAACAATGATCATAAGGTACCTAAGTTCCTATGGGATGAAGCAAAAAATTCTGTTGTATATATTCAAAACTGAGTACCTCATCAAGCGCTGATGAATAAGACTCCAACGGAAATATTCACAAGTAACAAGCTAGACATCAATCATCTTTGCATATTTGTATGCCATGTATTCTTTCATGTACTGAAAGACAAAAGGAATAAGCTAGAAGCTACAGGTAGAAAAGGAATATTTGTGGGTTACTGTGAAAAATCCAAGGCTTATCGAATATACATTCCTGGTCAAAGGAAGGTTGAAATTAGCAGAGACATAACCTTCGATGAAGATGCAACGCTTTGTAAAGCAAGAGTTCTTCCTCCGCCTCCCAAGGGAAGATGATGTTGATAAGGATATTATAGATATCCCTTCTATGCCCGAGTCAAGAAATGATAATACACCCATGGAACATATGGATCCATTAGATCCACCTCCCAGTGATCCTACTTCAAGGAAAATACCGCTTTAGCTTTGTGACTCTCTACAAGACAGTGGAAGGAGTATTCCCTTTCATCAATCATTTAGAGAAAGGAAGGAACCTTGAAGGTATCAGGGTTATGATGCAGCTATACATACTGTTAGGTCTCTGTAATAAGCAATATTGGCAAAATTACGATCACAGAGTTAACATCATTTCAACCAACTTTGGGATTCTAGGATCTAGCCCTCCTGAATCCGGAGAGGGATCTCTCCAATATATACAAAGATGGATATTTTCTTTGAAAGCTTAGGGTAATGATATTAGGCTAGTTATGAGGTCCAAGGGTTTTGTTTGGTCTTTTCGGATGATTGAACATAATTGCTGTCTGAGGCAGAAAGATCTATATGCAAATAGGTTCAAAGGTGAGAAGTTGCAAGCAAAAGAGTAAGCTTCAATCAAGAAGAAAGATGATGGCAAGTTTTCAATCCATTGGGCTATGGAGTCATAAGAGGATTTAATTGAAACATTCAGGTTCAAGAGTGATCTATGGGGCAAGTCATCTGTGCCTAAGGATCTCTTTAAAGTTTGGTTTATGGAATGGAGTGATACAATAAGAAAGGGAAATGACAGATGCAGAACAAAGAGCAGCCCAGGATCTGGTAAGTACTTTGAAACTAGCCAGCCTTTGACCAGGCACTTGAGAAAAACATAGAAGCAAACTAGGATCTGGTAAGTACTTTGAAACTATGGATTTGGTAAGTACTTTGAAACTATCCAGCCTTTGATACACTTTTGATAGAAAACAAATAAAAACAAAAGGAAAACACAAAGATAACACAGGATGGTCTAAGATCTGACAAGTACTTTGAAACTAGTCAGCTTTTAACACATCCCAAGGGAAACAATCAAATAGTTGAGAAAATAAGAAAGGGACTCAGGGCTAACCTTAATTTCCTCAGTTCATCTTCACACAACATATATTGAAAGTAAAATTTAAAAATAACATTCAGCTAAGACAAAAAGATGAGGGAACGCCAGCATCCCTGTACTTAAACTAAATTTAATCATTTTCAAATAACACAGTTGAAAGAAAACATTTAAATAAATATTTTTCAGCCAGAGAAGGTTACTGATATACAGTAGGTCCTAACCCTGTTTAAACTGTTCTTTATAGTGGAAAATGAAACAAATTGAAAAACAGAAACAAAATACAAGTTACAGTGAGAATAACATCACCATCAGCATAGCCCAGGATCCCATAAATCAGCTTGTATTGATGCTTCAAACCAGTTACAATCTTCAGATCCAGTGTTTTAATCCATATCTCTTCACAACCTAACCTATCTGTTACAAGCAGAGCTCCAAGAGCCAGTGAAATCCTATCTATAATCAAGAGTTTTCAGCTCAGTGACAATTACAATGCTTCAACAATTTACATTAACAACCAACCAATCCAACCCCTCACTCATCTTCTACTGAAGTATTTATAGAAAGATGAGGAGGTGAGATCTGATGAAAAGATCTCAAATACAATTAATGCAGAATTAATGTCTTCCTGTCCCTTGGAGGCTCGATGAAGAAATCATACAGGTGTTCCACTGCATTAATTGGTTTGCACTTATGAAGTAAGCTCGGAGGGAGCTTTTTGTTGACCTTTGAGGCTCTGTGTGATCCTAGGGTTACTCTGCAGACATTATTTCATTAAATCCTGGCAGAAGTAACTCTCCGGCTGCTTTGAGGTAAAATATCTGACTTGTTCAATAAATTCAGCCTCTGATTGAGCTTTTTGAGGCAATAGGTGGCACTGCGGTGGTTGAGGAATCAATTGGCCTCAGATGTGGCAGTGGAGGCAATATGTTTGATAAACACTTTAGGTTTTTCCTTCAATCTGCGTTTTAGATCCGGGGATTAGGCATTTGATAATTGTCTTAGCCTTAATCCCCACAAAACTGTACACTAATCTGCTGTGATCTGGCCTACTGTTGTCTTCAATCTCTGATACTCTTTCTCTGCGTTTATTTTCACGGTTTCTTCGTTGTGCAGGGCTGCGCAGACAGGAAAAGGCATCAATTCCTGTGGAAACATTGAAGGGACGTGAAAATTAACTCTGTAAGTGATTTCCTTGGAGAAGTCGAAACGTAGAGGATCGTCACCCTCCTAGTCTGAAATTTCCATTAAAAACACAAACAAATGACCTTAACCCTGCAAAATACAAAAAACACGTAAAAAATCCAATTTATAGGTCAATCTTCTTTGGGGAATGTGCGAAGGGACGTGGGTTGTTGGATGGCATCATCCAACGGCCAAGATCAAATCTGAGCGGTCATAGAAAAGAGTTGTGGAGAAATTAAATCCGGACCGTCGATCTGCAGAGATCGACGGTGGAGATCGGGCAATGGAGAGTCAGCGGGAAGGAGGTTGACCGGGCGATGGAATCGGGGAGATGAATGTGAGTCGTCGATCTGCAGAGATCGACGGCGGAGATTGAATCTTCGCCGAGCGGTGGATGGGTTAACAGGCGTGCAGGTCCGTTAAAGGTCGAGCAGGTGAAGCGATCGGCAACCGTCAGATGGGAGGGCCCAGATCGGACGGTGGAGGCAGATTCCGCTGCGTGGCTATGGTACGAAGATTAACGCGTGAAATGATTTGGTGGCGCGGCGGTTTTGGAACAGTGTGGGGACACGCGTCGGCCAGCGTATGGAATCGCTGGCCGACGAGGAAAACCACCTTGGCTTGGAAGGCGGTGCGGAATGGGAACCGGCGGTTTTCTGGAAAATGGCACGGGGGAAGGGGGGTCCACCAGGTGAGGCGTGCTCCGCTTCGTCGGATCTGGGGAGCAGATCGACGGCCTAGGTTCATCGCGGCACCCAAACACGTGATTTTAAATATTTCCCATTATACTTTATAAAAATGGGTTTTTCGGGTTTATCAAAGGAAAATAGATGAAGGAAGGGGGTGTTTTTGGTTTAGCGCCTAAGGATTGAGCGGCCAGTCCTGGCGCTCGGGTATATGGAGGAAAACGGTCGGGGACTTTAGCCCGAGGGGGCTAAAGCCTTAACATCATACAGAATGTGCATTTTATAAGATTTTCCAATGTTTTCAAAGGGGAATTCCAGGTTCGGATAAGGTCAAAAATTGAGTTTTTAACCTTAGGGAATGGATTTTACGAAGGGATAAAGGGAAAACATAAGTTTTTGTGGGGTTTTCATGAATAAAAGGGAACAGAGAATGAGGTAAGTTGGAAGGAAGGGAAGGGAGAAAAAGGGGAATGCAGCAGTATTTGACTTGAATTCTAGTAGGATGTCAGAGGTTCAGAGAAGGAAACAGGTATGAAGATTTAACCAGCAACATGAGTTTCACCAAAAGACTTCAAGCACCAACAATTTCAGGACTGAATTTGTTTCTTGAAGGCTGCAAAAAATATTTAGCCACTAGCTGACATGATAGGAAAAATATAGGTGGCTAACACATACCATGATACAAGTTGAACCATCCTCATTTGAAAAATTAGTCAAAGAGAAACCTTGGAAGGATCCCATGACTGAAGAATATGTATTGATCATGAATAACGATGTGTGGGATGTTGCGCCGAGACCACATGGGAAGTCTATTGTGACTTCGAAATGGTTATTCAAAATCAAGCATGGAATCGATGAAAACATAGAAAAGTATAAATCAAGGTTTGTATCTCGTGGTTTCTCTCAGAAAGAGGGAGAAGATTAGGCTGATATATTTTCTCCTATAGCTCAATATACAACTATCTGCTCAATAGTTGTCCTTGATGCTAGTAAAGGACAGAAACTTCATCAGATGGATGTAAATACAGCCTTCCTCCTTTATATATTACAGGAAGAAGGATTTGAATTTGAATATCACACAACACATGTTTGCAGGTTGAATAAAGCATTACACAAATTGAAGCAAGCTCCTCGAGCTTGGTATGCTCACATTGACAACTATCTAATGAAACTAGGTTTCACTAGATGTAGTGTTGATCCCAACCTCTATTTTATGGTTATTCATGGTATTTCTTTAATTCTGGTTCTATATGTTGACGATTTATTCTTAACAAGAAGTGAAACATTGATAATCAAATGCAAGAGGAATATAGCCTCTGAATTCGAGATGAAATACCTCAGTCTTGTGCATTACTTTTTGGGCCTTGAGGTATGGCAAAGGCCTGGCGAAATATTTCTCTCATAGGGAAAGTATGTGGTAAAGCTGCTGGAAATATTTGATATGACTGAGTGTAAAACCATGATCACTTTGATGGAAATGAACTTCAAGAAGTTGTGTGGTAAAACAGTTGGACCTAATCTAGAGAATCCATCCGAGTATAGACAGTTGATTGGGGCTCTGATGTTCCTTGTGAAAACCTGTCCGGATAGATGTTCTGCATTAAACACATTGAGTCAGTTCATGATTGAACCCCTTCATGCGCAATGGATAGTATCCAACCATGTATTGAATACTTACATGGATCGATCACACTTGGTTTGAGATACTCTGTTGGAGATATCCAACTTCATGGATTCATTGATGCTGACTGTGCAGGTAATGTCATCGATAGAAAGAGTACATATAGATACTATTTCAGTCTTGGTTCTCCCATGATATCCTGGATGAGCGGAAGTAGAAGTCAATAGAGTTGAGCACTATGCTAGTAGAGTACATTGCTGCTAGCACAACAAGCTATGAATTTGTGATAAAGGAAGCTCTTTGGTGAGCTCCTTTTTCAATTGTTGGAAACTATAGTGATACACTATGATAACACGAGCAAGATTCATTTGGAAGAGAATCCTATATTTCATGACAAGATCAAGCATATCGAGATTCGATATCACTTCATCCATGACATGGTGCAGACAGGAGTTGTTAGACTCCAACACATTACGACATATGATCAGACTACAGATATTCTCACGAAGGAATTATCAAAAGGGAGGTTCTTGTTTTTTAGAGAACAACTTGGATTGATGGATGTAGCCCCTCCTAATAAGGGGCAACACTAATTGAGAACACTAATAAATCTCTTCCTACCATGCTTGAGCTCTCAGGGTGAGGAATTGAGTTGAAGGGCTCTTAGGGTCGAGGGAACTCTACAAAATAAAGGTGTGGATGTTGCTCCCCCATATGCCACTCATGGGATGTGTGTGATCCTTATCCATCTTGAAAAGTCAAGATTCTCCACCACTGTTGGTTATTATAGAGTATACCCTAGTTGGAATCATACCCACAAGAAAAGATTCTTGGGACTGTCCCTCCCCATTTGGCTAATGGGTTGAGGAGGCTTGAAGGCTTGTAATCCTTAACTCTTGGTAAGTCGGTTATCTCATCCAATTTGGATTATGATGCAGGTGTTCTACCACTTGACTGATGAGATTCATTGATGGGAAGATCAGTAGGCTATAGGATAGGGTTTATATTTACTCCCATTTTGTTATTCCTGGTTGAGACTAGGCTCCCTGATGAAACTCCAAGGTCGGAGATGCACTACCCTGTGAGTTGAGTTATCATGTTGCTAGATGCAGATGGAAACTATTTCTCCTCGATTCTTATTCTTATATATTCGAGAAATTTTCAGCAGATGGAGTTGAGCCATTATGACACCTTAATGCACAGATCTACAAGTAAATATTGCATAATGGAATTCTTCCTAGTTGAGAGGGAGTGTTAATTTTTGCAACTAGAGTCAAATTCCACATTGGACCACTCAGATGATTAAAATAATAATTTAATTAGATTCCTCTTTTCGAGAGTGTTAGTAGGTGAAAATGACTCATTTTTAACCCCTTTCCTACCTTAAAATCATGATCATGAACCTTTGTTTTATCCTCATCAACTTACGTATACCTGCACTAGTCCAAGAATTTTGTCCTATCCCTGCACTAGTTTATATTTCATACATAAGGTTTAGTAAGTACTTAATTAATCATTTTTAAATAGATTCTATGCCTTTTATATTCTTGCAACTAATATTTCTCTTCCTAAAGTACTTTTATAAGTGAATGTATTAATATTGAATCAACATGGTCTAGTGCAAGCATATTCCTGCACCGTTGGCAGCCGACCGATCCTAGACTTCCACAACAACTCGTTACATAACACGGGCTCTTTGTTGCAGCTTGACCCATTCAGTCGCAGTCATATTGAGTGGAATTCAGAGTGGAGGATAATCAAGGATATGGCTAAATATTGGATCATTGACCAACGAATAGTTAGCATTTTATTATAGCCAATGGCTTATTTTGTAACGCTAGTTGTTATTTTGTTCAAGCCGAAAGGACATAATTAGAACAAAAATATGTAATTTTTTTATGGCCAAGGCCGAAAGGGTTGTATAAATATAGATCTTAGATAGGAAATTAGGGAGCGATAGCCATGCTACTATAACTTTGGAAAATTTTTAAATTTGTGTTTTCGCCCTCGTTCTGGATTGGATCTGTACTTATTATGAATTTTTGTTGAATCAAATTAATACAAGGAGCCATGCCATGTTGTATATATCTTGCGTTTTGATCTGTCATTGATGTATCTTTGAGTGCTAATGTTTTACCTTTCCTAAACGGGAAACGAGTTGGTTGGCTAGGGCCCAGCGAAACCATCTCATTTGCCCTCTTGTGCTTTCATCCAGTTAAAGGTGTGTGTGCTGATTTTTTTTATGCAAAGTGTGTATTGAACTTGTAATTCATTTCTTTCTAAGAATTATGAGTTCATTTCCTTAACATTCAAGTGTGATGGATCTGTGGCTTGTTTAATTACAATTCGATTTATTTCTATTCATTTTACTTTCCACGAATCGTAATTGATTTCCGCCTAGAGTAGTGCAAGCACATTCCTACACTAGTGCGATTATAATTCTTGCAACTTAGTCTTTCAGTTCATCACAGCAAGATTGTCTCATTTCCTTTCCTTTTCAAGAATTCGATTTATTTCCTCGAGTGAATTCTCATTAGTAATTAGATGTATTTTCAATATTAAAAGTTAAATCTTAGGAATTAAAATATGTCTGGTTAACTGATGAACGAATGTTGTTACAATACATATATGTGCCTACACTTCATATTTATAAAAGGAAAGAATTAAATGGTAAATATGAATAATTAAAAGGAACCTTTTGAGTTGTTGAATTCAGAATCTCCATAGTATGCATTTTTGTTCTATGTTTCGAGTCTAGATCAAGACCCATCATCAGGACAAATCCCGCCAAGAAGAGAGGAGGTTAGATGAAATAAATATAAATATGAGAAGCACCTGAGGAGTTAGCATGAGTCGAACAGCAAATGTCAAGTAAAATTCTTTGCGGGTGTGCTGGCTATGCAGTCTGTGTTTGAAAAAAGTCAACGCTGGTGTAAGTTCGAGATCACGACAATTCTTCAAGAAAAATAGATCAACATCTCTTCTCTGGATTTTAACCCTTGTTTTCTCAAGATTATATATCTCAATCCAGGTTTCCCTTCCATACATGGTACCAATTATAGTTTGAATATTTCTGTGGTGTGAGTTTTGAGTTGTTGAATTCGGAATCTCCACAGTATGCATTTTTGCGTCTACATTTCGGGTCTAGATCAAGACCCATCATCAAGATAAATTCTGCCAAGAAGAGAGGAGGTTAGATGAAATAAATATATATATGAGAAGCACGTGAGGAGTGAGCGTGAGCCAACCAAAAAATTTCAAGTAAAATGCTCTGCGGGTGTGTTGGCTATGCAGTCTATGTTTGACAGAAGTGAAGGTTGGTGTAAGTTCGAGATCATGACATTGCTTCAAGAAAAATAGATCAGCCTCTCTTCTCTGAATTTTAACCCTTGTTTTCTCGAGATTACGTATCTCAATCCAGATTTCCCTTCCGTACAGGGTACCAATTATAGTTTGAATATTTCTGTGGTGTGAGTTTTGAACAGTTGAATTCAGAATCTCCATAGTATGCATTTTTGTGTCTATGTTTTAGGTCTAGATCAAGAACCATCATCAGGACAAATCCTGCCAAGAAGGAGGAGGTTAGATGAAATAAATATAAATTTGAGAATCACCTGAGGAGTGAGCATGACCTGACCAACAAATGTCAAGTAAAATGCTTTGCGAGTGTGCTGCCTATGCAGTCTGTGTTTGATAGAAGAGAAGGCTGCTGTAAGTTCGAGATCACGGCACTACTTCAAGAAAAATAGATCAGCCTCTCTTCTCCAGATTTTAACCCTTGTTTTATCAATATTACATATCTCAATCCAGGTTTCCCTTCCGTACAAGGTACCAATTATAGTTTGAAGATTTTTGTGGTGTGAGTTTTGAGCTGTTGAATTCGGAATATCCACAGTATGCATTTTTGCGTCTATGTTTTGGGTCTAGATCAAGACCCATCATCAGGACAAATCCTACCAAGAAGAGAGGAAGTTATATGAAATAAATATAAATCTGAGAAGCACATGAGTCTACAAAGGTTAGAGGCAGATCTGGTTTATGTAACTATCACAGGGATAAAATCTTGTTGTCATGCTTGAGTTATTTATTTCATTGCATTGAAGAAAGTGTGCTTTAAATTTCAAAGTTTTGTTTTATGTCAAAGTTATTTTCATTGCAAGATTCAGTTTGGTTGAAGCATTTCTTTTTCGTGTGCAAGTTATTTTATAATTCTGATTCGATCTTTGAAAAATTTCTTTCATATATTGACACACTCTTTCTTCTCTCGAAAGTAATTGGAAACTTGGTGAAGGAATCTCTATTCTAGCACAGGAACCAATATGTTGTTAAAGGTATAGAGTGCTCGAAGCCAGAAACTTCGAGCCCCCTGCATGAAGATATAAATCTCCAGTGCAAGTGAAAAATATACTTCCTGCACCTAAGTACTATACCTGTACTAGTGCAAGCAAATTGTAGGAGCACATGAATAACAACTTGGTGCAGGAAGGAAAATCCATAAGAAGGAAAATATTTCCAAGGGCCCACTTGTGAACCTGCCAACACCTATTGAGATTGCAACAAGATGATGAGCTTAGTGAAAAAAGTCACCTTCACTAAGTGGGCCCGCAAGCTATTTTTGGCGCAAGTCTATTTTTAGACTATGTCTATTTTTAGACATGTCGATCATATTCTATGAGTTGTAGGATGCTTTTTGTGGACGGTTGGTCAAGTTGGAAAAATAGATGGACTTCTATTTTTAGACATATTGGGCGAAATCTATTTTTAGATTTCCAGTCTAAAAATAGATATGTCGAATATTATTAGCTCTTAATAATATTTGGACTCTAAACATTATCTTATTCTCTTGGAGCACTTCAATTAAGTGCACAGATGTGGCACGAGAGATGACAGAAGGAATTACGCTATTCCTGAGGGTTAACTAGAGCTATTGCATGGAGGACTTCAGTTAGAACTCATGTGACAGAGTTTGGTGGAGTTGTAGAAGTAGTTGGTGGAGTTGTGTTCAGTTTAACTCAGTTAGACACAGTTGAGCTAGTTGTATCTAGTCTAACAGATTGATACACTAGTGAGAGTGGTGTGAATTAATTAATAATTAATTCACTAAATATTAACTCATTAATCAACTGAAGAATACATCAGTTAACTACAGTGCATGGAAATTTTCAGTGGAGACCAGTGGAGAGGTAGGTGAAAGAGCAAGTGTGACTATCAGTTGTGACTATAGTGTTGCATGAGTTTGCACCACACATTGATTGGAGATGATGTTGAGTCTCAATTCTGCATCTTTTCCATACACTTTTCTATACCTTTTTCACTCACCTGAGCCTCCCAAGTTGTCAATATCATTTTGTATGTTGGTGCAAAAGAGCATGTTTAACATGGTTTTTAACTATATTTTTGTGTCACATTGTTTGATTTAGATTTTGTTCATTTAGGCTTTGCGGAATCCTGCCACTTTCCGCAGCTGCTGCAACTTTCCGCAGCTATTTTGTGAAACTCTATGTTACAGGTGTCTACAAGAAAAACGAGCCACATGGGCAGGTCAGAAATGATGTGGACATGGTTCGTGTCCTATTGGCTCGAGCAAACTCATCTAAAGAAGCCGCGGTCAAAGGCGTCCACACGGAAGTCAACCATGGAGTCTCACGGTTATAGGACTCTATTTCGTGTCACGTGAAGGTTCATACGGCCGTTTCTGAGCTTGCGGAGGACAAGTCGACATCTGTACATTGCTCCATAGCCGAATTCAAGCATCCACTCCTCATAGATTTACTTTCCAACACGGCCATGATCCTAGATCCGTGGACGTAATTGTCTATGTGTTTTGTATTAGCATAAACTTTAGGAAGACAGTTATATTTATTTTGTTATATATAATGTGTTTGCATACGCATATAGAGTTAGTCGATGTTAGTCTTTGTTATCTATTATTAGTCTGCTCTGTAATGTAATTACGCTGCCTTTGAGCCGTAATACTACCTTACTGTTATGACTACATTTTAATATAAGAAGACTCTGTTTTCAGACTTAATTCGTACTTGAAGATTGTTGCCAAGGCAGGTGTAGAGGGCCCCTGCTCAGCTAAGGTTTTGTGCATTAGTGTATAGTTCTTATTTTATTTCTTTAAAGTTAATTGTGCCATAATCCATTCACATGTTTATACATTGCATTTTTCATGATACATATGCTTCATTTCTGTTAATAAACTTTCATGCTTTCCATTTCACTTCTGTCTTTCATGTTTTATGTTATTAATCATTGATCAGTGTTCTTGTTTCAGGTTATAGATAGGCAGCCCGGGCATTTTCATAGCTTTTTTACTAATGACATGGAATTAACATTACTCTTGCTAATTTGTTTTCTTAGTTTCTGGCAATTTTACTACGCTTTGTTTAATTCATTTTTTGTTCATTGCTTCGGTAGTTAAATTTAGATATATTCTGCTTGCTCATAGCATCTTCGATTTGCCTCCGAAAATACCAGTGCAGGTGATGGTGAGGGATTGTATTATGAAATGTGTAGTTTAGTATTAGTTTCTTTCTGCAAATTTAGATATATTAAACTGCTCATAACATCTTCAGTTGCCTCCGAAAGCCACAGCTGGACTGATGGTGAGGGATTGTATTATGAAATGTGTAGTTTAGTATTAGTTTACTTTCTGCAAATTTAGATATATTAAACTTCTCATAACATCTTCAGTTGCCTCCGAAAGCTACAGCTGGACTGATGGTGAGGGATTGTATTATGAAATGTGTAGTTTAGTATTAGTTTACTTTCTGCAAATTTAGATATAAAGCTTGCTCATAACATTGTAGGTTACACTCGAAAAGCCTCCCAGTGCAGATCGTGGTGAGGGATTGTATTGTGAAATGTGTGGTTTTTGGTATTAGTTTCCTTTCTGCAAATTAGAAATATTAAATTGTGCATGACATCTTCAGTTACCTCCGAAAGCCACAGCTGGACTGATGGTGAGAGATTGAATTATGAATGTATGGTTTGATACTAGTTTACTTTCTACAAGTTAGATATCAGTTACTCAAATATGTTTATGGTTACTTCCGAAAATCATAGCTGGACTAATGATGAGGGATCAGAAGACAAGTTGATGCAAATTGATTTAGATTTACTTTATTGCAGCTTTTGGATTTCTTTCAGCATAATTTATTTTGTGTTTAGACAGCAGCAAGAATAATTTGGTTTCATGCTCACTAGTTCATTGTTTTGATTCATTAGATTAGCAGCATCTTTTCATTTCAGCAGCGTATTTTCATTTCCTTTCATGTTTTGTCATTGTAATTTTCAAATTCCTTTTTAAGTTTCAAGTTGGTAAATCATTATAGAAGATATAATTTCCTTGAACAAACATAACCATACTTGTTTTCATTTTAGAATTTCCATTTCATCTTAGAAAACCAAAAACGACAAAAAGTTAAGAAATAGATTATCTTGCACATATAGTGCGCCGCACTTCATCAGCTTACGAACCCTGGATTGACAAATTAAATGCAACAATTTAACACACACTAAATTGACCAAACATTTTGGCGCCATTGCCGGGGAAGTGTAACTAGGTAGCCAATTTCTTAAAAAAAAAAACACACAAAATGATAAAAGAAGGGAAAAATTGATAACTTCTTGAAGTATGCTCTCCTCTTGCACCTAGTGTGATCTGGAGGATCAGAAAAGAGAGTTATTGGTTCAGTAATTTCTTAAGTATGCTCTCTTCTTGCACCTAGTGTAACCTGGAAGATCAGAAAGAGAATTATTAGCCCAACTTTAAAAAAAAAAAAAAATGACATGCATAGAGCAAGAGATTCTAGGGGAAGGTTTATAGCTAAAGCCAAGAGTTCGATCTTCACAACTCCATCTTCTTCAAGGCATAGACCAGATTCACCACCATCTACCCCTAGCCTTAAGATTTTTGGAACTCAAGGAGCAGCTGAATTAGAAGATTCTCCTATACCATCTACTCAATCCCATTTAGAAAACAAAGAGACTCTCTCTCATCCTCCCTTGGTAGAAGAACTAGAGGAATTTAAGGACTCTAAAGAAACTATCATGGCAGAGGAAGTAATAGATGGAGGTAGAGGTATAGGTAGAAGAGGAGGAAACAATGGAGACAACAATGGTGAAGGAAATAATGGTATAAATAGGGAAGGAAACAACTTGTTTGGATTCCCTATAGTTGATGAGGAAACTCATGCAACGATGAAGAATATCTCACCATCTTTTCTCCCTAATTTTTATGGATTGCGAAGTGAGGATCCTGAAACATTTCTGTTTGAGTTTGAAGTTGTGTGCCGAACCTATGATTATATGGAAGACTCTCAAAAAATAAAACTGTTTCCTTCAACTTTGAAGGGATCTTCTTTGAAATGGTTCATGGGATTAGCCACTCAATCTATTAGGACTTGGAATGATATGAAACAAAAATTTTTGGATAGATACTTGGACTATTGTATGCCCACCAATCACAAGGATGAGGTATTCAAAATGATGCAAAAAGAAGATGAAAACTTGGAAGACTTACTTGAAAGATTTCAATACAACTTGAAAAGAGCAAAGATGAGCAACTTAGATGATGAAACCTTAAAAGCCCTCATATTAAAATCCATTAGAGATGAATGGATAGATATTTTAAACATGATGGGGAAAGGAGACATTTCTCAACTTCCACTTCGTGACATAACAGAACCATGTGTCCATCTCTCAAGAGGAAAATCTAAAACAGGAAAAGGGCCTAGGGATCCTTCTCTTATTAGGGCTAACAAATCTGCAACTGGATCAGTAAGTAGGGCAGAGATTGGTAATATGATTGATGAGTTCAAAACTGATATCTTAGGGAGCCTTAGTGAACAACTAGACACCCTTAAAATCCAAAACAAGCAGAAAGCAGAAACAGATGCTTTAGCCATCTTTTGTCCGAAATGTAGGAAGAAACATGCTTTAAGGGAATGTCCCTTGGATGCAAAAGTTGTAGAAACATGTATGATTTGTTCAGAGAATCATGAGATCAAGGATTGTCCTTCAATTCCTGGACTCAAAGCTGTCTTTCAAGAAGACCCAAATTCAGTAGAATCTCTCTGTTTTGTTGCAAGGAGACCTTGGCAGGGACAACAAACTCAAGGGTTTAACAACCCCATGAATTTTCAAACCCAACCAAATTGGAATCCTTGGCAACAACCTTGGCCTCAACATCAAAATTCATATCAGCCATGGGTACAAGGGATGCAAAATCCTTATGGGAGATTTGCTCAATTTTATCAATATCCTCCATCTTTTCAAAATCAACAAGCTCCACAACTTCCAAGCCCAAATCCACAACTTTCATTGCCATTTCCACAACAACAACCTTCTCAACAAAATTCAAATCCTCAACTCATGCTTCCATACCAACAAAAGACAAATCAACTTCCAGCTCAGCCATTGCCAAATCCTAACAATAAGAATCCTCAGAATACTTACATGGTAGAAGGACAACAATTTCCTACCTATATGATTGTTCCTCTCAACGATGTACAACTCAGATCTGGTAGAGTTTTAGAAAAACCACAAGTCAACTTCCAGCTCAGCCATTGCCAAATCCTAATAATAAGAATCCTCAGAATACTTACATGGTAGAAGGACAACAATTTCCTACCTATATGATTGTTCCTCTCAACGATGTACAACTCAGATCTGGTAGAGTTTTAGAAAAACCTTCTATAGATATTCAAGAGTAAGATACCTCTGAGGAGGACTCTCTTCAAGTCAATAAGGGTTTTGAGGAAGAATCTCTTCAAAATTCAAACATTCAAAAATAAAAAGAAAAGACAACACCCACAACTCCTATAGTTGAGCAACCTGCATCATCATCTACACCTCCTTTTCCTGAAAGACTACAAATTGACAAGGGGGTGGAAAAACAAATCTTGTTGCCTAACTATGACTTTCTAGATGAATTGAAGAATGTTTGTATCAAGATTCCCTTGCTACAAGCCATTCGAGAGATTCCTATCCTAGCAAAAACCATAAAGGAGTTGAGTTTCAAAAGACCAGGAAGGAAACTAAAATACACAAGAAGAATCCACCTGGTAGGAAATATTGCAAATATTATGATGGGAAAAATTACCATGTAGAAGTATGTAGATCCAGGAAGTCCAATTGTCAAGACACATATAAATGGGATAGAAATTCCAAACACATTGATTGACTTAGGGGCTGCTATCAACATTATGAGTAGACAGACTATGGACCAGCTTAAACTTCCTAACCTTCTTTTTACACCTACTTTACTGCAACTTGTAGATCGATCAATTATTAAACCAGATGGTGTATTAGAAGATATTTCAGTCTCCTTAGATTCTTGGGAATATCCAGTAGATTTTATGATTTTGACTCCCCAGAGTAATCTAGGAGGGCACCCACTTATCTTAGGAAGACCTTGGCTAGCCACAGCTGATGCTTTTATTAGTTGTAGATCTGGGGACATGTACATTTCTAATGGTAATTCGACAAAGAAATTCAATTTGTATCCTCCAGCAAGAGCAATCACAAAAGTAGGAGACAATGAATGGGTCGATGATGAGGACATTATACAACCTGTCTTTACCATTTCTGAAATCAGTGAGGATAGTCAAATTCTGAACACATTAGAAAATTTCGAGACATCTTCAGAATATGACCCCACACAATTTCAGTTGGAATCTGACATAGAATATTTATCATCAAGACAAATGTCTCTTTACTCTATGGAAGAGTTTGGTAGCTCTACTATTGAGATTTTTCCAGGAAAAACATTGAATATCAACAAACATTTGGAAAAGTCACAACAAGAAGAACTAACCAAAATCTTGCAAAAACATTCTACTGCATTTGCATGGGAGTATACTGACATGAAAGGTATTGATACTAAGACTTGCATCCATCACATCTATATTGAGGAAAACAGTAGACCAATCAGACAAACTCAAAGAAGGATGAATCCAAATCTTAGGGAGATAGTGAAAGAAGAGCTCCAAAAACTTCTCAATGTAAACTTCATTTATCCAATTTCAGATAGCCGATGGGTTTCTCCTTTGGTTATAGTACCTAAAAAGAATGGTAAATGGAGGATATGCATTGATTACAGGGAATTGAACAAAGCAACTTTGAAGGATCACTTTCCTTTGCCTTTTATCGATCAGGTATTAGATACATTAGCAAGTAAAAAGTACTTTTCATTTTTGGATGGTTTTAGTGGCTATAATCAAATTCAGGTAGCACCTGAAGATCAAGATAAGACCACATTTACTTGTCCATGGAGAACTTTTGCCTATCGAGTGCTTCCTTTTGGGTTATGTAATGCACCCGCAACATTCCAAAGAGCAGTACTAGGAATTTTTTCTGATCTAATCCATGATTGTGTAGAGGTTTATATGGATGATTTTATAGTTTATGGTAACTCATTTGAAGAGGCATTAGAAAATTTGGAAAAATTTCTTATAAGATGTAAAGAAACAAACCTTTCATTAAGTCATGAAAAATTCTTTATGATGTTTACTGAAGGGATTGTTTTAGGACATCATATTTCAGGAGATGGGATTAAGGTTGATAGATCAAAAGTTGAAGTCATCTCCAAGTTGCCTATTCCAAATTGTCAAAGAGATGTTAGAAGTTTTCTAGGATTTACTGGTTACTATAGAAGATTTATATAAAACTTCACTAAAATAGCATCTCCACTCTTCAAATTGCTTACAAAAGACTGTGAATTTAAATGGGATCCTGATTGTCAATCAACTTTTGAAACTTTGAAAACAAGAATATCTGAAGCACCTATCTTGAGAGGACCAAATTGGAAACTCCCTTTCCATATTTCTACGGATGCTTCAGATACAGCTCTAGGAGCTGTGTTGGGTCAAAAAGATTTAGTTTCTTATGCCATTTATTACACCAGTAAAAATTTGACTCCCACAGAGTTGAACTATACTGTGACTGAAAAAGATTTTTTAGTTGTTGTTCATGCAATTAATAAGTTTAGAAATTACATAACAGGCTATGAAACTTTTATTCATACTGACCATTCTGCAATTAGATATTTAATGAACAAACCCGTTACTAATGGCAGAGTGACAAGATGGCTCTTACTTTTGCAAGAATTCAATATTACTGTGTTGGATAGACCAGGAAAACAAAATACAGTAGCTGATTTCTTGTCTAGGATTCAGAATACTAAAGAAGATTCTCCTGTATAGGATAAGTTTCCAGATGAATACTTATTTGCAGTAACTATTAAGACTCCTTGGTATGCAGATATTGCTAACTATTTGGTTACAGGGAAACTGCCTTCACATTTATTTCCAAGTGAAAAATGAAAAATTATTCAGGAGAGTTCAAAATATTCATGGATTTCTAACGAATTGTTTAAAACAGGGCCAGATCTTGTGATCAGAAGATGTGTCAGGGAAGATGAAATGCCCGATATTCTTAAGGCATGTCATGATGAACCATGCGGCGGACACTTTGCGGACAAAAGGACGGCCTATAAAATCCTTTCCTTGGGATATTATTGGCCTTCTCTCTTCAAAGATGCAAAACAATATGCCAAAAGGTGTGATAGCTGCCAAAGAGTAGGGAAACCTACCCTTTCAAATGAAATGCCATTGCAAACACAGGTACTCATTGAACCCTTTGAAAAATGGGCTTTAGATTTCATTGGACCTATTAATCCACCATCTAAGCAAAAGAAGTATATATTGGTTTGTAATGATTATGTTAATAAATGGGTAGAAGCCAAAGCATTAGTATCTGCTACTGAAAATTCAGTTGTTCATTTTCTTTATGAGGATATTTTTACTCGCTTTGGTGTTCCAAGAGAAATTGTGACAGATCAGGGGAGCCAATTTACATCCAATTTGGTGGAGAAGTTGATGGAAGAATACAAAATCAAGCACAGAAGATCTACTCCTTACCATCCACAAGCAAATGGTCAAGTGGAGTCCACAAACAAAGTTATTGAAAGTATCATCACCAAAACTGTTCATCTACATAGAAGAGATTGGGCAGAAAGGCTTCCAGAAGCCTTGTGGGCCTACAGAACTACATGGAGGAATACAACAGGACATTCTCCCTATGAACTTGCTTATGGGAAAGAAGTATTGCTCCCCATTGAGTTCCAAGTCAAGACCTTCAAGATAGCAGTTCAGTTGGGGATGGACTTATCAGAAGCCCAAAAGCATAGAATGGAGCAGTTGAATGAGCTAGATGAGATCATACAAGAAGCAATTTTAAGAACTGATCTAGTTCAATATCAAAGAGCTAAATGGCATGACAAGTACATCAAAGAGAAGAAGTTTCAAGAAGGAGATTGGGCATTTTTATTTGATTCCAAGTTTAAAGATTTCCAAGGAAAATTTCAGACTCATTGGCTTGGGCCATATGAGATTGACAAGATCTTTAGCAATGGAGCGGTAAGAATCAAGACCATTGATGAGTTTCAAACTCTTATTATTGTGAATGGCCATAGATTGAAAGTTTATCATAAGCCACTCTCAAAAGAGGATTTTGTCAAAATGTTTCAAGAAAGTTCTGCAATCAGGCTGGTACAGAAGAATTATTCTTCTCCACCAGCCTAGCTTTTATTCTTTTCAGTAAAAAAAAATAAAAAATAAAAATTGTATAAGCCTGAAAACCAATCACTGATTGGCAGTCTTATACAAAAAATATAGGGTGAAAATCAGGAACACCTGACACTCTATATTTTCCAAAAAAAAAATCTCTCTCTTTCATTTCACAAGTCTTGTGACCACCCACTCCATTCCATTCCACTTCATTCCATTTCATTTCACTTCATTTCACTCCATTCCACTTCATTTTATCTATTTCATTCCATTTCATCAATAAAAATATTTTTCATGACCATTTCCATCTGGTCATTTGTCATCTGTTCATCTCCATTCATCCAAGTAATAGCTGTGTCAGTTTCCGCAGCTGACATCTGTTTCCGCAGCTGACTCCAGTTTCCGCAGCCAGAAGCAGATTCCGCAGCTACTACTCTGTTTTCAAAAAGAATGTACAGTCAGACGTTATTATGAAATAAAATGCAGGTGAGAGGATCAAAAAATGAAGACATGGAGCATTCAAAACACCAATGGAGATCAATTAGTTGAAGACCAAGGGAAAAGGAAAAGATTCCAAAGGTATGAATAAAATTTATTTCAAATAGCATTGAAAAACACATTTTTATATAGTTCTGAACCATGAGCTCTATCCATTATGTGCAATGATTATATTGACAATTCCGTAACCTTTCACGATCTCCATATCATCCTCTCGCATTCATTCTCAAATGGTTCCATCATTAAAACCCCCGATCTTCACTCATGTTCCAATATTCCACCGGTGACAATGAGACGTATTTGATTTGACCACGGACTCTTACAGCCGCATAAATCCATAACCGTTGTTGAAACATGCTCATATTTATTGTGCAGCCACCAAAATTCAAAACGCTGCCGGATGTGTTATACTCTGTTAATCTCTCTGTCGTGCTCTCTGTTGTGCTCACAAAAACCCCTCTCTGTTTTGTTCACTCCATTCCGCTCTTTATTACATTATAATCTGTATACCCACTCTCTGACATTTACCCACAGTAATTGTGCTCATCTCTGTGCATTCAACCGTTCTGTTTCCATTAAACCCTCACGCAGGAAAATTTGTGAAGAGCAGAAAAGAAGAATGGGAAAATTGCTAAGAGCAGAACCGGAAGGACCTAAGTTTATGGAGGGATATCCGCAAGTAAGGGATATATTGAAGAAAGAAAATTGGCTATGGTTTATCCAGAAATTCAGAGGTTATCATAAAGAAGTGACAAAGGCATTCGCAAGGTCGTTTAATGGCTTGGAAGCAGAGATTGGAGACCTTAAGTTTTCGGTCAATGAAGCATCTATAGCAACAACCACGGAACTTCTTCAGGAGGGTGAGCATTGGTTTAAGAATAAAAGCATCAGTGATGAAGCATGGAGAACAATCTTACGAAACCAAGGTATGGACATAACTGTTTTTAAAAGAGGAATTCCTGTTCATGCATTGAAAGAGGAATGGGCTACTTTGTTGCTAGTTGTTCAGAAATTCATTACATGTGAAGGCCGTTTTGGGTCCATGTATATGTACCATACCAGGTTACTGATGAATTTTCTAGATAATCAAACTCTCAATCTCCCATATTTTCTATTCAATAGTTTGAAGAAAATTTCCGTGACTGTTCAGAAGCATTTAGGAGATGTAGAACCCCATCTATATCACCACGGCCTTGTAAAAATTTTGATTGAAAAGGAGTTAAAGGAAAATAAAGACACATGGGAACAATTTCTGGTTAGAAATTTCTTTGAGGAACCTCAGGAAATTCCTGAAGGTAGCACAACAAGAAGAAGTAGGCGAAAAAGAACAATTGATGAAATTCAAAATACTCTTACTACTACAATTTAAAGAACTGATATGGAAGAGAGAATATCAAAGAGGAAGAAGAAAGAAATCAAGGGTAAGAAGCCAATAACACCAAAAGAGAGAAAAACTATTGAGGCTATACATAAAACCCCTTCTTCCGAAGAAGAATATCACCAAGTGTTATCTGAAAGATTAATTTATCTTCAAAAACAGTCCTCTATGGCCAAGAAGACAGAAAAAGAGAAACAAAAACAAAAGGACAGTGTACCACAGCGTGTGAGAAGAAGCAACAGACTTAAGGGGAAATTGAGGAAAACACAAATGAAGGGTCCTCATTTCATTGATTTGGGAGAGGAGACATCTGAACAGTCCCCATCTAACCATAGTCCATCTCAGTCAGTTAGTGAACCTAGTTCATTTCATTCTCAGTCAGACATTGAACATACTCCATCCCATTCTCAGCAAAATGTTGATGTGAGCCCTTCTCAGCCAGATTTTGAAGATAACTCTCCTTCACGGCATTTTGGGGACAGCCCAATAAAAATGACACCTGAAATAGACCCCAAGCAGCAGGAAGTATATGACTATATAGAATCTTTGGAAAAGGCAGCTACAGGTCCCAGTACTTCGTCCATTCAGCCTCATACAGTACAGGATGATTTAGTCCAATCACTAAAATAGGAAATGTTTGAGCTAGAGCTTTTAAATAGGCACATCAAAAATGAAAATGAGACATTGAAAGAACAAGGTAAATTGGACAAAATCATCCATGATAATACCATGCTACATCTGGGAATATGGAAGAAGAAGAACAAGAAATTGAAAAGGAAATGCCAGAAGTTGAACAGAGCACTGGTTAATATCAAATTTAGGTGCTTAATGAAGAAACCCAGAATGTTGGCAGCTCCAAGGAAGAGGAGGAGAGGATTAGACGTGCTGGCTGAAGTGTCAAGGCATATGAACTAAGGAAGGAATATCAAAATTTTGTTTGCATGAGGACATGCAACACCTTCACAGTGGGGGTATGTTGAGTCTCAATTCTACATCTTTTCCATACACTTTTCTATACCTTTTTCACTCACCTGAGCCTCCCAAGTTGTCAATATCATTGTATGATAATTGCAAAAGAGTATCTAACATGGTTTTTAACTATATTTTTGTGTCTGCTTTTTGATTTAGATTTTGTTCATTTAGCTGCGGAATCTTTCCACTTTCCGCAACTGCTGCAACTTTCCGCAGCTATTTTGTGAAACTCTATGTTACAGGTGTCTACAGGAAAAACGAGCCACATGGGCAAGTCAAAAATGATGTGGACATGGTTCGTGTCCTATTGGTTCGAGCAAACTCATCTAAAGAAGCCGCGGTCAAAGGCGTCCACATGGAAGTCAACCATGGAGTCTCACGGTGACAGGACTCTGTTTCGTGTCACGTGAAGGTTCATATGGCTGTTTCTGAGCTTGTGGAGGACAAGTCGACATTTGTACATGCCTCCATAGCCGAATTCAAGCATCCACTCCTCATAGATTTACTTTGCAATACGGCCATGATCCTAGATCCGTGGACGTAATGGTCTACGTGTTCTCCACCAGCATAAACTTTAGGAGACAGTTATATTTCTTTTGTTATATATAATGCATTTGGATACGCATATCGAGTTAGTCTCGATTAGTCTCTGTTATCTTTTATTAGTCTTCTCTGTAATGTAGTTACGTTGCCTTTGAGCCGTAATACTACCTTACTGTTATGACTACATTTTAATATAAGAAGACTTTGTTTTCCAACGTAATTCGTACTTGAAGATTGTTGCCAAGGCTGGTGTAGAGGGCCCCTGCTTAGCTGAGGTTTTGTGCATTAGTGTATAGTTCTTATTTTATTTCTTTAAATTTCATTGTGCCATAATCCATTCACATGATTATACATTGCATTTTTCATGATACATATGCTTCATTTCTGTTTATAAAATTTCATGCTTTCCATTTCACTTCTGTCTTTCATGTTTTATGTTATTAATCACTGATCAGTGTTCTTGTTTCAGGTTATAGATAGGCAGCCCGAGCATTTTCATAGCTTTTTGACTAATGACATGGAATTAACATTGTTCTGCTGCTAATTTTTTTTTCTTAGTTTCTGTTTAATTTCAGTACTGCTTTGTTTAATTCAGTTTTGCTCATTTGCTTCAGTAGTTAAATTTAGATATATTAAACTACTTATAACATCTTCAGTTGCCTCCGAAAGCCACAGCTTGACTGATGGTGAGGGATTGTATTATGAAATGTGTAGTTTAGTATTAGTTTCTTTTCTGCAAATTTAGATATATTAAACTGCTCATAACATCTTCAGTTGCCTCCAAAAGCCACAGCTGGACTGATGGTGAGGGATTGTATTATGAAATGTGTAGTTTGGTATTAGTTTCATTTCTACAAATTTAGATATATTAAATTGTGCATGACATCTTCAGTTGCCTCCGAAAGCCACAGCTGGACTGATGGTGAGCGATTGAATTATGAATGTATGGTTCGATATTAGTTTACTTTCTGCAAATTAGATATCAGTTACTCAAATTGTTTATGGTTACTTCCAAAAATCATAGCTGGACTAATGATGAGGGATCAGAAGACAAGTTGATGCAAATTTATTTAGATTTACTTTATTGTAGCTTTTGGATTTCTTTCAGCATAATTTATTTTGTGTTTAGACAGCAGCAAGAATAATTTGGTTTCATGCTCACTAGTTCACTGTTTTGATTCATTATATTAGCAGCATCTTTTCATTTCAGCAGCGCATTTTCATTTCCTTTCAAGTTTTGTCATTGTAATTTTCAAATTCCTTTTTATGTTTCAAGTTGGTAAATCATTATAGAGGATATCATTTTCTTGAAAAAACATAACCATACTTGTTTTCATTTTAGAATTTCTATTTCATCTTAGAAAACCAAAAATGACAAAAAGTTAAGAAATAGGTTATCTTGCACATATAGTGCGCCGCACTTCATCAGCTTACGAATCCCGGATTGACAAATTAAACGTAGCAATTTAGGACACACTAAATTGACCAAACAGGTGCGTTGGTCACGCTAGGAGCGAAATTCTCATTGTTACGGAATCTCCACTTGTCCAGTGCCTTCTAGAAGAGTTCACATGTGTCAAGCTTCGAATCCAAGTGTCCATTTGACATCTACAAGATTGGGAAAATGTCTTGCCTATTATCAGAAAGCCATTTATTGCAAAAAAAACTTCAACTCATCTATAAATTGAGCACATATCTGATTGCTTGGTAAGGAATAATTTGAGTAGAGAAATGCTGGTGGATTTTCAATTGAGAGTTAGATTTGTGTAACAGTTACTAGAGAGATTTAGACTGTGATGAGGCTAAGCATCGTTGCTGGAGATGGTCACTTCAAATCAGTCATTGGGTTGTAACCTCTCCTTCTATCATTTATAAAGAATACAACTTACTTTTCCCTATATGCATATGTATTGGCTTTTATTTTCCATATTGTAAGATATTAGTTGAGGTATATGGTTTATGCTTTACTGATTTAGCTAACTAACTTGAATAGAAATTTGTATTATTTCTATCTTCTATTTATTTAGTGTAATTTCTTGTAGGAAGCATTTTTCCAACAACTTGCTTGAATTTGAAGCTACAACGGAAGCGACAGAAGGAGCCATTTACAAGCGCTTGGATTACAAGTAAGCCTATAATCCTTTTTGTGTGTCTGCTCTGAGTTAGGAGAAGTTGTCATATAGTCTTTAATCTATTTTTCTAGACTATCATTGTCTAGGGAAGCATGTTTTATCCATAATTCACAATTCTGTCCAACAGCAACACTACTTTATTCTTCTCTTTTCAAATACTCAATAAGTAGATTATGCCTAGCTCAACACTTGTTTAATTAATCTTCAAAAGCGCTCTTGTGCAGAAATAAAATAGCAATAAACATCAATATCAAACAACATTAATGCCCATACATTCATGGGAGGGGATACTACCATTAATAAGTCTGTCTGATATTATGTTTCAATAAATATGTACAATATGCAATAATTATACAACCAAGCCTGCATAAACCATTTACGCTTCTTGCCAAATGTGCTTGTACCTTGGGCTAGCCTTAGCAATTTCCCAATAGTGAAAAAAATCTAAAGGAACCCCAAAATCCCCTTTCAAAACATGTTTCTGAAGTCTGCGCGAATTATGGTTCAAGTGGGTCACTCGGGTCACAAACACCCTTGGTACCCTAAATGCGTTTCATCATGCGGGTCGCCAGTGTCACGGTCTGCACGTGTTTCCTGAATGCGTTCAGGTCCCGTTCGACCTGACTTGACCCTAGTGAACAACCTTTGTGTACTTAAACATTGTTCTCCACATCCTGAACATGGGTGTGCTTCAAGAACCCGACTCGACCTGAATGCACCCGCCCTGAACACTGTTATGCGTGCGTCCTATCAAAGGATATTGAATCGACCATGCCCTAAACGTTTCACTGCACGCACCCTGTGGAAGGAACCTGACTTGACCCTGCTCTGAACACTACACCGCATGCACCCTGCAGAAGGAAAATGACTCGACCTACAGGTGAACGCTGAACGCATTTTTACCCAACTTGAACCAGACTTTGTTTCTTTGTTGTGGCTTTGCCCTCCACCCTTGAACTTCGCTCTAGCTCATGCCTTAGCTTGCCAATGGTGGAATCAACAAGATGTTGATGTCCTTCTTTCCTTCCATTATCATCCATCACACGTCCACCTTTTATATGTGTGTTTGCCCACACATTAATTCCAAGGGTGGGGCTTGAATGATATAAGGCTGACCCACTAAACACCCAAAAATCCTTGGTTATGATGTGAAATTTCCTCCTAAACATCGGGTTGCCACCATGGCCAGCTTATAAACCTCCAGAAAAACACATGGCCATTTTTTCACGGGTTTATGCACATCACTCTAAAATTTCATATACTCACCATGATAATGTCGCATAATAGCTGAATTTTGTTTTCATCCATCGTTGTGCCCTTCTAACCTTTTGTCATGGTTTTCATTTCTCCGTCGACCATCATTCGTCACATGTCCACTGAACGCTTCCAAATCCCTTGGTTATCATCCTTGGCTTGTGGGTCTTACAGGGGCGACTTCTATTGCGGTGGACATACACTTGGGTGGAGTCCATTAAACAGGGACATGGAAACCTTATATTTCACACAGTTGAGTGTCTGTCGTCACAGCGGGGAGAGGAAACCTGTCATGCCCCTATACCTTCGGTGATATTTAAACCATGCTATAGATAGGGTGCGGCACTACCATACTTTTTCTTTTCATAATACTCAAGTATGTAGACTACACCTTTAGCAACACTTGTTAAATTAGTTAATAAAATGTTCATTCAATATGCGGAAAAAATAAACATCATCATCATATGCACAATGTACACCCATACCTACAAGGGAGGGGAAACTCCCTGTTAATAATGAGTCCACCTGATAATATGTTTCATAAAGTATAAAAATACAATATAAGTTTCAATCCAGTGAAAGACCTCTTTTTCTCCTTGGAAAGGCAAGTTCCCTTTTGTCAAAGCTTGCAATTCTTGATAATCATTAAGTAGCCCACAACAATTATTTACAACATTAGATTTCACCTTGGGAATTTTCTGCATAAATCTGCCCAAGTGCTGCCAGGTCACTCAGGTCACTTGGTTCACTACCTACCTATGAGTTCAGAAATTCCCATGAGCTCTCCATGTGTCCAATCCACTTTCCAACTATATCGTTAGCTTTGGACCATCAATATTCACCTGTTGCAAATTTCCACACTTAATTCCAACTCTCGGTCACTTCAGAACAAGCTCTGAACTCATGTTTAGACTCCTGCGGACACCTTGCCCGACCCAACCTACACTTCCGAATGCCCTACAGAATTGCTCTGCATGCCCTACACGTTGTCACCCGACTTGAACCACACCCTATGCTTAACCCGAATTGACCTCCAGTTGTGGATGCTCTGCGGTATTATCCCACACACCCTGCACTACTTCCTGACTCAACCTGCTTCTTGCCCTTTGCTTGACTGTTGTGTCTTTCCTCACCAACGATTTGCTGGCTAGCTCGTGATGCTCCAATGTCTTCACTCGAATGTTTGAAGCGTGTTCAAGCTCACCATTTGGATGCCTCCTTCCATGTGTCCACACACCATATTAATATGCATTGCATTTGTGTCGTGGGTCACTCGACAGGCCCAAGCTGACCCAACCGACGCCCTTCGCTCTGTTGTCTACATTCTGTGTAACGTTGGTTGTGCTCCAACACGTCAGCTGCCCAACTCAACATGTCGCCTTACTCCTCAACTATAGTGCAACACTTTGGATTATAACACCACATTGCCACCATTTGTTATGTGTGATGCACCCATGCTACCCATCACTATATGCCCGTGCCCATGCAGTTATGCCTGTAACATATCATGGTGCCCAAACACCAACTAAAAACCTGGTGGACATGCCCATTATCTCGAACATGCCTCATGAAGTCTGTGGCCTTACAAAACCCCAACCTTCCCCACACTTGGATGACTTCCGTGGCGAAGAGGTGTGAAAACCCAAAGTTATGGAGATAGACTAGGGAATTGGTTTCTATGGTGCCATGAAATGGAAGCCCAAAGTTCACCAGAGTTTGGTGGTTCTTCATCGTGCCACATAATGGAAACCATGAGTTCCATAAAATTGAGTGATTTCGGTCATGCCGCGACATGGAAACCCAAGTTCCCCACACCAGGGCCACAATTTTCGTCAAGGCAGGAGATGGAAACTGCAAGGTTTCATTGGTGCCACAAAATAGAAGCCCCAAAATTCCGCAGACCTGGGTGGTTCTACGTCGTGCCGCGACATGGAAACCCGAGTTCACCACACCAAGGCCACAGTTTCTTTCATTTGGTACATGGAAATCCCTGAGTTTCCTAGAATTGGGTAATTTCCATCATGTTGAAAAAAAAGGTAACCTTTGAGCTACGTAGACCCGGGCAGAACTTTATATTGTTTCATGACATGTAAACTCGAAGTTCGCCATACTTGGATGAAAATTTAGCCATGGCACGACATGGAAACCTAAAGTTCCACATACTTGGGTGGCGGTTTCTGTCACATTGTGGCATGGAACCCCCAATTTTCCCATGCTTGGGTTGCAATTTCCATTGCGGCGGTACATGGCAACACTAGGTTTTTGAGACTTGGGGAATTTTCTGCTGTGCCATTAAATAGAAACCCTAAGTTTCTCCAAATTGGGTCAGTTTTCTATCGTGTGGTGAAATGGAAACCTCCAAGTTTTATTGACTTGGGTGGTGGGATTGTATGCGTCACGACATGGAAAAAACCCAAAGTTCCCCAGAGGCTTGGGCCATAGCTTCAAAATACCACTAGTTCCCTAGACTTGGGTGGCAGTTTCCATCATCATGGAAACCTCAAGTTCCCCACGCTAGGGAATTGGTGAAAACCTCAAGTTTCGAGTGTGTTGTAAAACATGGAAACTCATGGTTTCTGTCGGTGGTAGGACATGGAAACCCTAAGTTTCCTAGGCTTGGGCGCAACACTCTGCTATGTGCTGCAAAATGGAATCATCAATCCCCATGTTCCCCAAATTTGGGTGACGGTCTTGCCCATGACGCAACATGGAAACACCCATTTCCCTAGCATGTTTCCCTCAGGGGCATGGGAGGACATAGAAACCCCAAGTTCTATAGGCTTGGGCTGGTTTTACGTTGTGCCGTGAAATGGAAGCACACCCATCGTGTTCCCTGGACTTGGGCGGCGAAGATTTTGTCCATGCCGTGACATGTAGCCACCAACCACAAGTTCCACAGACTGGAGATCTCTCTCGCATCTATGGCATGGAAACCCCAAACTTCCTGCCCCCAATTAAGAAATGCATTTTTTTGATGCAAACAAAAGAAACGATGTTTTAATGAAGTAGAGGCAGCAAAAGGTGCAACGACGATAGTTGTCCAAATTTTGAATAAAGTGAAAATATCGAAGCTCCGAATCAAGGCAACCAAGGGCTGAATCTCCTTGGATCATGGCATCAAGGCCACTCTGCCACTTACAATACCCCATCATGTAAATAAGTCATCTGCAAAGGATTCTTCTTAATGATCATTTGAAATTGAACTTCAAAGCTGCCCCGAACGATATGCTTCACGATCGCGGTTTGAAAATGACATGGGCCCATGGGGGTGACAAAGAGACGCCCCTACTGCGGGTTGAGATATAGTCGAAGAGTGACATGCACTGCTTCTAGCATGGATTCTCACTTAGAGGCATTCAGTCATAATCCAACACACGGTATCTTTGTGCCACTATATTTTCAACAAAACGCAATGAAAAATTGTGCGAATCAACGGTTCCTCCCGTACTAAGTTGAATTACTATTGCGGTGCGGTTCATCAATTGGGTAAAACTAACCTATCTCATAACGGTCTAAACCCAGCTCATGTTTCCTATTGGTGGGTGAACAATCCAACACTTGGTCAATTCTGCTTCACAATGATAGGAAGAGCCGAAATCGAAGGATCAAAAAGCAACATCTCTATGAATGCTTGGCTGCCACAAGCCAGTTATCCCTGTGGTAACTTTTCTAAAACCTCTAGCTTAAAATTCTCAAAGTCTAAAGGATCGACAGGCCATGCTTTCACGGTTTGTATTCATACTGAAAATAAAATTCAAATTAGCTTTTACCGTTTTGTTCCACACAAGATTTTTGTTCTCGTTGAGCTCATCTTAGGACAACTGCATTATATTTTAAAAGATGTTCCGCCCTAGCCAAACTCCCCATGTGAAAATCTCTTCCACCCAGATCAACCTGCTGAAATGTACCTTAAGGCCAAAAATAGGGGTAGTTCCCTATCTGAACCCCATGGAATAAATAAAATAATGTTAAAATTAGTGGTATTTCACTTGTGCCGAAATACCAGAATGGTCAAGTCATTTCACAAATTCGGACTAGAGTCAAGCTCAACAGGGTCTTCTTTCCTCGCTGACTATGCCAAGCCCATTCCCTTCACTATGGTTTCACTAGATATTAGATAGGGATAGTGGGAATCTTGTTAATCCATTCATGCACGTCACTAATTAGATGACAAGGCATTTGGATAACTTAAGAGAGTCATAGTTACTCCCACCATTTACCCATGCTTCATTGAAACTCTTCACTTTTACATTTAGAGCACTGGAAAGAAATCACATTGCTTTAGCATCCATAGGGACCATAAAAATGCCTTTTTTTAAATAAACAGTTAGATTCCCCTTGTCGATACCAGTTCTGAGTCGAGTGTTCACCACCTAGGGAAAATCCCCCACGAGGGGGAATTCTACGCATGTAGCCCAATTGGCACACAACTTCCTGCCCTCGCCATGAGTGCAGCTCTGGCAGACTACTGATAGCCCATGATTTGAGGGCACAGACCCCTAGGCCCAGCCCTCAGAGCCAATCCTTTTCCCAAAGTTACGGATTCGTTTTTCCAACTTCCCTTACCTACATTGTTCTATTGACCAAAGGTTGTTCACCTTGGAGACCTAATGTGGTTATGAGTACGATCGAGCATGAATGGTACTCGGTCTTCTAGATTTTCAAGGGCCTCTAAGGGCACCCGAAATACTGCAAGGCATACGGTGCTCTTCCAGCTACTAGACCCTATCTCTGGGTGAACTGATTTCAGGGTGGACATGCTATTAGAAAGAAAACATAAATCTTCTCGGGGCCCCCAATGATGTCTCTGGATTTCCTAACATTTTCGCTCACTACCATGTCCCATTTCGAGAACATTAACCTAATTCCCTTTCGATGATCATGCAAAGTGCACCCTTGATACTAGGCTTCCCCATCTCTTAAGATCGACTAACCCATTTCTAAGTGTTGTTCACATGAAACCTCTCCCCACTTCAGTCTTCAAAGTTCTCATTTGAATATTTTCTACTACCACCAAGATCTTCACTAGGGGCCGATCCACCCAAGCTCATGCCCAAGGTTTCTCAATGACCCTTGTGTCCTCCTACTCATCGAAGCTAGGAAATCACTCCGACGGTCGAGTATAGGTTGCGTGCTTCAACACCATCCATTCTCGGGGCTAGTTGATTTGGCAGGTGAGTTGTTACACACTTCTTAGCAGATTTTGACTTCCATTACCATCATCTTGCTATCTTAATCAACCAACACCCTTTGTGGGATCTAGGTTAGCGCACAATTCTGCACCATAACTAAATTTTTGGTTCATCCCTCATCGCCAATTTTGCTTACCAAAAATGCCCCACTTGGAGCTCTCGATTCCATGGCATGGCTTAGTGGAGCAGCTGCACCATATTACCTATTTAAAGTTTGAGAATAGGTTGAGGGTGTTAGACCGTCGATTCCTTTAATCAATTTTTTTACCCGATAAAACGCGCATGTGAGCTCCAACTATCCTGAGGGAAACTTCGGAGGAAACCAACTACTAGATGGTTCAATTAGTCTTTCACCCCTATACCAAAGTCAGAAGAACTATTTGCACATCATTATCACTACGAGCCTCCACCACAGTTTCCTCTAGCTTCACCCTACTAAGGCATAGTTCACCATCTTTTGAGTCCCAACAAGTGTGATTGCAATTGAACCCTTCGCATAAGCTCAAGGTCGGTTGACGATGCACTCCGCGCAGAGAGGGGATCTCACCCATCAAATTCCTTATGCCTCATAGGATTTCAAACCTGTCTACTTGCACACATGTTAGACTCCTTGGTCCTTGTTTCAAAATGAGCCGAATGGAAATCCTGCCAACCAACACCATGAGTGCCTAGGTGCACACGGCCCACCACAATGGCGTGTGCTTCATTCCTCGACCATAGCAATGGAAAACCGGTAGTTGGTACTTCACTCACACTTATGAAGATGCGATAGATCGTGTTGTTTTCACCTCAAGTCAGGCAGTGGACCAGACTGAACCATTCCACATCTGACCAAGATGCATCGATAGCCTCCATCCGCTTCCCTCCCTACAATTTCAAGCACTCTTTAACTCTCTTTTTAAATTCCTTTTAATATTTACCTCACGGTACTTTTTCTCTATCAGTCTCTTGCTCGTATTTAGCCTTGGATGGAATTTACCACCTAATTAGGGTTGCATTCCCAAACAACCCGACTCGCCGATAATGCCTCATGATGCGGCAGGGTCCTAGCCCGATGGGGCTATCACCCTCTCAAGCACCCCCTTCCAAGGGACTTGGTCCAGGTCCACAGCTGAGGATGCTTCTACAGACTACAATTTAGGTGATGATGCCACCTAATTTTCATGTCGGGCTCTTCCCAGTTTGCTCGCCGCTACTAGTGGAATCCTTGTAAGTTTCGTTTCCTCTAGTTAATTATATGTTTAAACTCAACAAGCGTTCTCACCTGATCAGAGGTTGCAATTTGGAGCTAAATCTGCCCTATCCAATGGGATGACAAGAGAGATAAAATCAAGTTCCAAGGATGCCACACACAAAGTCCACATCGGCTAATGCTGATTGGCCAACCAAGGGAACAAGATCACTACTTGCCAACGCACGCCATGAAACATTTCCTGCCAAATTTCAACCTACTGCCATACTTCATTGCGCATTGACGACCACCTCCGCTGCTCCCTAAAATATTGCAAGAAGTGTGTTTGATTGGGATGAGAGAACCAAACAGACGTACCCTCGACCAGAGCCTCAGGCACAAATTGCGTTCAAAAACTCGACGATTCAACAGATTCTGCAATTCACACTAAGTATCACATTTCGCTACGTATTCATTGTAACAAGAGCCAAGATATCTATTGCCGAGAGTCGTTTCCATGTGTTACGAAAAAATTTCACCCCCACGAGAAATGGCTAAAATCTAACCCAACGTACAATGCATCACAACAAGAAACAAGCCCCCTTCCCCCTCAAGACAGTTGCACTCCATAACTCACTCACTAAAAGGAAGGATGAAAGAAGCCCCTCGGACCCCATGCCTTTGCAAAAAGGGGGGAACTACAAGGAATAGTGATCAATAAGGACTAGGGTGGCCAACCTAGGAGCTCCCACTACTTTTCATCCTTCTTGAAGACCTAACCGCAAAAGTTTCCCCCTTTCTCCATAACGCTGTCGGGGGCCGACAAGAGGAAGGGAAGGTAAATAAAAACATATATGAATATAACAGAAAATAAATATAAGGTGGCTCCCACCACCTCATAAGTGATATCTCAAGCAAACAAACAGGTAGAGCTTTCCAAACCCCGTGCCTTTTCAAAAAGGGTAGAATTGTAAAGAATGATGACAGAGAAGGACTACGGTGGCCAGCCTGAAACTGAGAATTATTTTCATCCTCCACAAAAATTAAACCACTACAAATCCCCCTTTTTTATCCATAAATATAGGGACTAGAATGAGGAAATTAAGAAAAACACATGAAAGAAAGAGAAAAAAAAAATTGTCCACCCTCTCAAAGGAGGAGGCTCAAACAGAGAACAAAATTCCTGAGGCCTGTGCTCTTGAAAAAGTGGGGGAATTGCAAGGAATGATGATCAGGAAGGACTAGGGTGGCCACCCTGGGAGCTCAAACTGCCTTTCATCCTTTGCAAATTCCAATCCTCAACGATTCACCCTTCTCTTCGTAAAGCTAGGGGCCAAAAGGAGGAAGGGAAAAAAGCAACGCGAAAGAAGAAAAGAAAAGAAAAAGAGAACCAAAAAATGACTACCAATAGAGAAGATGAGTTTCAAAGACAAAACAGGCTTTCAAGGCCTCGTGCCCTCTCAAAAAGGGGGCAAATTCATAGATCGGTGATCGAGAAGGACTAGGGCGGGAACCACAGGAAATCACACTTCTTTTTCATCCTTCCAAAAATGCCAATCCACAACAATTCCCCCTTTTCTCTATAAAGATAGGGACCAAAAAAAATCACAAGGGGAGTCTCAAACATAGTACAAGCTTTCAAAGCCCTGTGCCTTAGCAAAAATGTGGGAACTGTAAGGAACAACGACCGAGAAGGACTAGGGTGGCCACCACAGGAGTTTGCACTACTTTCCATCCTTCTCAGATACCAACCCACAACAATTCCCACTTTTCTCCATAAATCTAGGGATTGAAAGGGAAGAAAATGACATGAAAGAAAGAAAAACCAAACATCATCCACATAACACTCGTGAAAAAAATCCAATTTGAGAGAAAGGGGGCCAAATTTCAAGCAACACTAGCAAAATAGAGGGCCAGAACCCCGTGAGGAAATGTTGCCTTAACCAAAAAGAAAGAAAACAAGGCACCCAATCAAAAGCATCCCAACTTTTCACAACCTTCCACATACATTATGCCACAACATCCTTTCTATCTACACAGCATAACAAGAGGAAACCAAACAAACAAGCAGACAAGTCACCTAGACCCAACCCTTCCACGAGGGAAAATCGAGGAATAGTCGAGAGGACTAGGGTGGCCATCCCAAAGGATTTCACCACTCTTCATCCATCCCATATTGACCCCACCCTAATATTTTCTCATCATGAAAGGGTTGAGGTAGGAATCACACGCACAACCACTCCCTTGAACCAACCACCAAAAAAAAGGCTTGCCTAAGCAACACATAAACCACTGTCGTCACCTTTTGGAGAGAACCAAATATGGAGGCCCACATCTTCCAATGAACAAAATACTGAGCACCACCACTACGAACGAGTCTAAATTTTTCCATCATATTTCCAAAGCACCTCAACTGGAACAACCATGCCCGCCGAACATACCATTGGAGAGGCGCTCCTGAGCAATGAGCTTCCGAATACCATACAAAAAACAAATTAGGGGAAATAATAACAAAGGATGGGACAAGCACAAGCATCACTTGCAATTACAGGAAAAAACAAGCATGAAATAACTATAGGAAAATAAAAATGTTGCAAGTATCTTTTGCAAGAGGCACCACCCTGACAAGCATCAAAATCGCTCTCCTAGAGACACAACAAAGGAGACTAGATTACAATCGAAACCCACACAACCCAAAAAAGAAAAAAAAACCCTGCTATCAATGATCCTACCATAGGTTCACCTACGGTAACCTTGTTATGACTTTTGATTCCTCTAAATGATAAGGTTCAATGAACTTCTCACGACATCGACAACGGCAAACCACCATCATCGAAGAAATCCGAACACTTCACCGGAGCATTCAATTGGTAGGAGCGACAGGCAGTGTGTACAAAGGGCAGGGACATAGTCAACATGAGTTGATGACACATGCTTACTAGGAATTCCTCGTTGAAGACTAATAATTGGAATGGTCTATCCCTATCATGATCCAATTTGAGAATATTTCTCGATCCTCTTGAACAAGGAAGAAAAACTTGTTGGATGCATCAGTGTAGCGCACGTGAGGCCCAGAACATCTAAGGGCATCACATACCTATTATTGCCTCAAAATTCCATGGCCTAAATGACCATTGTCCCTCTAAGAAGTTGGCCGCGAAGGGGAACCTCCGCATAGCTAGTTAGTAGGTTGAGGTCTTGTTCATTATCAGAATTAACTACATAAATCGATCCACCAACTAGGAACGACCATGCACCACCACCCATAGAATCAAGGAAGAGCTCTCAATATTTCAATCCTTACTATGTCTGGAGCTAGTAAGTTTCCCCGTGATGAGTCAAATTAAGCTGCAGGTTCCACTCTTGGTGGTTCCATTCCATCAATTCCTTTAAGTTTTAGCTTTGCGACCATCCTTCCCCCGGAACCCAAACACTGTGATTTCTTAGAAGTTGTTGGCGGAGTCCTTAGAGTGACATCCATCGATCCCTATTTAGGATGGTATCTAATCATCTTTGAGCCAACAAATTTCATTCTTGATTAATTAAAACATCCTTGGAAAATGTTTTTGCAGTGGTCCATATTTCATAAATCCAAGAATTTCACCTATGACAATGAAATACGAGTGCCCCTGACAGTCCCTATTAATCATTACTCTAGTCCCGAAGGCCAACGCAATAGGAACAGACTCCTATCATGTTATTCCATGCTACTGAATTCAAAGCATAAGATTTCTTTGAGCACTCTAATTTTTTCAATGTAACAACGCCAAAGCCATGACCCAGCCAGTTAACGCAAGGATCACGCCATCAACAAAAGGGATGGAAGGGAAGGTGCACACCAAGTACATTGGTCGACCTTTACGACCAAGATCCAACTACGATATTTTTAATTGTAACAACTTAAATATATGATATTTGAGCTAGAATTACCATGGTTGCTGGTAGGAGACTTGCCCTCCAATGGATCCTTGTTAATGGATTTAGACTATACTCATTCCAATTACTAGACTCAATGAGCCCAGTATTGTTATTTATTGTCACTACCTCCCCATGTCAATATTGGGTAATTAGTGCGCCTGATGCCTTCTTTGGATGTGGTAGTTGTTTCTTAGGCTCCCTCTCTGGAATTGAACCCTAATTCAACGTCACCCATCACCACCATGGTAGGCCTCTATCTTAGCATCAAAATTTGATAGGGCATAAAGTTGAATGAAGCATCACCAACACAAGGGCTATGAAATCTGTCGAGTTATCATGATTCACCGAAGAAGTGGGAAAGCCTACATCGACCTTTTATCTAAAAAATGCATCCCTTCCAAATAGTGGGGATTTTTTGCATATATTAGCTCTAGAATTACTATGATTATTTGAGTATTATGAGCCATCTACAATTTGACAGTTTGAATTATTTCATACTTAGACATGCATGGATTAATCTTTGAGACAATCATATGACTACTGGCAGGATCAACTAGGTAGCACCCTCCCACTTCAAAGGGCATTCAAAGTTATCTCCTAACAAGAGCCACCCTAAACACCCATAAAGTCAAAGAGAGGTCAAAATATCATGTAAAGCTTTTATACCTTGCACCACTTTCATCCCCAAGAAGGGATTAGAGGCCACACACAATACATGCCAAGGACATGAAAAATAAATTATCACATCAAAGGCAATGGATGATGGATGCAAGATCCACAAAGAGAAAAAATGTGTCACCCTGCTGAGTCACATTGCACCGAGGCCACCTAGGAGTTGGAAACCACCCCCCAACCAGCATGAATGGAAAAATCCTTATCACTCAATTAGCCATCAGCTAGTTGGAATATTATTTTTGTTTTTATTTCTTGTTTCATGAATAAGAGGATAATGGAGATCCATAAGTCTCCTTAATATGAATAAAATCAATGCCAATGTGAAAATATGACATCTTGACAGCTTAATTGAGCACCCTTAGGTGTCAAAAGGGGCTAGAACACCTTGACTGGGTCAACTTTGACCAAATCAACAACGCTATCATGGAGGAGTGGACATTTATGGAGAGACAACGCAATTTTAGATGGAGACTCTTTGCATGGAAGTAGTGTCATTATTGGATGGGGCTTAGGGTTAGGAATCTCACAACTTATATAAGGAAGAATATGGCAGCCATATTTCATTATATTGATGTTATTATATGTTATGTTTTTTATTATATGGTTTTTTTAGACATATAAGCTTTCTTCAGCTGTTTAGATAAGATTGCAGTGTTATTTAGCACCGGGTGTTCCTGATCGAGAATACCACATATTTTCTTGAGAGGCCTCTTGGAAGAGCTTTACACCACATTTCCACATTCAGGTTTCAGACCAAGCTTCATTCTTGTGGTACAACGCATTTTCTGTTGAGACATGTGTTGAGTTGCAGGGTGCAGCAGTGGAAGATCTTGTTAAGTGTTTTCTAAGGTAGTTTTGTAGTGGAGGAAGGTTTCCTTCCATTGGGAGGCCAATAAAGAAGCCCCTTGGGATTATTTTATATATTTGGCACCAGGAAAACTTAATTCTATCCCCTACAGTGCATTTCTACTCCATACCTATGTTATTTTAGTGAGTTATTGCAGGGGCAAGTTCAGTGCTACATTTGGAGTGTTTTCTTTACATTGAAGGGATCAACCATTCATTGAGAGGGTTATTTGGAGGATTTATTTCAAATCTACATTATATTTATCAACCTCCTTTTATCTGCTTCAGTTGAAGTACATCTTCAACCCTGGGGCTTTATATCCACCATTTATATTTTGTGTATTTCCAGAAACCCTTCCTGGGTTAGCTACGAAAAGTGTAAGGGTGCATAGTTCTCCATTTTTGTCCTTCTGTGAGCATGATATTTTCAGATCCATTTGTTCATATGTCCTAGATATAGTATTAGTCATTAAAATTTTGTTGTTCTTTCTTAGTATTTTGTGTAGCAGTGTATTACTTATTTTTGGGTGCATTTTGGCATTGGAGGTTTCTTTGCCTATCTCGAGGGGCTTGATCCCCAAGATTTTGTACTTATTTATTATTGTTATACATAATACCATGGATCTATCATTTGGATCACATGTAATGTGTTTATACTTGTTGGTATTTTTATATTCATGCACTAAATTCCTGCTTTTCCCATTTGGGAATATTACAGTGGTATCACAGCATAATCTTGGCTCAGCCTATGAAGACATTGCATCTATGTTATCAGATGAAGAATAAGCTTCTCACAGAAAAGAGAAGGATTACAGAAGAGAAAAAGGCAAGTCTCCATTATTTGGAGAAATGGAGGGAAATAAGTTTTCAGAACTTCTTCTCCAAACTATGCACGAGATTAATAAATAAATCAAGGGAATGAGGATGGAAAGACATGAATATCCCTCAAGAATATTTACACAAGAAGAAATCTCCAGTTCTTTATATTATGGGTGTGATAATTTAGGCACACAATTAGATCTACAATTCTCTACAATGCTTATGTTCATAGAAAGAGAGATGGAGGAAGGAGATGTACCAAAGGAGGAGACTCTTGGTGACTATCTTCAAGAGTATGAATCTCAATCTCAGAGTTTCAAAGATCATCTAAAATTCCAAGGGTTTTGAAATATCAAGGAGAATAGAAGACCTAGCAATCATAATAGAAGCAAGTGGTGCAAGTGTCATCATTTGGGTATATTATTTCTATCTACTTTTGATGGGTCACCTAAATTTACAGGAAGGGCTTGGGTGAAGGAGCTAGACACCTATTTGCAACAGCACCAAGTTTCAGAAGATGAAGCCCTTAGAGTAGCAGCGTTGCATCTTGAAGGTAAGGCTTATAATTGGTGGTTTTATGAAAATTCTTCCTTGAATCATGTAAGTTTATCTACTTATGCAAATTTCACTAGGAGGTTAGTGAAAATATTTTATGTAAAACATTCTGAAACTTCCTTGGTTGAGATATCCGAGCCTAGACAAACAAAACCTTTGCATGAGTTGGAATGATCCATAAACAAAACTCCATTCTACAATGCTATTGAGGGGGTTAAAAAATTGCATAATACCTTGCTATAGGTAAGATCCCAACTTTAGGAAGATCTCTCCTTTCAAAAGGAAGACATGGATATCTCTTTTTTAAAAGAGAATCAAAACAAAGAGCCTCTTAATGATGATGAGGTAACCTCCATTCATGATGAATGATAAGAGCGGGCTGGAGGTAACAACATTTTCACATCAGGAGTAGATATAGTACTTGATGGAGAGTTATATGGAGCAATTTCTCCAATGAGAGGAGTTCTTGTATCATTGCAAGAATGTCCAAAGGATCGCATATGTGGAGATCAAGGCACAATCCATGAAAATCATGTGCCATTATTGATATATTGTGAAACCTTGTAGATGAAAGGAGAATTTAGGGAGGATGGCCAACATCATATGATTAGGAGCACACAACCCTATCTATTTCATAAGGTTGATGTAAAAAGGAGTCAAACTGATTTGTGGAGTGAGAGACAGGATAAAGCAGTCCACTCATATATGTAGTCTACTCTAGATATTGATGTCTCTTTACATGGATGCATTCCACCTGGGAGGCCACCATATCAGGAGATGATGAGGCGTGTCTCACATCATGATGCACCATTCATATATACAAGAGGAATGGGGGCATTGGGAGGTCATGGTATAGTGTTGAGAGTCTTGGGTAGACTCAAGGAGGAGGGAGACATTCTCCCTACATCATCATTACTCGCTCTCATTTCAGATTCTACGTTGTGGAAGGAGCAACATGGGGAGGATAGAAAAATTCCAACATGTGAATTTGGCATGGGAGATGTAAAAGAGATGGGCAGCCATATGACAGATGTTCTTTGTGATAGATCATCATCGATATCACTATGGATGATAGATCCATATTGGAAATCCCAGCTATTGGTGGATTATTCGAAGGATATTTTTACATGCGTGATACTTGATGACCAACTACATGAAGAGGGATATTCAGTCCAAGATGAAGCCATCTATTATCATGGTACGATCTTCTTATCTAGAGCTTCCAAGCTCAAGGAGAAGTTGTTACAAAGAGCTCATGAAGATTTTCTCTTCATCCATACTTATTCTATGAGAGCAGACCACTCCATCATGGAGGGATACACTTGGGAAGGCTTTGAAGAGAAGATGTAGCAGCATTTGAAAATATGCATGGACCATGTGGAGATGGGAGAGATACATAACTCTATGGAGGAGTTATCATAGCCACTTATCTCCTCTTTTGGAATGAGAGGGGATTTATCTTTGGACCACTCCATTTGTATGAGCAGAGATTATGGTAAGGAACATGTTTATGTGCATGATGTTTTACTTCATGATTATTTGCACTCCTTTACCATGTATATGTAGGACATAGCTCTAAGGAGGAGCATTCTTCGATATAAACTTCATGGCCAACTTTGGGCCCTAAACATTTCTAAACATGGCCACTCCCTAGGATGATATAGGGAGATGATTTATCACTTTGGGTGTACTCCAAAGGCACCAAACATTTCTCACCTTTCCAGTACTTGGGAGAAAACTTGCGCAGAAAGTAAGTGGTGGGGAAACCACTTACCATATCATTATCTGATCCAGTTAAGAGATATAATGCACTGGTCCACATGTGGGACTATGAACCACCTCCATTTTTGCATATTTATGTTTATATGTACTTGTTTTTTATCCCATACATTGATGATGTAATTATTATTTTTATGGGAATGATTGGATGGATGATGGGAGGACTAAATATGCCCTTTGGGAGAGAGATTCTCCTGGTTCATTATGCTACATGTTTCAGGGAGGACATTGGGAAATTCATGATTGTTTCATTGGATCTATTGCTTCCTTGTGAGATGAATCATTTACGTCTCATAGGAAATTGGGAGGAGCATTTCATGAAGGGATGGATTGGGAGACACTTAACTTATGAGGGAAGCCTATCACATGGAGGTGTCATCAATGATGGAGGAGAAGAGTTGCAGAGCTCACCTTATCAGTTGCTTGAGGACAAGCAACATTTGGGAAGGGAGGATTGTAATACTCCCAATTAGCCATGAGCTAGTTGGAATATTAATTTTTGTTTCTCTTTCTTGTTTAATGAATAAGAGGATAATGGAGATCCATAAATCTCATTAATATGAACAAAATCAATGCCCGTGTGAAAAGAGGACATCTTGGTAGCTTAATTGAGCACTCTTAGGTGTCAAAAAGGGGATGGAACTCCTTGACTGGGTCAACTTTGAACAAATCAACAATGTTGTCATGGAGGATTGGACATTTATGGAGAGACAGTGCAGTTTTAAATGGAGACTCTTTGCATGGAAGTAGTTAAATTATTGGATGGAGCCTAGGGTTAGGAAGCTCAAAACTTATATAAGAAAGATGATGATAGCCATATTTCATTATTTTGATGTTAATATATGTTATATTTTTTATTATATGGTCTGTTTAGGCATATAAGCTTTCTTCAGCTATTTAGCTAATATTGCAGTGTTGTTTAGTACCGGGTGTTCCAGATCATGAATCCCACCTATTTACTTCAAAGGCCTCTTGGAAGAACTTTGCACTAAATTTCCCCATTCAGGTTTCAGACCAATCTTTAGTCTTGTGGTACAGTGCAGTTTCTATTGAGAGATGTGCTAAGTTGTAGGGTGTAGTATTGGAAGAACTTGTTGGGTGTTTTCTGAGCTAGTTTTGTAGTGGAGGAAATTTTCCTTCCATTGGGAGGCTATTAAAGGAGCCCCTTGGGCTTATTTGATATATATGGCACCATTCCAACTTGATTATATCCCCTAAACTGTAGTTCTACTCCATATCTACGTTATTTTATTGAGTTGTTGCAGGGGAAAGTTCAGTGCTTCATTTGGAGTGTTTGCTTTCCATTGAAGGGATCAACAACTCATTGAGAGGGTTATTTGGAAGAGTTCTTTCAGTTATACATCAGATTTAGCCACCTCCTTTTATGTGCTTGAGTTGAAGTGCATCTTCAGCCCTAGGACTTTATATCCACCATTTATATTTTTTTTATTTCAGAAACCATTCCTGGGTTGTCTAGGAAAAGTGTATGGGAGCATAGTTCTCCATTTTTAGCCTTCTATGAGGATGATATTTTCAGATCAATTTATTTATATGTCCCAGTTGCAGTATTAGTCATTAAAACTACATTTTTATTGCTTCATTATTTTGTGTAGTAGTGTATTACTTGTTTTTTAGAGCATTTTGGCATTGGAGGTTTCTTTGCCTATCTTGAGGGGTTTGATCCCCAATATCTTATACTTATTTATTGTTTTTATATGTAATACCATGGATATATCATTTGCATCACATGTAATTTTTTGATGCTTGCTGTTACTTTTGTATTCATGCACTAAATTCCTACTTTTCCCATTTGGGAATATTACACACAATTAACAGATAGGGGAGAAAACAAAAACAAGACTCTCTTATAAATGCCCCCAAACCCTCACCACCCCACACCAAGTCCACCTAGGAGTCCATCCAGAAAGCAGAAATAGTGGACCTCGAGCACCTCAGGTGACCTAGATGCGAAGGCAGACAAAGGAAACAAATGGAGAATGACCAACCCCACAAACCCTCTCTCTAAAATGCCTCCTAACAGTCCCTGCCCCACACCGAGGCCACCTAACAGTCCACAAGGAAAAAAAAAATGAAGGACCTCAATCACCCGATCACCTGCAGTGACCTCGATGCTAAGGCAAAGTAAGTAAATAAAGGGAGAACAAACAACCCCACAACGTCTCTTAAAAATTCCCTCCGACCCTTCCCACCCAATAGCAAGGCCACCTATGAGTCCACCTAGACAACAACAATAGTGGACCTCGATCACTTGATCACCTGTGGAAAACTCAGTACAAAGGAAAAATAAGGAAGTAAAAGAAGAATGACCAATTCAACAACCTCTATTAAAAATGCCACCTTGACCCTCCCCGCCTCGCACCAAGGCCACCCAGGAGTCCACCCGAATTGCAGCAATAGTGGACCTCGATCGTTTGATCAGTTGTGGCACCCTTGATACAAAAGGAAAAAGGAAGGAAATAAAACACAAAAGAGTGATTCTTCAACCTCTCTTAAAAATTCCCCCCAACCCTCCCCACCCTGCACCGAAACCACCTAGGATTCCACCCGAACAATAGCAACAATGGACCTCAATTACTTCATCACCTGCAGAAACCTCGATGCGAAGGAAAGGGAAGAAAATAAATGAAAATTAGGAGGCTCACAACAAAAGGCATGAACATATCCAAATAGGAGGAGAGATCAGGTAGCCCTGCACCCCACACACCCTACATAGAAGAAAACTAGGAGATTGCCCCACCGAATTACCAATTGGATAATGAATAATTTTCACCTGAAGCCACCTCCACACAGAGGAGGGAGGTTGAAGTGTTCAACCTTGAAGTCCTCCTTCCAGATATAGCCCCTGCCATCATTGTAGCAAGCCTCCTCCCCATTAGACCACAATCGCATATGGGATCAAAACAAGAAAAACCAATCACCTTGTGTCTCAACATTCCAAGCCACAAAATTCTACTATGCATGCAAGATGAAAGGAAAAAGCTGACCACTCACTCAAACATATGGGCCACCACATCTATCGAAATATCAAAGCCAACATAGGGACATACGTGCACTCTTAAAGGAATTCCAAACCTTAATTTTACAACAAGGAGAAATGCTCCTCACATCGCCAAATAGAAAAAGCAAGCAAGAGTTACGGCTTAGAACCAAAACCCTTCCACATTCCTCTTAAATGTATGTATCTCAACCCACAATGCTGAAATAAAAAGAGTACAAGCACAAGAAACTGACACCATAAAGAGAAAAACAATGAAGAGACAGTCATCTCAAGGAGCCACACACAACAACCCATCCAATTGCGAGAACATGGCGTGAGAGGGGAATTGTTCACATATGCCTCCAAGGAAGAACATGGCCAACATTACTACTCATGTGCTACCGAGTGGGAATAGAGAGAATATGAATGTCAGCCACCATGCAAATGACCAAAGACAATTATTCAGGCACACCTGAACAAGAAACTCAATTACCAACCCACCTTTCACATGAAAATCCAACCCCTCCCCCCCACCAAAAGGGGTGGAGGTGAAAAATATAGCAGACAGTCAATTTCACGAAGCCAATGAAAGAAAACCCAACAACTCCCACCCACCAAAAATGGAGGAGGTGAACAATATAGCAAAGTGCCAATTTCAATGGAGCCAATGAGTGACCAAGGGGCACAAGAGCAATATAGGTGAGTGACAAGTCATCTCAAGGAGCCACACACTGCAGCCTCATCCAAATCTGAGAACAGAGAGTGAAAGGGTAACTATGTTCACATATGCCTCCTAGGACAAGCATGGAAAACATTACCGCTCATGTGCTACTGAGTGGGGATGGAGATAAGATCAGAGTCGATGACCCTACACATGACCCAAGGCCATTCTTCACGCACACCTGAACAAAAAACTGAATTACCAACCCACCTTTCACATGAAAATCAAACCCCTCCCCCCACACCAGAAAGGGAGGAGATGAACAATATAGTGAAGAAGTGACTTTAACAAAGCCAACGAGTGACATAGAGAAGAGTCGATTTCAACGGATCAAACGTGGGACCAAGGGCCATGAGAGAGACATAGCAGAGAGATTATTTCAACAAATCAAATGAGCGACCAAAGGGCATGGGAGAAACATAGGTGAGTGGCCAGTCGTCTCGAGCATCCACACATAACAACCCCATCCAACTCGGAGAAAATAGAGTGGAAGGGGAGGATTGTTCACATATTCCTCCCAGGACGAGCATGGCCAACATTACCGCTCATATGTTACTAAGTGGAGATAGAGAGGAGAAATTCAGTTACGCTACGAATGACCCAAGGCCATTATTTAGGAACACTCGAAAAAAACAACGCAATTACCAACCCACCTTTCACATGAAAATCCAACCCCTACCACCGACCAGAAAGGGGATAGCTGAACAACCGAACAAAGGCACAAAGGAGAAAATAGCAAACGGGATGCATAAAAATGCACAAGGCACCCAGGTGGTCACAAATTATAAATTTTGATACGACCACCCTCAAATGAAATGAACCAACCTAGAGGCGTTTCATCGGGTACTCCCACATGACGCGACGTTGCGCGCCTGGCTGAACGAAAGCACAAAGTAGAATCTGATGAACGAGCAGGACGAATGTGCACAAGGTACCCGGGCAGTCAAAACTTAGAAATTTTGATACGGTCGCCCTCAAATGAAATGACCCATCTCGAACGCGTTACGTTAGGTGACCCCACACAGTGCAACGTGACGCACTTGACCAAACAGAGGCACAAGTGGTAAAACAACAAGCAGGCCACACAAATTTGAATAAGGCACCTGGGTGGTCACAACTTAGAAATTTTGATACGACCACCCTCAAACAAAATGACCCAACCTGAACGTGTTTCGTCAGGTGACCCCACATGGCATGACGTGACGCACTTGGCCGAATGAAGGAACAAGGGAGAAAATGGAAAACGTGCTGCACGAATGTGCACAAGGCACCCAGGTGGTCACAACTTAGAAATTTTGATATGTCCACCCTCAAATGAAATGACCCAACCCGAACACGTTTCGTCGGGCACTCCCACATGATGCGATGTGACGCACTTAACTGAGCAAAGGCACAAAAGAAAAAACAACGAACGAGTCACGCGAATGTACACAAGGCACCTGGGCGGTCACAACTTAGAAATTTTGATACGATCACCCTCAAATGAAACAAATCGACCCAAACACATTACGTTAGGTGACCCCACACGGTGCAATGTGACACGCCTGACTGAACGAAGGCACAAGTGGGAAAAAAACAAACAGGTGACACGAATGTGCACAAGGCACCCAGGCGGTCACAACTTATAAATTTTGATACAACCACACTCAAACGAAATGAATCGACCCGAACACGTTTCGTTGGGTGACCCCACATGGTGCGACACGACACGCCTGGCTGAACGAAGGCACAAGGGAGAAAATGGAAAATGGGCCACACAAACATGCAAAAGGCACTCGGGTAGTCACAACTTCGAAATTTTGATACGACCGCCCTCAAATGAAATGACCCAACCTGAATGTGTTTCATTGGGTTCCCTCACATTGTGTGACATGACATCCCTGACCAAACGAAGGCACAAGTGAGAAAACGGAAAATAGGTCGCTCGAACGTGCACAAGGCACCTGAGTAGTCATAACATAGAAAATTTGATACAACCACCGTCAAATGAAATGACCCAATTGGAACGCATTTTTTTGGGTGCCCTCACATGGAATGCTCGACCGAATGAAGGAACAAGGGAGAAAATAGAAAATGGGTCACATGAAAATTCAAAAGGCACCCGGGCGGTCACAACTTAGCAAATTTCATACGGCCTCCCTGAAATGAAATGACCCGACCCGAATGTGATTCATTAGGCGCCCTCACATGGCGCTCCCAACCGAACGAAGGCACAAGGGAGCAAATAAAAAACGGGCCGGATAAACGTGTACAGGGCACTCGGGTGGTCACAACTTAGAAAATTTGATACGGTCACCCTTAAACAAAATGACCCGACTCGAATGCATTTTGTCGGGTGTCCTCACACGGCGCGACATGGCGCACCCAAAGAAATGAAGGCACAAGGGGGAAAATGGAAAATGGGTTGCATGAACATGCACAAGGAACCCGAGCAGTCACAACTTCGCAAATTTGATCTGGCCACCCTCAAGTGAAACGACCCAACCCGATCCCATTTAGTCGGGTGCCCTCATACTGCGTGACACGATGCACCCGACCGAACGAACAAAGGAACAAGGTATAAAATGGAAAATAGGCCACTGAAACATGTACAAGGCACCCGGACAATCACGACTTAGAAAATTTGATAGGACTGCCCTCAAATGAAATGACTCGACCCAGACACCTTTCATTGGTCACCCGACTGAACGAAGGAAAAATGAAGAAAACAACAAATGGGGCACCCAAATGTGAACAAGGCACTTGGGTAGTCACAACTTAGAAAATTTGATACGGCTGCCCTCAAATGAAAAAACCTGACCCGAACTCATTTCTTCGGTCGCCCTCACATGGCGTGACACAACACGCCTGACCGAACGAAGGCACAAGAGAGAAAATAACAAACGAGGCACCCAAACATGGACATGGCACCCGTACAGTCACAACTTTGCAAATTTGATACAACTGCCCTCAAATGAAATGATCTGACCTGAACACGTTTCATCGGGTGCCCTCACACGACGTGACATGGTGCACCCAGCCGAAGTAAGGCATAAGGGAGCAAACGAAAAATGGGTTGCAGGAACATAAACAAGGCACCTAGGTGGTGACAGCTTAGAAATTTTGATACAACAACCCTCAAATGAAATGACTGGACCTGAATCCATTTCGTTGGGGGCCCTCACATGATGCGACACAATGCACTCGAACGAATGAAGGCATAAGGGAGAAAATGGAAAATTGGTTCATTGAGCATGCATAGGGCACCTAGGTAGTCATAATTTAGCAAATTTGATATGGCCACCCTTAAACAAAATGACCCGAACCAAACACGTTTCTTCCGGCGCCCTCACACGACGCTACATGGCGTGCCCGACTGAATGAATGCACAATGGAGGAAATGGAAAATGGGCCACCTGAATGTGTGTAAGGCATTCAGGTGGTTACATCTTAGCAAATTTGATATAGACACCTTCAAATGAAATGAGCCGAACTGAACGCGTTTCGTCAGGCACCCGCACATGGCGTGACACGACACACTCGACTGAACGAAGGCACAAGGGAGAAAATGGAAAACGGGCTGCCTGAGCATGCATAAGGAACTCGGGCGGTCACAACTTAGAAAATTTGATATGGCCACCCTCAAATGAAATGACCAGACCTGAACATGTTTTGTTAGGCACCCTCACATGGCGTGACATGACGCGCTCGACCAAATGAAGGCACAATGTAGCAAATGCCAAACAAGCCACCCGAACGTGCACAAGGCACTTGTGCGATCACAACTTAGCAAATTTGATACAACACCCTCAAATGAAATGACCCAACCCGAACATGTTTCATCGGGCACCCTCACATGCTGTGCTCGATCAAATGAAGGCACAAGGGAGAAAATGACAAATGGGCTGCCCGAATGTGCACAAGGCACCCAGGTGGTCACAACTTAGAAAAATTGATACGATCGCCCTCAAATGAAATAACTCGATAAAAACACATTTCATCAAGCGCCCTCACACGGCGCGACACGGTGAGCCCAACCGAACGAAGGCACAAGGCAAAAAATGGAAAATGGGCCACCCGAACATGCACAAAGCATCCGAGCAGTCACAACTTAGCAAGTTTGATATGGCTACCCTCAAATGAAATGACCTGACCCGAACGCGTTTCGTCAGGCACCCTCACATACTGTGACACGGCACGCCCGGCTGAATGAAGGCACAAGGGAGAAAATGGAAAACGGGCTGCATGAACGTGCATAAGGCACCTGGGTGGTCACAACTTATAAAATTTGATACGGTCACCCTCAAATGAAACAACCCTACCTGAATGCGTTTCGTCGGGTGCCCTCACATGGCGCGATAGGGTGCACTTGACTGAATGAAGGCAAAAGGGATAAAATGGAAAATTGGCCGCATGAACGTGAACAAGGCACTTGGGTGGTCACAACAAATCAAATATGATACGACCACCCTCAAACAAAATGACCCGACCCAAACACGTTTCATTGAGCGCCCTCACATGGCATGACACGGCGTGCCTGACCAATTGAAGGCACAAGGGAGAAAATGGAAAATAGTCCACATGAATGTGCACAAGGCACTTGGGCAGTCACAACTTAGCAAATTTCATACGGCCACCCTCAAATGAAACAACATGACCCGAACACGTTTCGTCGGGTGCCCTGAAAAACACGACACGACGCACCTGACCAAACGAAGGCACAAAGGCATAAATGTAAAATGGGCCACACGAACATGTAAAAGACACCCAGATGGTCACAACTTATAAAATTTGATATGGTCACCCATGTGCCTTGTGCAGGATGTGTGGAACAATGGTGCAGGGCATCCTCATTGTAGGTTTGGGTCGAGTCGGGAAAAGCACAGGTCAAGTCGAGTGGTAGATGTGTAGGACATGTGGAACAGTACCTTAGGGTGTCTACAGTGAAGGTTAGGTTGGGCAGGGCATCTACATGAGTTTGAACTTTAGTTCAGAGCTCGTTCTGAAGTCATCGTAAGTCGGAATTGAGTCTCAAAAGTTGTAGTAGGTGTGTATTAATGAGCCGAAGCTAACCATATAGTTGGGAAGAATATTGGATAGAAAGAGAGCTTGGGGGAAGGTACATACTCATAGGTAGTATCTGACTCAAGTGACCCAAGTGACTTGGTAGCACTTGGGTAGACTTACGCAGAAAATTCCGACCCGACCCATTCCGACCCAAACGAAGGCGCAAGGGAGCAAACGAAAAAGGGTCACAGGAATGTGCACAAGGCACACAGACGGTCAAAATTTATAATTTTTGATACGGTCTTGCTCACATGACTTAACCCAACCCGACCCGAACGCGTTTCCTTAGGCGCCCTCACATGACATGATCCAACCCGCCTGAATGAATTCACAAAGTAGTAAACAGCAAACATGTCTCACAAACATGCACAAGGCACACAGGTGGTTAGAGGTTAGAATTGTTGATACAGACTCCCTCACATGACCTGACCTGACTGAAACTGAATGCATTTTCTTGGGCACCCTCACACGACCCAGCCCGACCCGGCCCGAATGCATTTGCTTGGGCACCCTCACACATCACTACCCGACCCACCCGAACAAAGGCACAAGGGAGAAAATGACAAACGGGTCACACGAACATGCACAAGGCACACGAGAAGTCACAAATTAGCATATTTTATACGACCTCCCTCACACAACCTAACCTGACCCGACCTAAATGCATTTCCTTGGGTGCCATCACACGATACGACCCAACCCGACTTGCCCAAATGAATGCATGAGGGACAAAATTAGAAAAGGGTCACACGAACGTGCACAAGGAACACGGGCGGTCACAACTTAGAAATTTTTATATGGTTGCCCTCACATGACCCGACCACATTGTAATACATTTCCTTAGGCACCCTCACATGACCCGACCTAACCCAACCCTACTCGACTAGCCCGAACATGTTTCCCTGGACACCCTCACACCACATGACCCGAGTCGAACTGTAGAAATTATATACACTAAGCATGCATATGTATAAGATCCACCTGATGTCACTATATTTAACTTTATGCAGGATACTAAATATATTCCACTTGTTAATATTTTGCAGAAAAATTAATTGCACACACATGCGAAGCATAAACAAAAATTATCAATCGCACATAACACAGTTTTTAACTGGGAAAAACTGAAGCTGAAAACCCCAAATATATATTATGTAACATGGAGATCATATGAAAATCTCATACAAGAATACAAATCTTATCACAAGCTCTTAGTACAGTACAATCATCACAACATATAGTCTATCTTTCCCTTTCACCTATCTCTCCACTGGTCTCCACTAAAACTGCCATGCATTGTAGTTAACTGCCGTATTGTTCAGTTGATTAATGAGTTATTATTTATGAATTAATTAACTAATTAATTCACTCCACTCTCACTAGTCTATCAATCAATTAGGCTAGATACAACTAGCTCAACTGAGTCTAACTGAGTTAAACTGAATACAACTCCATAACTACTTCTTCCAACTGTGTCATAACTCTGCCACTTGAGTTCTAACTGATTCCTCCATGAAATATCTCTAGCAAACCCTCAGGAATAGTGTAATTTCTTCTGTTAGCTATTGTGCCACATCTGTGCACTGAACTAAAGTGCTCCAAGAGAATAAGTTGTTTTTTAGAGTCTGATTATGATTAAGAGATAATAATAATTGACATGCATCTATTTTTAGATTGACGATCTATAAATAGACTTTGCCCAATATTCTAAAAACATAATTTCACCTATTTTTCCAACTTGATCAACCATCCACAAATAGCATCCTGCAACTTCTAAAATATGATCATCATGTCTAAAAATAGACATAGTTTAGAAATACACTTGTGCTAAAAATAACCTGCGGGCCCACTTAGTGAAGGCGACTCTTTTCACTAAGCTCATCATCTTGTTCAATCTCAACATGACCCGACCTTCCTGAATGCGTTTCTTTGGGTGCCTTCACATGAAACGACCCAACTAGACCTACCCGAACATGTTCCCTTGGGCTCCCTCACACGACACGACCCAACCCGACCCGCCAGAACTAACCCACCCGAGCGTGCTTCCTTCAACACCCTCGCACGACACGACCTGAACCAAACGCATTTCCTTGGGTTCCCTCAAACGACTTGAATCGACCCACCCGAATGAAGGCACATGGGAGAAAATAGCAAACGAGTCGCACGAACATGCACAAGGCACACGAGCGATCACAGCTTCATATTTTTTATATGGCCTCCCTCACATGACCTGACCCAACCCAAACCCGTTTCCTTGGGTGCCCTCCCATGATAAGACTCGACTCGCCAGAATGAAGGCACGAGGGAGAAAAAAAAAATGGGCCACACAAACATGCACAAGGCACACAGGCAGTCAGAACTTAGCATTTTTAACACGGCAGAAATTTGTGAGACAGTTAGTCTCCAAGGACTATCACAGTCACATACAATTGATTTATGTATATAATGCCTCAGCAGCTCGGATCTATTACACATGCGGAAATAAAATCAAGCGATAACACATCAAATCATTATACACATTAACACAGTATGTATGGGGAAAGCTTATAGCTGAAAACCCCACAGCTATTGTGTATATTATAATGGAGAAATCAAGTAACAAACTCATTACAATACTCCTCACAAGTACTCAGTACTTTCTCATACAGTTACTCACAATCTAGCTCAGTTTTGAACAGGTTACTGGTTCAAAACTCACCGCCAATTGCCTTGCCTCTATTGCATGTTTCAATGCTATGGGATGGACTCTTTATATAGATAAACCACCAGCCTGAACTGCGCAATCCTCATGGGCTTACTCCACCTATCTGTGTGTTGCAAATAGCAACAGTATAGTCACAACTGATAGCTAACTCCACCCTTTCATCTACCTCTTTCACTGGTCTCCACTGAACTGATCATGCACTGTAGTGAACTGATGTGTTCTTGAGTTGAATAATGAGTTACTAATTAATGAATTAATTAATATTTAATTCACTCCACTCATAACTAATTGATTAGCTAGTTAAACTAATCTCAATCAGTTCAACTAAAATAAACAGAACACAACTCCACTATCTGTCTCATTAACTCCTCCAAACTTCTGCCACTGAAGTCCAACTGAAGTCAACCATGCATGATGCCATCAAACCCTTGGGAACCATGTGATTCCTCTATCAGTTGCATGAGCCACTTCTGTAGCTCGAACTGAAGTGCTCCAAGAGAGTAAACTGTTGTTTAGAGTCCAAATATTATTAAGGGTAAATAATATTTGACTTCCCTATTTTTAGGAGAGGCGGTCTAAAAATAGACTTCGACCTCTTCGACCTAAAAAATAGAGTCTCATCTATTTTTACCAACATGACCAATGCTCCAAGAATCTCAAACTGGAATCCCCGAACCATGCTCCATATGTCTAAAAATAGACATAGTCTTAAAATAGACTTTGCGCCAGAATTTGCCTGCGGGCCCACTTAGTGAAGGCGACTTCATTTCACTAAGCTCCATCATCTTGCTGCATTCTCAACACTCCCTCTCAGCAAGATATGGATTATCTGCAATCCCTATCCTGCCTCTGTGGAATTCGAACTTGCTCCTGGTGAGCGCCTTCGTCGGGATGTCGGCATCCTGATCCTCCGTGGGAACATATGAAAGCATCATGATTCTCCGCTGAACACAATCTCTGATATGATGGTACCTGATGTCGATGTGTTTGGATCTATCATGAAATACTGGATTAGCCGAGAGTTTAATGCAACTTTGGTTATCATAGTAAATCACTGTAGGCTCCAAATGCAACCCGAACAATCCAACGAGGATCTTCCTCATCCAAATAGCCTCGCATGTAGCCAAGCTTGCTGCCATGTACTCGGCCTTCTTGAAGGGAGATAACCCGGATCTGCTTCTGCTTGTGCAGAAGCTGACTGTCGACCAATCTGAAAACTCACTCCAAATGTGCTCTTCAGTCCATTGGACTCCTGCTAATGCACGTGGTGAAATAGGAAAACCGCTCCATCCTCTGTCACATGCCATAGACCATATCCGTGTACCTCCTAATATAGCGCAATACATGCTTGCATACCTTTAAAGAGCTTGGTAGGCTTAACCATGGCTTAGAAGTTCATTCTTCACATATATCAGATATGTATTGACAGATCCCCTTGTGACCCACCAACTGTCGATAGACAGTGGCATCCACTACCTCCTCCGAAGTAGCATCTCCCTTCCTCCATCCACCAGGAAGAGGGGTATCAACAGGCTTGCAGCCTTGCATGTTGAACCTCTCCAGAATCTCCCGGGCATACTTGCCATGAGAAACAAACAGTCCTCCACTGCGCTGCCAAATCTCCAATCCCAGGAAATAATGAAGGATGCCCAGGTCCTTCATCTCAAACTCTCGTGCAAGATCCTCCTTGCATGAAAGTATCAACTGCTCATCGCCAATCAAAATCAGATCATCTACATACAGTACGATGATCAACAGCTTCCCCTCCACCACAATCTGGTACAGGTTTGGATCTGCCTCACTCTTGGAGAATCCAAGCCCGGTGAAGTAGCTATCTATCCAAGTGTACCAAGCACGAGGTGCTTGCTTCAGCCCGTACAGTGCTCTCTTGAGTCGGCACACATGCGACTCACTGCTGAAGATCTCAAAACCTTCAGGCTGCTCTATGTACACCTCCTCCTCAATAACTCCATTGAGGAATGCAGTCTTCACATCCATCTGATGAATGTGCCACCCCATCTGCGCTGAGAGAGCAAGGATCGTCCATATGGAAGAGTACCTTGCGACAGGTGCAAAAGTCTCCTCATAGTCAATCCCCTCGATCTGTGAAAAGCCACGGGCGACAAATCTCGCCTTGTACTTCTCCACACTCCCATCAGCCGCCTGCTTCACCTTGTAGATCCATCGCGAACCCACCACTGATTTCCCAACCCGTCTTGGGACAATCTCCCATGCACTGTTCCTGACGATCGAATCATATTCTTCAATCATGGCATCAACCCATGCGGGTTCCTCCACAGCTTCCTCAAAAGAGGATGGCTTCGTCACAACACATTGACTCACAAGAGCCATGTATCCAGTGTACCGATCCGGTGACTGTCTCTGTCTGCGTTGTGCTGTAGGTGGTCCTACAACCTTCTCTGCATCCCGAGCTAGTCGCTCAGCTTCTGTAGTGCGCATGCGCCCTCTGATGGTTGGCGCTGCCTGGGTGGTTTCTTCCACCTCCTGAACCTCCTCTTGTGGCTGATCCACATCAGGAAGCTCCTCCTTAGGAACTAACAGCTCCTCATCTGCATGCAAGTGTAGCTCCCTCTCAAGCGAACACTGCATGGCTTTCTCCTCCTGAAATTTTATATCCCGTCGCACAACAGTCTTTCGACTGTCTGACAAATACACCCGATAGTTGTGAGGTGTATCAGTGTACCCCACAAATATTCCAACCTCGGCAGTTGGATCCAGCTTCCTTCTCGCATCCTTCGTCACATGCATGTAGACAGGAGAACCAAAGATCCGCAAATGGGAAATATCAGGCCTCTTGCCAGAATAAGCCTCCTCCGGTGTACTCATGCCAAGAACCTTGTGAGGACAACGGTTCTGCACATACACTGCTGTATTTCATGCCTCGGCCCACAAGTGAAGGGGTAGGCCCTGATCATGCAACATCGCCCGTGCAGCACCCACGATCGTTCTGTTCTTCCGCTCAGCCACCCCGTTCTGCTGTGGGTTATGGGGTGCGATGAGCTCTCTCTGAATCCCTTCTGCGCTGCAGAACTCCTTGAATTCAGCCGAGATGAATTCACCACCGTTATCACTCCTTAGAGCAATCACTTTCTTCCCCGACTCCTTCTCGACCAGTGCTTTAAACTCACAGAACTTCGCGAATGTATCGCTCTTCTTCTGCATGAAGAAGATCCGGCACTTTCGAGAGAAATCATCAACAAAGATCACATAATACTTGTGCTTTGCTGTCGAAGCAACTGAGAAAGGACCACACACGTCTGTGTGAACTCTCTCAAGGATCGTCGTGGCGCGACTATCCTTCTCGTGAAGGGTGGCTTTCACATACTTCCCTAAAGTACACCCCTTGCACTGATCTGACTGCGCAAGAGTGCCCTTAGGAAGCCCAGTAGAAATCTGCTGCAGAATCTTCAAAGCTCCATGGTGAAGGTGGCCCAATCTCCTGTGCCACAATTCGCCCTCATCATCTCGGCTCACCACTTCTCCCGCCATGCATGCCATAGCTGCGCAGCCATCTACCTGCAACTGATAAAGGTTCTTGGTTCGAACCCCTATCTTCCGGGTCTCTCCAGTAGTCTTACTGCGCAGGAAGGATTTTCCTTCGTTGAAGACCACATCATACCCCTTATCCTCCAACATCGCTACTGAAATCAGGTTCTTCTTCAATCCAGGTACATGCATGACATCCTTTAATACAAAGGGTTTACCAGACTCCCTCTGAAAGGATATGGTACCAATACCAGTCGCACTGTATCTACCATCATCGCCCATCTCGATGTGCACACCCAAATATTTTTCCTCCAGATCTAAGAACAAATCCTGATCTCCCTTCATATGAAATGACGCACCGCTGTCCAAGAACCATACCGATCCCAACACACTTGAAACTAAGCATGCGATCAGTGAACTTTTGGTGATATTGAGGTATTTGGCAATACTGTCGCCCTTCTCCATCTTGATGTTCCTGAGCTTATCTTTGAGCGCCAGCTTCCTTTGGTCGCTCTTACTCTGGAATAGATCCATCAAAGCTTTCCACATTAAATATGGAGAAGCCTTTCCATGCAGGCTGGATACAATATGATCCTTGACGCCCTCCAACAGGATCCTTCGACACTTCACCATCTTCTTTTGCCATGCATCGACTTCAGCAGGATCAGTGGGCTTTTGGACATCCGTATCTATGAACTCCTTGAGACCATTATCTTCTAATACTGCTTCCATGTGATCCTTCCATGCAACATAATTCGAACTGCCTTCAAGAGCATATTCGAGTCGCAAACCGTTGAAAGACATTTTCAACACCGGCACCAAGAAAACAAAACTGCTGCAAAATTTGAATTCCACCTCAAAGCTCAACTGCTCTAGATCTGTGAGAACAAATTATTTCTAGCACAGAGATTGACTGCAAGGGGCATTTACCAGACCTTTCACTTTCCGAAGAAAGATGAATCCGGAGGCTACCTGGCCCGCATGCAGACTCTGTCTAACGAAATAAGTTTGTAATCACTGTGATGATCAATCTCTGCTTCAATAGCTCTGATACCATGTATAAATTTGCTGAATAATAATTAATTATCCACCGAGACTATCCTGATCACATACAATTCGAATTTATATGCAACACATAATCTCTTCCACTCAGATCATCACACATGTGGAAATAAAATCAAGCGATAACACATCAAATCATCATACACATTAACACAGTATGTATGGGGAAAGCTTATAGCTGAAAACCCCGCAGCTATTGTGTATATTATAATGGAGAAATCATGTAACAAACTCGGTACAATACTCCTCACAAGTACTCAGTACTTTCTCATGAAGTTACACACAATCTAGCTCAGTTTTGAACAGGTTACTGGTTCAAAACTCACCGCCAATTGCCTTGCCTCTATTGCGTGTTTCAATGCTATGGGATAGCCTCTTTATATAGATAAACCACCAGCCTGAACTGCGCAATCCTCATGGGCTTACTCCACCTATCTGTGTGTTGCAAATAGCAACAGTATAGTCACAACTGATAGCTAACTCCACCATTTCATCTACCTCTTTCACTGGTCTCCACTGAACTGATCATGCACTGTAGTGAACTGATGTGTTCTTGAGTTGAATAATGAGTTACTAATTAATGAATTAAATAATATTTAATTCACTCCTCTCATAACTAATTGATTAGCTAGTTAAACTAATCTCAACTAGTTCAACTAAAATAAACAGAACACAACTCCACTATCTGTCTCATTAACTCCTCCAAACTTCTGCCACTGAAGTCCAACTGAAGTCAACCATGCATGATGCCATCAAACCCTTGGGAACCACGTGATTCCTCTATCAGATGCATGAGCCACTTCTGTAGCTCGAACTGAAGTGCTCCAAGAGAGTAAACTGTTGTTTATAGTCTAAATATTATTAAGGGTAAATAATATTTGACTTCCTTGTTTTAAGGAGAGGCAGTCTAAAAATAGACTTCGACCTCTTTGACCTCAAAAATAGAGTCTCATATATTTTTACCAACATGACACATACTTCAATAATCTCAAACTAGAATCCCCGAACCATGCTCCATATGTCTAAAAATAGACATAGTCTAAAAATAGATTTTGCGCCAGAATTTGCCTGCGGGCCCACTTAGTGAAGGCAACTTCATTTCACTAAGCTCCATCAGCTTGCTGCATTTTCAACAGACTGCTCTCACACGACCTGACTTGACCTGCCCGAACGCACGACCCGACCTGCCTGAATGCATGACTCGACCCACTTGAACGCACGATGTGAACGACATGACCTAACCCACCCTAATGCATGATCCTACATTCCTAATCGGGCAACCTGAGAAACATGACTTGACTCGCCCGAACACACGACCCAGATAGCATGACTCAACCCGCCCTAACGACACTACCCAAACCACACGACTCGACCCACCCGAATGTGCACAAAGCACACCCACAATCACCACTTAGCATTTTTGACACGATCACCCTCACACAACATGACCTAACCCGACTCACCCGAACGTGTTTCCTTGGGCGCCCTCACATGGGTGAAGCACTGGCACCTCTACCAGTTCATGACAGATGGTATCATAGCTCGATTCAGGGCAAGTTGAGCTTTGTTGAAGATTGAATATTGAAGCAGGAATACAATGATAGGGTTACAGTTGGTATCCAAGCTTGGACATTATATTGGTTGGTCTTAGTGAAACATTGGCAAGGGAAAGACATTGGTCAGGGTCGAAGCTACATAACAAGACATGGAAAGTTGGGAAAAATGTCAAGGGAGGATTTTTCAAAGGTTTTACAGGTTGAGGTTTTTGTCGACCATCATTCATTGCATGTCCCCCAAATGCTTCCAATGCCCTTGGTTTTCATCCTCGCCTCGTGGGTCTTACATACTCCCCCACTTGAAATAATAATGTCGTCCCCGATAGTGATACCATCATCGTTGCATCATATAATCGTAATATATCATCACAAATTTCTTTGCAATGTATCATCACACAATATCGTTGCATAAACCATCAAGGTTCATGTTTAACATATCCAAGGGAAATATCTCCTCAATCCATGATCATCAACACATCCGTCATAATCACCACATGTTATACCATCATGGGAAGTCAATCTCTCCATCATGGCCACATGATGCTGCAACATATATTTTGTCAACCCATCATATATCATCAATATAATGTGAATCTCTACATCAAGTACTCTAAACAACTCAATGTAAAAAAACTTGTTATGTATCCAATATAACTCTACACGTAGCTATATCCCTCGTAAATCGAACTAGTCGGGTGATCAATCCAACCATACGTTCTCATCATGAGAATGCACATCCTCATACCCTATGTTATTTTTTCCTCTCGTATCTTATCACATCCATCAACTTAATCAAGAATCCGTCCCATATGGGTGTAAATTAAGCCATGCCCATGTCCATGAAGCGCCCTTCATCTCATTCGCAACATGTTTTCCATCCAGCAAGCCATCTCTATCTCAAATGTGTTGCCCATGATGCCAATATCCATGTGTTTTTTAAAATACAATCACAACTATCAAGCATCATCCACGTGTGAAAGGTCCTCCTCAAATCAAGTCAATAACATCCTCTCAACAATGTGTCATATTCAGGTCCATGAAGATATGTTGATCCCATATGCAATATGCATCCAACATGCGTACCAAAGTTAAGTCAAGAAGGCTCAACCCATGCCCAAGTGTATAACACCAAGGCATCTCATCCTTGCATATCCATCAAGCTCCAAAGTGTCCCGTTGATCAAATCCATCAAGTCACTCCTCACAAACACACCCCATAAATGTTCTCAAAGGTATGCATCCCATAGTGCATCAAAATCAACACAAATATCAATCTTAGCTCCTCAGTGAACCAAATACTGTAATATCATTATAGTATGAAGCCTCCAATGAAGGAAAATCCATTATGAACTCCCATGCATCATCCTATCCAATGCGTTGGAAAGCATACTTGTATTGGACATGAGTGCCACCACAAGTTTTTCTCACCTTGCAAGTCATATGAACATGTTCATAAGCTGCTCATCCAACCAATGTCTTGTTGCTCAAAGTGAACAACATCCATCATCCCATCTATAAAATATATCCATGTAGCACCAACAATCAATCCTACTCAAAATCCTTCTCGACACTCCTCCATGATGCTCATAAGTGGTACCTAGTAAGTACACTTGCTCAATGTCTCTACATAATGTCCTGTCATGCCCTCATGTCAATGTACATGAATTTGGCTACCCATGTTTCCATCAAGAGTAGACTCATATCAACTCTAGTCATCATCATGTGTATATTGTATAGGTTAAGTGCCCTCGATCACTTCTACCATGACCATCATGAGTACTTCCTTCAAGGCTTCTCCCCCAATAAAGGTGCACCAAGAGTTCCTTCTTGGTTGTAATACATGAAGAAGTCTTCCCAAACAATGTGCCCTACCACCAAGGCATTCCATGAGTCATGTCGGGCACCTAGCCAATTTCCATGTGGCTAAGCATGACCTATATCTATCACAAATATCATCAAGTTCCACACTTGTCACGGGAATTTGAAACTACTAGAGTGAGGTCACAGATTTCCCTATCAAGATTTGCAACAAGAAATTATCCTTTCTTCTCCAATGTACAAGGTTCCATCATAGTCATCCAAGGAGAGGTCCTCCATGGTATTGGAAAATAATTCATCTTCTTTCTCATCCCTGCATACGGTCCATCTCCCAAATGCTCAATTCAAACACAGGTCATATCTTCATGAAGACTCTCTAAGCGAGTGTCCTCCATATTCAGCAATGTCTGCAATGCTTCCGATCCTAGTACCAACTACTCATCAAGTTCCTCCTCGATCATTGTCACTTTAGCAACATTTACATTTGGTTAATCCCCCAATGCTTGCAATATGATTGGTCCAGGTTCAACTTGTTACACAAGTTCTTTCTTGATCATACCCACATCCTCAACATCCTCCAGAGGATCATCCATCACTGATGCTTGCAATTTGCTTGGCCCTAGTCCAACCTGTTCATCAAGTTCATCCTTGACTTCTACCACATCTGCATCATCCTTGTGAGAATCATCCACCATCAATGCTTATAATATGCTTGGTCCTGGACCAACTTTTTCATCAAGTTATTCCTTTACTTCAGTCACATCTCCAACATCCTTTGGTTCATCCATAGTGGGCTTCATGCCACCATGCTTCATCTTTCCAAGGTATCTAAGTTTGAGAAGCTTATCAAGCAACATCCTTCTCTCTTCTTCCACCTTGTACATTTCTGCTCGTAGAATTTTCACTTTCTTCATAAGTTGAAATATTTCATATTTTTTCATGTTAGATGTCCTCCTCTTGCACAATGTATCAATGGCCCTAGTTGTCTCATCAAAATCCTTTTCCACTTCCTTCGAATTCTATTTAATTTCTTTAAAGTTCATTTCCAATGAGACAAACCCATCCATCAAGCTTTAATACCACCTACAACACTACAGCTATATCCCTACTCAATAATCAAAAATCCTTGAAAAGGTAGCTCTGGTACCAACTATTACTCCCCTATTCCTATGGTAGTCTCCCAACCACCCTATAGATGGGTGCGACACTACCTTGTTTTTATCTTTTCAAATACTCAATAAGTAGACTACACCTAACTCAACACTTTTTTAATTAATCTTCGAAAGTGTTCTTGTGCAGAGTTTAAAAATAAAATAAACATCAATATCAAACCACATGAATGCCCATATATTCAAGGGAGGGGCAACTCCCATTAATGTGTCTGCCCGATATTATGTTTCAAAAAATATGTACAATCTTCAATAATTATACAACCAAGCATGCATAAACCATTTATGCTTCTTAAAAAATGTGTGCTTGTACCTTGGTCTAGCCTTAGTAGCCTCCCAATAGCGAAAAAAATCTAAAGGAACTCCAAAATTCCCTTTTAGACCATGTTTCTTAAGTCTACACAAATTATGGTTCAAGTGGGTCACTCGGGTCACAAATTCCCTCGGCACCTTGAACAGGATTTTGCATGCGGGTCACTGGGGTCACGATCTGCACACACTTCCTGAATATGTTTGGGTCGCATTAGACCCAACTTGACCCTATTGAACGACCTTCGTGCCTTCAAACACTATTTCACACATCCTAAACGCAGGCGTGCTGCAAGAACCTGACTCAACCTGAACGCACCTTCCTTGAACATTGTTCTGGATACATCCTGGAGAAGGAACCTAACTCAGCCTTGCACTGAACACTGCACCACATGCTCCCTATGAAAGGAACTCGACTTGACCCTGCCATAAACACTATACTACACATGCCCTACGGAAGGAACATGACTCGACCTATAGGTGAACGTTAAACACATTTTTACTCGACTCAACCCAGACTTCGTTTCCTTACTGTGGCTTCACCCTCCACCCTTGAACTTCACTCTAGCTTGCACCTTAGCTTTCCAATCATGGAATAAACAATATTTTGATGTACTTCTTTCTTTACTTTATCATCCATCACACTTCCTCCTTTTTTATGTGTCTTTTCCCACACATTACTTCCATGGGTGGGGATTGAACCATATAAGGCCAACCCACTAAATGCCCATAAAGCCTTGGTTATGATGTGATGTTTCCTCCATAACGTCGGCTTCCCACCACAACCAGCCTATAAACCTCCAAGCCAACGCTTGGCCATTTTGGGATGCGTTTATGCACGTCACTCCTAAACGTCACACGGTCACCGTGATAATGTCGCATAATAGCTGCATGTTGTTTTTGTTTGTCAGTGTACCTGTATAACCTTTTGTTGTGGTTTTCGTCACTTCATCGACTATCATTCGTCACATGTCCACCAAACTCTTCCAACGCCCTCGGTCATCATCCTCGACTTGTGGGTCTTATGCGGGCGGTTTCCATTATGGCAGACATATATTTGGGCGGTGTCCATTGAGCAGGGACATGGAAACCTTAGATTTCACACAGTTGGGCTTCTGTCATCACAACAGGGCGAGGAGACCTATCACACCCCTATGCCTTTGGTGATCTTTCAACCATGCTATAGATGAGGTGCTGCACTAGCATACTTTTTATTTTTGTAATACTCAAGTATGTAGATGACGCCTTTAGAAACACTTGTTAAATTACTTAAGAAAATGTTCTTTCTATATACGAAAAACATAAACATCATCATCATATCCACAATGTATGCCTAGACATACAAGGGAGGGGAATTCCCTGTTAATAATGAGTCTGCTTGATAATATGTTTCATAAAGTATAAAGATACAATATAAGTTCCAATCTAGCAAAAGATCTCTTTTGCTCCTTGGCAAGGAAATTTATATTTTGTCCAAGCTTATAATGCTTGAAAATCATCAACTAGCCCACAACAATCATCTACAACATTATATTTCACCATGGGAATTTTCTACACAAATCTACCCAAGTACTGCCGAGTCACTCGGGTCACTCAGGCCACTTCCTGCCTATCAGTTCAGACCTTTCCACAAGCACTCCATGTTTCCAATCTACTTCCCTACTATATGGTTAGCTTCAGACCGTCAATACGCATCTTCTGCAACTTTTCGCACTCAATTTTGACTCTCGGTCACTTCAGAACGAGCTCTAAAATCATGTTTAGACTCCTGCGGACACCCTGCCTGACCCAACCTACACTTGCAGACACCCTACAGAACTGTTCTGCACGCCCTGCATGCTATCGCCCAACTAGATCCCTGCGCTGCGCTTAACCCAACTCAACTAGTGGTTGCAGAGACCTTGACTCCACATGCCCTGCACTGTTTCCCGACTCGACCTCTGCCTTACCCTTCACTTGACTATTGTGTCTTTCCTCACCAATGAGTTTTTGGATAGCTCATGGTGCTCCAATGCCTTTTCTTGAATACTTGAAACTTGTTCGAACTCGCTTGTTGGATTCCTCCTTCCATCCGTCTACATGCCATATTAATACTCATTATGTTTTTTTTGTGGGTCACTCGGTGAAACTGAGCTAACCCAACTGATACCCTCCGTTCAGCTGTCCGCACTCCATGTAACATCGACCGCGCTCCAACACATCGTCCGCCCAACTCAACATGTCAGATTTCTCATCGAATATGGTGTGACACTTTGGCTTATAATTTTACATTGCCACCATTGGCTATTTGTGACACGCCCGTGCCACCCATTTTTATATGCTCGCGCCCATGTGGTTACGCTCATAACGTCATATGGTGCCCGAACACCATCTAAACGCCCGGTGGACATACCCATTACCTAGAACGTGCCTGATGAAGTTTGTGGCCTTAAAAAACACCAACCTTCATCGCACTTGGATGGCTTCCGTCACGACGAGGCATGAAAACCCCAAGTTCTATAGCCAGACTAGGGAAGTAGTTTCCATCACGCCACGAAATGGAAGCCCCATGTTCAAAAAACTTGGGTGGTTCTTCATAGTGCCGTGTAATAGAAACCATGAGTTCATAAATTTAGGCGATTTTGGTCTTGTCATAACATGGAAAACCAAGTTTCGCACACCAGGGCCATGGTTTTCATTGGGGTGGGAGATGGAAACTATAAGGTTCCCAGAATTAGGTCATTTCCCTTGTGCCAAGAAATAGAAGCCCCAATTTTTTGCAAATTTGGGTGGTTCTCCATCATGCTGCAACATGGAAACTCGAGTTCCCTGCACCGAGGCCACAGTTTCTATCGTGGTGGGATATTTTAATATCCAAAAATGGGACTGCTAATCAATTCATGCTAAAGTAACGCAGCTTCAAAAATATGTGCAATGAAATGTAAATGCAACTCATGGATAACTTAGATCTAATATTATAGCAACTAGATCTAAAAGGAATTCAGAAAAAAATCACTATTGCATAGTTAAATAGGCATCTCATGCCATAAATAGCTGAAAATCATGCAAAAATAGAGACTGCAACCATGAATGAAAGCTGGAATACCATGAAGGCATTATTTTATTACCTCTGCAATAGTAGTAGATGGTATATCATATGTAGAGCAAGTATGCAGACAAAAAGTTAGATCTACAATAAATCCATGCACTATACAAGCTCTTTTGTCAAACCCCCTTGGGGTTTTCAGCAATACACCATGTACAAAATGTAGATCTGAGTTTTAAGACTACAGATCTATGCAAATATTCATATATGGAAAGTGGATCTGATCTGATATAACAAGATATAGGATATCCTCCAACAGATCTCCAAAGTGAATGGCAGATGCCCAACACTCAGAAAATCATCTCTCCAAATGGTGCATTGAATCACCCTGCAGCAACTCCCTCAGAAATAACGTAGATCTGGACTCTCTCTATGATATATGGGTTAACATTATGTTGGCTTGCATCCAATATATGGATACATATCTCACAACCTTCAATATTTTCCTCCCAATGGATTAGAAGACTCCTCCACTGAAAATAAGTATTGAGATGGCCTAGATCTAAAGATCTAGCCTCCACTTGCTATAGCATTATGAAACAATCAAACCCTCTACAAGATTTGCATTGTGAAAGGAAGGTGAAGCTTGGCCTCAAGCGAGATAGTGGACAATATGGTGCAAGGCTCCTCCAAGAGCTACTCCATGGAAGAGAAGGAATTCCTAAACAAGAAGACCTTGTGCTAAACAACACTCTATCTCAGCTAAACAACTAGAGAAAGAAGTATGTCTAAACAAACCATACAATCAGAAAATAATAATCATAAGATAACCACATATGGCTGCCATATTCTTCCTTATAAATAATGTGAGCCTCCTCACCTTTTATCCCACTCATTAGGCTTTACATCTTCATGCAATGAATGTCCCTCCAAAACTACGTTGTACCTTCATCAATACCACTCATCCATAACAACGCTGATGGACTTGGTAAATATTGATTGGATCTCCATGCAATTTCTTCTTCCACACACAAGGTGGCTTTATTCCAACTGTTTAATTAGATCTATATTCCCACTAGGTTATCTTCATTAGTGTTTCACATCCTCCACATTTGCTTAGTTGACTTGGTCAAACCTTGACTTTGTCCACATGCTTTAGGCTCTTAGTCACACATGAAGGTGGTTTATCCAGTTATGAATATGATCCCCTTCCCATTTAAGAGTTATTTTGTTGCTACTAAAGAGATTTATGGGTCTCCCTACCCATTTTATTCCTCTATCTAAGATCAAAACAAATTTTTAATATTCCCTTAGCCATATGCTAAGTTAGGAATATTACAGTCCTCCGCTCCCAAATGTTGCTTGTCCTCAAGAAACTACAAGGATATAACTGAAAAGCCTCCTCTCTCCCTTCTATAGAATCCTCAAGTGATATGCTCTTCCAAAGAACAAGATGCCCTTTCAGTAATATTCCCTCAAGTTGTTCCTCCCATGTGTAAAAGCATGCCTTTGGTAAAAATTCCAAATGGCCCTCATCATGAAAAAGTAGGACATACATGCAAACAAAAATATGTGATCTAGAGGCATTCTTGAGGCATGGAATTAGAAATATATTGGGAATCATCATTCCAATCTGAAGCCTCCATCCCCAAGCTATCATCCACAAGAAGTGAGTCACCTCCCAACATGGTAACTCATGAAACATCTCCTCCACCTTAAGCTCCTGCAAAGAAGGTGGGCTACATGACTGAATTTGTGGGACTAGAATTTCCATCCCATGTTTCTTCTCTCTCCACTTATGATATGTACGGGGCTACTACTGATATTGGGATGAAATATCATAGTCCTTAAGAATGACCCAAGTCACCCCACTAAACAAAACATCCATGTAGTGCCTCCCCAAAGAACTCTAGCTCTCCAAATGGTTCCTCCCACATGATGACAAGAGGTGTAGTATGGAAATCATGGTTTTCCCATTGTTTATCCTAAAACATGCATCATATAAAGTGTGGAGAATCATACTCCCAATGGGAACCTTCAACTCTTGTGCCACTCCCCAAATAGAGCTTCTCATCAACATAGGAACATCATCAATATATGGAAGCATAAACAAATGAAAGAAAATTTCCATGTGACAACCAGGAGGTGAAACATAGTTCCATATATGGAACCAATGTAGTGCATCCCTTTCCTACCTTAAAACAAAATGTAACAAGTATCTTTTCAGCTTCTTGTTTGCTGCCATAATCACCCTACAATATGGAATCACGAAAGTCCAACTTGGTGCCAATGATGCACACCAAAAATCATGTGGCATTCCCCCACAACCCAAAAATAAAATGACCAACTTCAATGTTGAAAATGGCCTTAAGTACAACAAAATAAAATATACAAGGATAAAATACAGTCCTTTTTACAATATGCTGCTCATAAAAATAAAGGAGTACAAATCATAAAGCAAAAATATACATCCTTTATCATGTACTTTGGTGATTGAGCTGAAATGGCTCAATTGAAAGTTCTCCCTCTCTTGAAAGTTGTGCCAACCTCTCCATAATTTTCTAGGCTATGCATCTCCCCATACATTGATATACATAATGTTGGATGCCCTCCCAAGTGAACTCCTCCATCAAGGAATGATATGCATCAAAGTGCATGGAAAGAAGGCCCACAAGTGCTGCATGTAGATATTTCTTCTTATGCTTGAAAATCCAAGTAAAGAATATCATATCATGGTAATAGATGTCTCCTCCACTACTCCATCACTCTCATCTCCTACATGCCCATTAAGTGCATCATATATGAAGTGATCCTGGGAACACTCCATCAAACAACCCAAGCTCCCAAGTGACAGCATTGTTGGCCTATGTAAATAGGGTCTTGCCAACTCATAACTTCCTCCTTTGACAACCCTCATGTCAAAGTCATCATTAAACATAATTCTGCTATATGTGAGAGATCCTCTCCAAACTGGAAGCACCTCCTCATTCTCCAAGGTTAAAGAGTATCCCCTTTGCACCATGATAGTGCCATCTCCTACTCTTGCAACATCATGCAAAGTATGGAATAAGATCAGCCCATACTCTCTCGATAACAACCAAAGAAACAATAGCTCTAGTTGCCTCCTCACACCATCACCATATAGATCATGGAGCAACAACTTGATAATTGAGATGAAAGAGATCACGTCACTCCAATATACCCAAAATCCTTGCTGCCATATGATGTAAGTGCCATGCCAAGTTCCATCCACTATCCTACTCTTTGAAATAGGATGTGTCATATAATGAAAAAACTCTTTCAAGAGTAACCAATGTAGTCTGGCATCCTGTTGCCTAGTATCATAGATCTGCAAGTGGTTTCCCAACCTCTTGCTTATCAACATCACCCATCCAACCCATGGTGAGTGTTTATCATCATGTCAAAAAGTGGCACTCCTCCAATGGAGAATACCAACCTCCCAAATCATATTGTTGTCTGTGCTCTTCATGGGGTTTTGAAATGAAATCTTCTGAAGATCTCCAAATGAATACCACTCATCAATGACCAAGTTGATCCCATACGAATCCAGATAGGTGGTAGACAAAAACCTCCCATCATGATGTGTAGGGATCATCAAGAAGTATCCAACACAAACATGAGAGATGTTATCCATCCTAAGATGTCCTCCATCATCTATCTATTCCCTCCTTGTTATACATATAAGAAGGTCATTGGAATATTCCAATAATGTTTTGGCCCCCAACTCATCACTGCTAATAGATGATAGCGTTGTTGATCTCCATGATGGTGCAACTACTGCCTCAAGATCAGATCCAATGCTGAACAGATAGTGTTGCAATGTATTGTTCAAGACAATACTCATACCATCCTCCAAGAAACTACATTCCAACCTCAAGGGTTGTGTGCATCTCATCAATGATACATTAGGATGACTGTTAGTCTCTTCCTTGAATGAATCAAGGCTTCTTAGCACAGTGAAAGTTTTTTGCTTCAAATAAGCAATATACTTTGACCCTTGGTCATGCAATGGTACATTTCCATCATCCTCCATATGTTGCATTGAAATAACAGGAAATGAAAACATGTGCATACCTTGTTACAACTTGGGAACATCTTGTACCACTACAGGGGTTCCTCCTTCTAGTGTGATGGATTTCCCAACTATTGGCGATGATGGCTGCTCTTCTATAACTTCATCAGCACTGGTAAAAGTCTCTTATTCTTCATGAATCTCCAGAATGGTACATTGGACTCTAGATGTCAAGAGATCAAGTGGTCTTTCTCCTAAAACAAGTTCTCCTGTAGTAAATGGTGTTGAAGGCTTCTTCCCCTCTAATTTCTTCTTTTCAAACCTCTTGATCAACTTTTTAGTAAAGTCTTCATATGCAGTCACTTTCACATGACTCAAATGGCTGGACCACCAATTTTGTGCTTCACCTTGAAGGTGCAACGCTACAATCTCAACAGATTCCTTTTATACTACTGGATGTAGTAGGAAAAATAAATCCAACTTCTTCCCCCAATCCTTTTCTATGCATGAGGATGACCCATCAAAGGCAGACAATAGAAATCTATTGCCCTTCATTCTTTTATTGCTACAAGGCCTCCTTTCTTCTCTGAGCTAAATAAACTCTTGGAGAGTCAGATTCCTCTTGATAGCTCTAGGTTGAGACTAATATTCTATAATATACTCACTTATAATCTCATGATCTATGTATTCTTCACTTCTATTCCTCTTATCCTCAAAAGTAAATGCCATAGAAAGTTTCTTTGGAGCTATATGCAACACTGGATCTTCTTGTTGCTGATAGGAAGTACTTGGACCTTCCTCATCTTGAAACCCTAACTTGGCTTCACTTATTATTTTCTTGACCTCCTTAGTGAGGTACTTCTTAGACCTAAAAATATATGAGAGTAAACTCATTCTTTCCATCATTCTTATCTTTGTCTTGAAACTCACAGGATAAGCCAAAGATCATGCTCCGATACCACTGTAATATCCCAAAATGGGACTGCTCAACAACGCATGCTAAAATATTGTAGTTTCAGAAATATGTGTAATGAAATGTAAATGCAGCTCATGGATCCCTTATATCTGATATTATATCAACTATATCTAAAAGGAATTAAGAAACAAATCACTATTGCATAGTTAAACAGGCCTCCCATGCCATAAATAGTTGAAAATAATGCAAAAATAGAGACTACAACCATGTATGAAATTTGGAATACCATGACTGCGTTATTTTATTACCTCTGAAATAGAAGTAGGTGGTACATCAGATCTAGATAAATTATGTGAACAAAAAATTATATCTACATGAAATCCATGCACTATACAAGCTCTTTTGTCAATCTCCCTTGGGGTTTTCAGCAATACACCATGTACAAAATGTAGATATGAGTTTTAAGACTGTAGATCTATGAAAATATTCAGATCTAGAAAGTAGATATAATCTGATATAACAAGATAGAGGATCTCCTCAAACATATCTCCAAAGTGAAGGGTAGATCCCCAACACTCAACAAATAATCTCTCCAAATGGTGCACTGAATCGCCCTGCAGCAACTCCTTCAGAAATAATGTAGATTTTGACTCTCTCTATGCTGTAGGGGATAAAATGATGTTGGCCTACAGCAAAGATATGGAGATATAGCTAAAAAATTTCAATATTTTCCTCCCAATGGATTAGAAGACTCCTCCATAGAAAATAAGTATTGAGGTGGCCTAGATCTAAAGATCTAGCCTCCACTTGTTGCAGCTTTCTGAAACAGTCAAACCCTCAACAGGATCTGCACTGTGAAAGGAAGGTGAAGTTTTCCCTCAGGAAAAATAGTGGAAAATATGGTGCAAGACTCCTCCAAGAGCTACTTCATGGAAGAGAAGTAATTCCTAAAAAGGAAGACCTTGTGCTAAACAACACTCTATCTCGGCTAAACAACTAGAGAAATAAGTATGTCTAAACAGACCATACAATCAAAAAACAATAATCATAGGCTAACCCCATATGGCTGCCATATTCCTCCTTATAAAAAATGTGAGCCTCCTCACCTTTGATCCCACTCATTAGGGTTTCCATCGTAATGCAATGAATCTCCCACCAAATCTGCACTGTCCCTTCATCAATACCACTCCTCCATAACAGCGTTGATGGACTTGGTCAATCTTGACTGGATCTCCATGAAATTTCTTCTTCAACACACAAGGTGGCTTTATTCCAACTGTATAATTAGATCTATATTCCCACTGGGTTATCTTCATTAGTCTTTCAAATCCTCCACATTTTCTTAGTTGACTTGGTCAAACCTTGACTTTGTCCACATGATTTAGGCTCTTGTTCACACATGAAGGTGGTTTATCTAGTTATGAATATGATCCCTTTCCCATTTAAGAGGGATTTTATTGCTACTAAAGAGATTTATGGGTCTCCATACCCATTTTATTCCTCTATCTAAGATCAAAACAAAATTTGAATATTCCCTTAGATGTATGCTAAGCTAGGAATATTACAGATATGGAAATCCCTGAGTTTCCCAAAATTGGGTGGTTTCCATCGTGCCGCAAAAAATGGGAATCCACGAGATTTGCAGACTCGGACGATGGCTTTTGGCATGCCATGACATGGAAACTCAAAGTTCCCCATACTTGGGTGGAAATTTTAGCCGTGATGCAACATGGTGAATATTTGTTCTTGTAGGAGGCTTGTTTCTAAAGCATCTATGTAAAGAATGGGTGTGCCGACCACAGTGCTTGCATGGGTGAAGATCAAAATAGAGATATTTCATATGGCCAAGTCAATCAAAGTGTTGGAATTTTTCAATCTGTTGTTTTTTTTGCTTTGAAAGAGGAGCAGGATCTGGAACAGCTGAAGGTGACCTGTCATAAAGAAATCCGACACTCTAAAATTTGATAGGCTTGGAGTAGTCCAGAATATGAACGGACAACTCCTTTTCATATCCAAGACCAGTTCTATGCTTGTTATGGACAAGTTCTTCCCAAGGTCTAATGATGGGCTTGGGAAGTGCAGACTAAGCTGTTGCATCTTCATGTAAATCTGCTCTTGTACAAGGAACTGAATGTGAGTTGACCGCAACTTTATATTCTTGCTGCTGATGGGAGTCCCTCTCAATTTTCTGAAGAAGAACAAGTTCAAAATAATGACTCTGCTACTATAATTCTTCTTACTGAAGCTCTAACTCAAGCTACAAAAATTCAATCTTCTCATGTGCATTTTGCAAACAAGTTTTAATGTCCATGAGAGTTTTCTTGTTGATTTTCACCATCTCATCAACATTTGAATGAGTGAGAATATTTAATAACTCTCATATATCACCAATTAGAGCCATGATTAAAAAATTTCCAATCTACAATACAATCAAAGCTTTACTCTCTCTGAATTTTACTTATTTCTGGTGAGGAAATCAGACTGAATAAATTTGGCCATAAATCATGAAGAGTTCAAAAAGCTCAAAATAAGAAGAACCTTTGCAGAGATTTAACATAAACTACTAGAACGAAATATTTTACTCTGGTGCAGCTCCAGGTGTTGAACATACAGTTTTTCCCTTAAGTATAAAGGAGCAATCCAAAAGTATTGCAAATGAATGGAATTTCAATATAAACCTTGAAGGACATGTTTCCAATGGCAATTCATTGGAGGCTCGGGCCTTCTTCCAAATTCTAGCTACTTTTGGAATAATGTCAGAGTTTGATAAAGATGACTTATGCAAGATTGTTCTCATGGAACATGAAAAAAACTGAACTCTACATTCCCTTGGACTTGAATAAAAAATTCCAGATGTTGTAGAAACCCTTGTCAATAGTGGAAAAACAAATTGAGGAGCACAAACTTGAATCACAGTTCTCACCAGATCCTCTTCAAAAGGGTGCAGCTCAGCTAGAGAAAGTTAAGGCTGAAAGAAAAATTTTTGCATGTGTTTTTAAGTCTCATCTTAAGTGTCCTTGTGCTAATGGAGTAAATGCTAATGTATATATGCCTTAGTTAAGTGCAGCTGAAAGAACTCCAACTCTTTATACTTCTTCCAATGGTGCAGATAGAGGAGAGCCAAAACTATTTATGTGTTAGGGATTCGGTGGAAAAAATGGTAGAAGCCAGTAATGGGAATGCTCCAAAGGCCTCCTTTGACAGTTACGAAACCAACGTAGAAATGTTCTGTAAAAGGCTAAAGAACTTCTACACAAACTGGAAGGAGAACAAGCAGGCATTCTGGGGTTCCGTTGATGCCATAATGGTTGCAGCCCCTCCACTTTCTGAAGGTCTGTGTCACTTGAAGTCCTCAGCCTTGAACGTATGGATGTTGGGGTATGAGTTTCCAGAAACCATAATGGTTTTCATGGAAAGCCAAATTCATTTTCTTTGCAACCAGAAAAAGGATTCCCTGCTGGAAGTTTTGAAGAAACCCTCCAAGACTTCTATGGGAATCGATATAGTGTTACATGTGAAGGGTAGGAATGATTTTAGAAGTGCCCAAAATTATCTTGGTAAGATTCAATATACCGGACCTCCATGTGGGAACGTTGGATTATGTAATATCCCAAAATGGGAACACCTACACTATTGGGAATAATGTGAGTTATTACCAATGTGGAGCTTCAGAAAACCATGAGCATGGCAATGTAGATCAGCTCATTATATTTCCAATAACATCATACCAGCAAATGAAAGAACCTCAACAACAAGATGATCTATATTCTCCTCCCCGGGTGGGGGAAATGCAGCAATATAAAACATAAAACATTTGTCTTCAGAAAGTAACGCTATAAAAGTGAGAAATGGGACTTTAATCCCTTATAAGAGATTATTTAAAACTCACATGCAGAATTTTAGGTGAAACAAATCACTCTAGCTCATATAAAAAGACCTCCCAAGTCTATGCAGCTAAAATAATCCAAAACCCCATAGCCTAGCTGATGCAACAACTATTGAAGCAAGGAATGCATTATTTTAATGAGGGTTTCTATATGAAATGATGAAATAATTCTGATGTAGAGTTTATATTAATCCTACAACAAATAAATGGAGGTTTAATCCCTTATACAGTAGAAATAAGACACCCAACAAAGGTTTCCGGCAAAATGCATGAATAACAAGCAGTACTGCAGAAAATAATGCAGTTACTACATATTTTTATTATACATGGTTGAATATGACATGAGATAATATAATAATACAATAAAATGGCCCTAGGACTCTTATTAGAACTCTCGGAGGGAAATGAGCACCTCCTCCTCAAAGACTAGCATAAAAACAAAGGGTGCAACCCTGATGCTACTGCCCCTGCATAAAAGACGTAGTTTAATAAATGGAAATGCGTTGTGGCTGAATGTATATGAATGAACCCAATCCAAATGCTTAAATTAAGCCCAAATCCTTCTCTCTTGATCCCTTAAGCAAGCTGATCCAAAGAGAGGATGGAACTCCCGCATGGGAATTCTTTGCACTAAGCAGTGTAGCAACTCTGGCTAAATAGCTGAAGCTTGAAATTAGTCACAAGAATAAGATGGATGAATACATGAATGAATCCATTTGATGCTATGCCTTCCTTTTATCTTTGGTGAGCCTCCTCACCCTGGACCCCACACAATGTTGAGGTGACTTCTTCATGAAGCTTCCTCTTTCAAAACCGCGTTGCCCTACCTAGCTTCCCTCCTATTTGTGACAACGATGTTGACTTGGTAAACTAGAACCAATCCACTTGAAATTCCTCTATTCACACGAACAGATCTTCAATCCAACTCTCATATGTGTTTCTAGGCTGATCCTTGTTCATATTGAGCTAGTTTACTTGAGTGTTTCCTCCGCCATAAGAATGGATGTTGACTTAGTTAAACTTGAATATGTCTACATCTAGTTTGTCCTTGTTCACACTTGGAAGGGTAAAACCAGGTCCTAAGGTGATCTCCTCCCTTATAAAGGTGGAATTTATTCATAATTTTATTGTTCATGGGCCTCCTTACCCATTTATTCCTCTCCTAGGTGAAAGTAGCAAAATCTAATATTCCAAATTGCTGAGTGCAAATTTTGGAATATTATAGTCCTCCCCTCCCAAATGTTGCTTGTCCTCAATAAAATATAAGGATAAGACCAAAAATAATCCTCTTCTTCCCTATAGTAACCTCATAATATAAAATCCTACAAGGATCAAGGTGTTGCATCATCAATATATCTCCAAGTTTCCCCTCCCAAGTGTGTAAGCTATCTAAATAGCTGACATTATGTGATAGTAGAACATCCATGGAAGCAACAATGGGCTGTTTGAAGATCCTCTTGAAGCATGAGGGCTAATATATATTGGGACTCATCATCCCCATTTGAATCTCTCCTCCCCAAGCTATCAACCAAGCAAAATAAGCCACCCTCCAAAATGGTAACTCATGCAAATCATTTTCCACCTGAAGCTCCAGCAAAGTAGGTAGGCTAGAATTTTAGACATGGTAGACATATTAGCCTACCCCACACTACTTTCCTATCCACTTAAGATAAGTGTAGAGAATTTTCTGATCTAGGGCTGCAATGATGTTACCCTCCAATGGCAATAAGGAAACTAGACCTCCAAAGGTCCCTCTCCCAGCGTTGTGCATCAAGCTGGCCCAAACCATCTCATACATGATGGACAAGGAATTACCACCATATGGTATCCCATCCACCTCATGGCCCTCCTCATTAAGACATAAATATGTTGATGTAGAGGCCATGTCGCTCCCCATGCTCCCCTTAGAGAATGCAATGAAGAAAGTGTGGGGATGCTCTTCCCCGAAGAACACATCCACTCCATGTGTTCCTCCTCCAATCATGCTCCTCATATAGGTTAGAATAATAGCAACAAATAGGATCATGATCAACATCATATTGAGAGAAATACTAAGGTTTTATGTGGTGCTGGAAGGTACCAAAAGTCTCCCAACTGGTCACAGCACAATCTTCCCCACTACAGCTTCAGATAATGGTATGGCAAGTAGTCTCTTCACAAATGGCTTGTTGTATAAATCATCACACCCACTAGTAAATAGTAGATGGCTGAATATGTCAATTGAGCACATAAGAAGTAACCACATACTTGCTCTAGATCATACAGTAGATGGCTATCTCCATCATGATAGCTGGCCAAAAATAGACCAGGGAGCCTACAGAAGAACTTGCCCCTTTGTAGAGAAATGCACTGCAATGAAAAGGTAAGAGAATGCAAATATTGATTGGTACAATCAATAAATGAAAAAATAGAACTCTTACCATGTAATAATGACAAGATGGTGACAAGATCCATAGATGAATCCTCCATAGTGGCATGACACACCCATATGAAGAGGAATGAATCACATGCTGCATGAAAATCCTCCTCCTCATGTCTGGAAATCCAAGTCAAAGAGGACACACAACATTAACCCATGAGTCCATCCATCATTCTACCAATATCATCTCCTCTATGCCCATCAAGTGCATCAAACATGAAGTGATCCTAGGAACACTACATCAATAAGCTCATGCTCCAAAGTGACAGCGCTGCTGGCCTATGCAAATAGGCTCCTACCAACTCATAAATCCATCCTATGACATGTTCAATGTCAAAGACTCCTCTAATAATGTTGTCATCTCCTCTCATTGCAACATCATGAAAAATGTGAGAGCAACTCAGTCCTTTCTCTCTCTCAGTCCTCCAAAGCAACAAATGTTATTGCTACCTTATCATACCTACATCACACAAATTATGCAGTGAAAACATAACAACCATACCATCATAATGCATCCACACTCCTTGCTGCCCCATGATGCAAGTACTCTACCCAATATTATCCTCCCACATACCCTTGGAAACATGATATGTCTCATGATGGCCAAACTCTCTCAAGAGTAGCCAACGCAGTTTGGCCTCTTGCTGCCCTGTATCATAAAGTTGCAAGTAACTCTCCAGCTTCTTTCTCTGTATCCACATCCACTTTTCCACCAATGAAAGCCTTCTATCGTTCTCCATCTTGGTATTCCTCCAAAAGAGACTACCATCCTCCCATATCATATTTTTCTCCTTGCATTCCATGGGATGTTGAAATGCAACTTCTTGGAGACCTCCTAGAGAATATCTCTCACCGATGATCATTTTGAACCCATAAGGATCCAAAGGTGCTGAAATAAAAGCCTCCTTGCTTCTACCTCTTGACAGCGTTGTAACCCTCCTCCAGGGTGTCTTGGCTACCTCATGTCTCAATTCTCGGATGAACATTTGACTCTACATGAATTTTTTTGGAGTAAAGTTCACTCCATCCTCCAACAATTCGCACTCCACCCTCAAGGATTGAGTGTGACCAAACAAGGATCTAAGAGAATGATGGTTCATTTTTTCCTTGAACCATTCAAGTTTGCACGACGTAGTGCAATATTGCTACTCTACCCCAGAAAAAATGTTTGATCCTAGGCCATATGAAAACAAATCTCCAAAGTCTTCCATAAAATTTTCTAAAATGTTAAGACATGGAAATTTATGCATACCTTTGTGAGCCTTTGTAACATCTTGTATGGTTGCAAGAGTCCCTCTCTTCAATGTATTGGCTGATCCAACTGCTGATGTGGATGGCCGCCCCCTCATGAATATGACAGCGCTAGTAGAGGTCTTCTCAAATGGAGAAGAGAACTCCTCCTTCTCTGATCTTCCAATGCCAAATCTTCTGATTATATGATGAGTGAAATCAGAAAAAGAAAATACTCTCCCATGGCTGAACCACCAAGAGCTTACCTTTCCCTCTAAGTGCAGCGGTGAGATTTCGACAACCTCTTTTTCCACTACCGGATGCAATAGGAAAAATGCCTCCAGTTTCATCACCCAAGTCTTTGCTGCATACTTGAGTGTTCCATCAAATGTAGACAATAGGAATCTATTGCCTCTCATCATTATTTTACTGCATGGTCTTCTCTCTTCTCTTAGTTGAATAAACTGAGGGAAATATAGGGTCTCTTTGAAAGCCCTAGATTGGCACTTGTATTCTGCCAAATATCCACTCAGGATTTCATGCTATAAATGGTATCCTTGCTCTTCACTTCCTCTATGAGAACAGGAAGTACATGCATATTCTTCTACTTCTTGAAACCTTCTAGAGGTCTCACAGCAACTCTCTCCTCCTTGAAACCCTCTTGGAGTTTCAATGCTTTTCTCTTCTTCTTTCTTCTTAGATCTGAAAATGGATGAGAGAAAGATCATACTCTCCATAATTTTCTTCTCCTCTTCTTCCTATATTCCGATTGGATCAGAAATCCACAGGCTGAACCAAGATGGTAGCTCTGATACCACTGTAATATCCCAAAATGGGAACAGCTACACTATTAGGAATAATGTGAGTTATTACCAATGTGGAGCTTCAAAAAAATATGAGCATGGCAATGTATAACATCTCATTATATGTCCAGTAAAATCATACTATCATATGAAAGAACCTCATCAACAAGATGATCTATATTCTCCTTCCCGGGTGGGGGAAATGCAGCAATATAGAACATAAAACAGTTGTCTTCAAAAAGTAACACTATACAAGTGATAAATGGGACTTGAATCCCTTCTAAGACATGATATACAACTGACATGTATAATTTTAGGTGAAACAAATCACTCTAGCTCATATAAATAGATCTCCCAATTCTATGCAGCTAAAATAAGCCAAAACCCCATAGCCTAGCTCATGCAACAACTAATGAAGCAAGGAATGTGTTATTATAATGAGGGTTTCTATATTAAATGATTAAATAATTTTTATTTAGATTTTATATTAATCATATAGAAAACAAATGGAGGTTTAACCCCTTATACAGAAGAAACAAGACACCTGACAAAGGTTTCCGGTAAAATGCATGAATAAAAAATAGTACTGCAGAAAATAACGTAGTTACTACATATTTGTATTATAAATGGCTGAATATGACATGAGATAATATAATAATACAATAAAATGTCCCTAGGCCACTTATTATAACTCCCGGAGGGAAATGAGCACCTCCTCCTCAAAGACTAGCATAAAATCAAAGGGTGCAACCCTGTTGCTGCTGCCCCTGCATAAAAGATGCAGTTTACTGAAGGGAAATATGCTGTGTCTGAATGTAGATGAATGGCCCCAATCAAAATTCTAAAATGAAGCCCAAATCCTTCTCTCTTGATCCCTTAAGCAAGCTGATCCGAGGAGAGGATGGAATTCCCACACGGGAATTATTTGCACTAAGCAGTGCAACAACTCCAGCTAAACAGCTAAAGATTGAAATTAGTCACAAGACTAAGGTGGATGAATACATGAATGAATCCATTTTATGCTATTCTTTCCTTTTATCTTTGGTGAGCCTCCTCACCCCGGACCCCACACAATGTTTAGGTGACATCTTCATGAAGCTTCCTCTTTCAAAACTACGTTGCCCTAGCTAGCTTCCCTCCTCTTTGTGACATCGTTGTTGAATTGGTCAATTGGAACCAATCCACCTGCTATGCCTTTGTTCACACCAAGGGATCTTCAATCTAGTTCTCATATGTGTGTCTAGGTTGATCCTTGTTCATATTGAGCTAGTTTACTTGAATGTTTCCTCCTCCTCAAGAATGGATGTTGAATTAGTTAAACTTGACTATGTCTCCATCTAGTTTGTCCTTGTTCACACTTGGAAGTATAAAAACAGCTCCTAAGGTGATCTCCTCCCTTACTAAGGTGGAATTTATTCATAATTGTATTTTTCATGGGCCTCTTTACCCATTTATTCCTCTCCTAGGTGAAAGTAGAAAAATCTAATATTCCAAATTGCTGAGTGCAAATTTTGGAATATTACAATTCTATATTGTCTCTCAGAGACGATCTGAGCAAGGAAAATTCCTTTGTGCAAGTAGTGACCCACAAGGAAATGTATCAATACTTCATTCACCAAGCATACGAGCCCGAGCCACGATGGCAGAGGCTCACTATGTAGGTGGAGGCGCATGTGAGAGGTCATTGCAATGTTCCTACAGATCGTGGTATTACACGAGATTGGGCTATGGAGAGGTGCCTTCCATTTTTTCTGCTTCTCCTCCTCCCGGCTCTCCTATTGCGCTTCTAACCAACACTTTTTCCTACCCTCTTCACATATATGCATGTGCCCACATGGCCAGAGAGGAAACTAGAGGGGAATTCGACTGCCAATAAATTGCATGAGAGTGGAATAAGTTTTGATGCATAACTAAGAAGTCAACTGCCAATTGTCAAAGCATACACTATTTCTCTCCACATTTTTGTAACATTGTAACACATATTCAATAGTTTTAGAGATGATGTCGATATGATAGGAATTGAGGCATAAATTTTTTTTATTCCTTCATCAAGGGTAGGTCGACTGGTGTGGAAATAATGCAACAGTTATGTCAGATTGGCTTAAGGTGACAAAGCTACAAAAAATATAGAACAGTTGGGAAGAGCGTTACAGTCAGAAATGGCTTGAGACTACGTACAGGAGGAGTAATGTCACTGCGTGGTGTGAGACTGCATAGTCGATTTAGGAGGGAAGAGGTGTAGAGTTCCAAAAAGTGGAGCATTATAGAATATTTCAGTAGTTGGAATCCCAAATATAGAAATAAATGGGAATAGAGTAAATGAGAGGCAATGCATATGTTGGGAGATGGTAGAGGTTTCACTAATTCAACACAGGCCAGCGCTATTCAGAAGCTTAATGGGGACCTCTAAACCCGGTGTTTTGATACCATGTTAAACACACACATGGTGTATGAGAAGATAAAAAATAGAAATAGAAAGATAAGCATTCATTGCATTTATATTACTCATAGATGTACATTTATATTACATTAATGTGACTCTTGGATTCATCTTCCAAGGTCACTTGGATTCCTTTGTGACTATTTGCCTTCCACACCTACCCATAGAGGATTAGGTGTCCAATAATGGAAACCCCAAGTTCCGCATACTTGGGCAGAAATTTCCATCATGGTGTGGCATGGAACCCCCAAGTACTCCTATTGGGGTTGCAGTTTCCATCGTGGTGGGACATGGGAAACCTAGGTTTCCCAATGTTGGGAAATTTACCACTATGCCACAAAATGGAAACCCTAAGTTTCTCCAAATTGGGTCGGATGTCTGTCATTTGGTGAAATAGAAACCCCAAAGTTTCATTTACTTGACTGGCGGGTTTATACATGCCGTGACATGTAAAAAATCCCAAGTTCACCAGAGGCGTAGGCCATGGTTTTGAATCACCACCAATTCCCCAGACTCGGGTGATGATTTCCATCGTCATGGAAACCTCGAGTTTCACATGCCGGGGATTCGGTGAAAACCCCAAGTTTCCAGTGTGCTGTAAAACATGGAAACCCGTAGTTTCTGTCGTGGGTGGGACATGGAGACCACAAGTTTCTCAGGCTTGGGCATGGCACTCCACCATGTGCCGTGAAATGAAATCCCCAATCCCCATGTTCCCCGGACTTGTGTAATGGTCTTGGCCATGAAATGACATGGAAACCCCAATTTCCCCAGCTTGTTTCCCTTAGAAGTGCGGGAGGACATGGAAACCCTAAGTCCCGTAGGCTTGGGTTGGTTTTACGGCGTGCCGCGAAATGGAATCACGCCTGCTGTCAACATAGAAAGCCTCCTCCCCATTGGACCACAATTGCATATGGAATCAAAACAAGAAATACCCATCACCTTGTGTCTCAACATTCCAGGCCGGAAAATTCTAATGTTCGCGCAATATGCAAGGAAAAATTTTACCACTCTATCAAACATATGGGCCACCACATCTATCAAAACCTCGAAGCCAATGTAGGGACATATGATGTGCACTATGAAAGGAATTCCAAACCTTAATTTTATAACAAGGAGAACCACTCCTCACATCACCCAATGGAAAAGGAAAGCAAGAGCAGTGGCATACAGCCAAAACCCTTCCACATTCCTCTTAAATGTATGTACCTCAACCCAAAATGCTAACATAGAAAGAGTACAAGTACAACAAACTGACACCATAAAGAACCAAACAATGAAGAGGAAAATTATTTCAAGGAGACACACACAACAACCCATCCAATTCCTAGAACACAGAGCAAAAGGGGAATTGTTCACATATGCCTCCAAGGAAGAGCATGGCCAACATTACTGCTCATGTGCTACCGAGTGGGGATGGAGAGAATATGGATGTCGGCCACCCTACAAATGACCAAAGGCCATTCTTCAGGCACACCCAAACAATCAACTCAATTACCAACCCACCTTTCACACACAAATCTAACCCCTCCCCCCCACCAAAGAGGGAGGAGGTGAATAATATAGCGAAGAGTCGATTTTATGGAGCCAATGAGAGAAAACCCAACCTCTCCTACACACCAAAAAGGGAGGAGGTGAAAAATATAGAAAAGAGACAATTTCAATAGAGCCAATGAGCGACCAAGGGGAACGAGAGTGAGATAGGCAAGTAGCCAGTCGTCTCAAAGAGTCACACACAGCAACCTCATCCAAATCTAAGAACATAGAGCAAAAGGGAAACTTTTTCACATATGCCTCCCAGGATGAGCATGGCCAACCTTATTGCTCATGTGCTACTAAGTGGGGATGGGGGGAAGATGAGAGTCGATGACCCTACAAATGACCCAAGGTCATTCTTCAGCCGCACTCAAATAAACAACTCAATTACCAACCCATATTTCACATGAGAATCCAACCCCTCCCCCCACACAAAAAATGGAGGAGATGAACAATATAGCGAAGATCCGACTTCAGTGAAGCCAACGAGTGACAGAACAAAGAGCCGATTTCAATGGTGAAAATGTGCGACCAAGGGCCATGAGAGAGACATAGAAAAGAGTTGATTTCAACAAATCCAATGAGTGACCAAAGGGAACAGGAGAAACATAGGCCAGAAAATAGTCGTCTCAAGGAGCCACATACAACAACCCCATCCAACTCCGCTAAAATAGAGAGGAAGGGGAATATTTCTCACATATGCCTCCTGGGACGAGCATGGCCAACATTACTGCTCAAATGCTACCGAGTGGAGATGAAAATAAGAAAGTCCACAACCCTACAAATGACCCAAGGCCATTCTTCAGGCACACCCAAACAAAACAACTCAATTACCAACCCACCTTTCACACGAAAATCCAACCCCTACCCCAGAACACAAAGGGGATAGTTGAACGATCGAACGAAGGAATAAGGGAGAAAACAACTAAGGGGTGGCACGAACGTACAAAAGGCACTCGAGTGGTAACAACTTAGAAATTTTGATACGACCACCCTAAAATGAAACAATATGACCCAAACGCATTTTGTTGGGTACCCCGACATGGTGCGACGCGGCGCGCCCAACCGAATGAAGGCACAAGGGAGCAAACAGAAAACGGGCCACATGAACGTGCACATGGCACCTGGGCAGATACAACTTAGAAATTTTGAAAAGGCCATCCTCAAACAAAATGACTCGACCTGAACACCTTTTGTCGGGTGACCCCACACGGCGCAATGTGGGATGACCGACCGAATGAAGGGAGAAGGTAGAAAATGGCAACCGGGCTGCACGAATGTGCACAAGGTACTCGGGCGGTCACAACTTAGAAATTTTGATACAACTGCCCTCAAATGAAATGACCCAAACATGTGTCATCGGGTGACCCTGCATGGTGCAACATGGCACGCTTGTCTAAACGAAGGCACAAGGGAGAAAACGGGCTACACAAATGTGCACAAGGCACCCGGGCAATCACAACTCAGAAATTTTGATACGGCCACCCTCAAACGAAAGGAATCGACCCGAACACATTTCATCATGCGCCCTCACATGGCGCAACATGGTGTGCCCGACCAAACCAAGGCACAAGGGAGAAAATGGAAAACGAGCCACCCGAATGTGCAAAGGGCACCCAGGCAGTCACAAAATGGAAAATTTCATACGACCGCCCTTAAATGAAATGACCTGACCTGAACGTGTTTTGTTGGGTGCCATCACACGATGCGCCTAACCAAACGAAGCCACAAGCGAGAAAATGGAAAATGGGCCACACAAACGTGGACAAGGAAACCGGGCAGTCACAAATTAGAAGATTTGATATGGCTATCCTAGAAAAAAACGACCCAACCCGAATACGTTTCATTGGGCGCCTTCACACAGCGCACCCGACCGAATGAAGAAACAAGGAATAAAATGACAAACGGGCCACACGAACATGCATAAGGCACCTAGGCAGCCACATCTTAGCAAATTTGATACGGTTTCCCTCAAACGAAAGGATCTGATCCGAACGAATTTCGTCGGGCACCCTCACATGACATGACACGGTGTGATGGAATGAACGAAGGCATAAGGGAGAAAATTACAAATGGGCCACGTGAACGTGCACAAGGCACCCAGGTGTTCACAATTTAGAAAATTTGATATGGCCACCTTCAAATGAAACAACCCAAGTTGAATGCATTTCATCAGGCGCCCTCACACAACATGACACGATGCGCCTGACTGAATGAAGGCACAAGGGATAAAACTGCAAATAGGCCACCCGAACATGCATAAGCCACCTCGGAGGTGAAAAATTATCAAATTTGATATGACCTCCTTCAAGTGAAATGACCCAACCCAAACGCATTTCTCCTGGTGCCCTCACACGGTGCGTCCAAATGAACAAAGGCATAAGGGAGAAAACGGAAAATAGGGCTCCCAAACGTGCACAAGGCACCCATGTGGTCACAACTTAGCAAATTTGATACAGCTGCCCTCAAACAAAACGACCCGACTCGAACACGTTTCGTCGAGCGACCTCACATGGCGTGATATGGTGCGCTTGACTGAACGAAGTCACAAGGGAGAAAACACCAAACGGGCTGCCCTAACATGTGTAAGGCACCCGAGTGGTCACAAATTAGAAAATTTGATACGGCCTCCATAAAACTAAATGACGAGACCCGAACGTGTTTCGTCGGGCACCCTCACACAACACGAGATGGTGTGCTCAACGAAACAAAGGCAGAAGGAAGAAAATGACAAACATGCTACCTGAATGGGAAAAAGGCACCCGGGCAGTTAGAACTTAGAAAATTTGATAAGAACGCCCTCAAACAAAATGATTCAACCCAAACACATTTCATTGGGCGCCCTCACATGGCGCGATAGGGTGTGCCTGACCAAACAAAGGCACAGGGGAGCAAATGGAAAACATGCCTTCCAAACATGCACAAGCCACCTAGGCAGTCACAACTTAGCAAATTTGATCCAACCTCCCTCAAATAAGATAAACCAACCTGAACGTGTTTCGTCGGGAGCCCTCACATGGCATGACAGCGCACGCCTGACCGAATGAAGTCATAAGGGACCAACGGGAAAAAGGGCCTTCTAAATGTGCACAAACCACCCAGGCAGTCACAACTTAGAAAATTGTATCCGACCGCCCTCAAATGAAATGACCCGACCTGAACACATTTCATCGAGAGCCCTTACATGGCTCGACATGGAATGCCCGACCGAATGAAGGTAGGAGGGAGCAAACAATGAATGGGTTGCCTGAACATGCACAAGGCACGTGGGTGGTCACAACTTAGCAAATTTGATATGGCTGCCCTTAAATGAAACGACTTGACCTGAACACATTTCGTCGAGCGCCGTCACACAGCGTGACATGGTGCGCCTGACTGAACGAAGGCACAAGGGGGAAATAGTAAACGGGTCACTTGAACATGCATAAGGCACCCAAGCAGTAACAACTTAGCAAAATTGATATGGCTGCCCTAAAATGAATCTACCAGACCCAAACGCATTTCGTTGGGTTCCCTCACACAGCGCGACATGGCGTACCTGACCGAACAAAGGCACAAGGGAGAAAATGGAAAACGGGCTGCCCAAATGTGCACAAGGCACCTGGGAGGTCACAACTTCAAAAATTTGATACGACTGCACCCAAATGAAATGAGTCGACCCAAACGTGTTTCATCGGGTGCCCTCACACGGTGTGACACAGCCCACTCGACCGAACGAATGCACAAGGGAGAAAAGGGAAAATAGGTCACTCAAATGTGCGCAAGGCACCCGAGTAGTCACAACTTAGAAAATTTGATATGACCACCCTCAAAAGAAATGACTCGACCCGAACACGTTTTGCAGGTGCCCTCACACAGCACGCTCAACCGAATGAAGGCACTAGGGAAAAAATGAAAAATGGGCCACCCTAATGTGCACAAGGCACCTTGGCTATCACAACTTAGCAAATTTGATATGGCTTCCCTCAATCAAAATGAATTGACACGAACATGTTTCATTGGGTGCCCTGACACAGCGTGACATGGCACGCCCGACAAAATGAAGGCACAAGGGTGCAATAGCAAACGAGCTACCTAAACGTGCAAATGGCACCCAAGAGGTCAACATGTAGCAAATTTGATACATCTACCCTCAAATGAAATGACTCGACCTGAACATGTTTCATAAAGCACCATCACATGGCACAACATGGCGCACCTCACCAAATGAAGGCATAAGGGAGAAAATGGAAAACGAGCCACCCGAATGTGCATAAGGCACCCTGGCAGTCAGAAATTAGAAAATTTGATACGGTTGCCATCAAACAAAATGACATGACCCGAACACCTTTCGTTGAGGGCCCTCACACGGCGCGACATGGTGCGCCCAACCGAACAAAGGCACAAGGGGGAAAATAGCAAACAGGCCACTTGAATGTGCATAAAGCACCTAGGCGGTCACAACTTAGAAAATTTGATACGACCACCCTCAAACAAAATGACTCAACCCAAAAACGTTTCATCGGGAGCTGTCACACGACGTGACAGGGTGCACCCCACTGAATGAAGGACAACAGATTGGCAACACGAACGTGCATAAGCCACTTGGGTGGTCACAACTTAGAAAATTGAATACGGCCGCCCTCAAATCAAATGACCCGACCCAAACGTGTTTTTTCGGGCGCCCTCACATGGTGCGACATAGCGTGCTTGACCAAACGAAGGCACAAGGGAGAAAATAAATATATGGGTTGTCTGTATGTGCACAAGGAACCCGGGTGGTCACAACTTAGAAAATTTGATATGGCTGCCCTCAAACAAAACAACCCAACCCGAACTCATTTCATCGGGTGCCCTCACATAGTGCACCTAATCGAATGAAAGCACAAGGGAGAAAACAGAAAAAAGGCATCTCGAACATGCACAAGGAACCCGAGCAGTCATAAGTTAGCAAATTTGATATGTCCTCCCTTAAACAAAACGACCAGATCTGAATGCGTTTCATCGGGCGCCCTCACACAGCACGACACAATGTACCGGAATGAATGAAGGCACAAGGAAGAAAATGACAGACAGACCACCTGAACATGCGCAAGGCACCCGAGATATCACAACTTAGAAAATTTGATACAACCTCCCTCAAACAAAACGACTCAACACGAACGCGTTTCGTCGGGCGCCCTCACACGGCTCTACAGGGCACCCCTGACCGAACGAAGGCGCAAGGGAGCAAGTAGCAAACGGGCTACCAAAATGTGCTTAAGGCAATGAGGTGGTTAGAACTTAGCAAATTTGATACAGCTACCCTCAAATGAAATGACCCGACCCAAACACATCTCATCAGGCACCCTCACATGGTGCAACATGGTGCGCCCGACCGAACGAAGGCACAAGGGAGAAAATGACGAATGGGATACCCAAACGTGCATAAGGCACCCAGGTGGTCATAACTTAGAAAATTTGATATGGTCGCTTTTAAATAAAACAACCACACCCGAATGCGTTTCATCGGGTGCCCTCGCACGACACAACACGATGTGCCCGACCAAGCAAAGGCATAAGGGAGCAAAAGGAAAACGGGCCACCCGAATGTGCACAAGGCACCTGAGTAGTCACAACCTAGAAAATTTGATACGACTGTCCTCAAACAAAATGACCCGACCCGAACCCTCACACAGTGCACCCGACCGAACAAAGGCACAAGGGAGCAAACGACAAATAGGTCGTGCGAATATGCACAAGGCACCCGAGCAGTCACAAGTTAGCAAATTTGATACGGCTGCCCTCAAACGAAATGACCCGACCTGAACTCATTTCATTCAGTGCCCTCACATGGCGCAACATGGCACACCCAACTGAATGAAGGCACAAGGGAGAAAATTCAAAATGGGCCATACGAACATGCACAAGGCACCCGAGTGGTCACAACTTAGCAAATTTGATACGACTGCCCTCAAATGAAATGACCTGACACGAAAGCATTTCGTCGGGTGCACTCACAGGCATGAGACAGCGCGCCCCGACTGAACGAAAGCACAAGGGTGAAAATGGCAAACGGGCTACCTGAATGTGCACAAGGCACCAGGGTGGTCACAAATTAGCAAATTTGGTATGACCGCCCATGTGCCTTGTGGAGGACGTGTGGAACAGTGCCGCAGGGCATCCACAACACAGGTCGGGTGAGGTCGGGTTGGGAAAAGTGTAGGTTAAGTCAGGCTTTAGACCTACAAGATGTGTGGAATAATATTGCAGTGCGTCCATAGTGCAGTTCAGGTCAGGCAGGGTGTTCGCACGAGTCTGAACTTGAGTTTAGAGCTCATTCTGAAGTCATTGTAAGTTGGAATTGAGTGCCAAACATTGCAGTAGGTGTGGATTGATGGACCAAAGATAACCATACATATGTGAAGAATATTGGACACATGGAGAGCTCAAGAGAAGGTCTATACTCATAGGAAACAACTCACCTAAGTGACCCGAGTGACCTGGCAGCACTTGGGCAAACTTATGTAGAAAATTTTGACTCGACTCGAAAGAAGGCACTAGGGAGAAAATGGAAAACAGGTCACACAAACATTCACAAGGCACATGGGTGGTCACAATTTAGCATTTTTGATACAGCCTCCCTCACATGACCCAACTCAACCCGACCCAACCCAAATGTGTTTCCTTTGGTGCCCTCACACAGCACAGCCCGACCTGCCCGAATGAAGGAACAAGGGATTAAATGGAAAATGGGTCACATGAACGTACACAAGGCACACGGGCAATCACAACTTAGCATTTTTGATACGACCTCCCTCACATGACCGGACTCAACCCAACCCGAACACATTTCCTTGGGTGCCCTCACATGGCACTACCCGACCCAACTCGCTTGAATGAAGGCACAAGGGAGAAAATCAGAAATGGGTCACATGAACATGCACAAGGCACACAGGCAGTAAAAAATTAGCATTTTTTATACATCTGCCCTGACATAACCTGACCGATCTGACCCGACCTGAACGCATTTCCTTGGACGCCCTCACATGACTTGACCTAACGCGACCCTTCCCGACCCGCCTAAATGTGTTTCCCTGGATGCCCTCACACGACACGACACAACCTAACCTGACCCACCTGAACACGTTTCCTCCATTGCTCTCATACGACACGACCCAACCTGACCTGCTCGAACAATTTTCCATGGGCAACCTCAAAGGGCATGACCTAACCCAACCCACCCGAACGCGTTTCCTTGGGTGCCATCACATGACCCAACCCAAATGTGTTTCCTTGGGTGCCCTCACATTACCCAACCCGACCCGTCCAACCCAAACGCATTTCCTTGGGTGCCCTCACATGGAACGACCTGACTTGAACATGTTTCCTTGGGCACCCTCATATGACTTTACCTCAACCGCCTAAATGATTGCACGAGGGAGAATGAAAAACAAGTTACAAAAACGTGCATAAGGCACAGGGTTGGTCACAACTTATCATTTTTTATATGGCCTCCCTCACACGACCTGACCTAACCCAACCTGACCTGAACGTGTTTCTTTGGGCGCCCTCCCATGGAAGGACCCGACCCGCCGGAATGAAGGCATGAGGGAGAAAATGGAAAAGCGGCCACACGAACATGCACAAGGCACACGAGTGGTCAGAACTTAGATTTTTAACATGGTCTCCCTTACAGGACTTGACCCGACCCGCCCAAATGCATGACCCAACCCACCTGAATGCACAACTCTACCCGCCTAAATCGACAACGCGAATGACACAACCCGAACCACCTGAACACACAACTCGGCCGTCCCAAGTGCGCGACCCCAACATCACGACCTAACCCGCCTAGACACACAACTCGGACAACACGACCTGACCCGCCCTAACAACACTACTCGAACCACAAGACTTGCCCCGCCCGAATGTGCCCAAGGCACACCCATGGTCACCACTTAGAATTTTTAACACGGTCTCCCTCAAACGACATGACCCGACCTGACTCAACCCACCCAAATGTGTTTCCTTGGGTGCCCTCACATGGGTGAAGCACTAGCACCACTACCACTTCATGACAGATGGTACCAAAGCTAGATTCAGGGTGATTTGAGCTTTGATGAAGATTGAATATTGAAGCAGGAATACAACAATAGGGCTGTAGTTGGTATCGAATCTTGGAAATTATATTGGTTGGTCTCAGAGAAACATTGGCAGGGGTAAGACATAGGTCAAGGTCAAACCTCCATAACAAGACATGGAAAGTTGGGAAGAATGTCAAGGGAGGATTTTTCCGACCATTTACAGGTTGAGTTTTTTGTCGACTATTATTCATCACATGTCCACCAAATTCTTCCAACACCCTTGGTCATCATCCTCGACCCATGGGTCTTACATACTCCCCCACTTAAAATAATATTGTCGTCCTCGGTAGTGCTACCATCATCGTCACATCATATCATTGTAATATATTGTCAAAAATTTCATCACAATGTATCATTGCGTAATATCCTCGCATAAACCATCAAGGTTCATGTCTAACATATCCAAGGGAAATATCTCCTCAATCTATGATCATCAACACGTCTGTCATGATCACCATGTGTTATACCATCGTTGGACGTCAATCTCTCCATCATGGTCACATGCTGCTGCAACATATATCGTGTAAAACCATCATATCATCAATATCATGTGAATCTCTGCATCAAGTACTCCAAACAACTCAACGTAACAAAACCTGCTATGTATCCAACATAAATATCAACACTTGTATAGCCCTCGTAAATCAAACTAGTCGGGTGATCAGTCCAACAATACATTCTCATTGTGAGAATGCACATCCTCATACCCTACATTATTTTTTCCTCTCGAGTCTTATCACATCCATAAACTTAATCAAGGATCCATCCAATATGAGGGTAAATTAAGCCATCTTCAGGTCCATGAAGCATCCTTCATCTCATCCACAACATGATTTCCATACAACAAGCCATCTCTATCTTAAATGTGCTTCACATGATGCCAATATCCATGTGTTGTTCAAAAGAAAGTCACAACTATAGAGCATCATCCATGTGTGAAAATTCCTCCTCAAATAAATTCAAGAACATCCTCTCAACAATGTTCCATATTCAGGTCCATGAAGCTATGTTCATCCCATGTACACTATGCATCCAACATGCATACCAAAGTTAATTCAAGAAGGCTCAACCCATGCCTAAGTGTACACCACCAACACATCTCATCACTGCATCGCCATCAAGATCCAAATTTTCTCATTGATCATCTCCATCAAGTAACTCCTCACAAACACACCCCATAAATGTGATCAAAGGTATGCATCCCATAGTGCATCAAATTCAAGACCAATCCTGATATCAGCTCCTCAGTGAACCAGATATTGCAAGATCATTGTATTATGAAGCCTATAATGAATAAAACTACATCATGAAATCCCATGCATCATCCTATCAAAAGATTTGGCAAGCATACTTGTATAGGCCATGAGTTCCACCACAAGTTGTTCTCACCCTGCAAGTCATATGAATGTGTTCATCGGCTGCTCATCCAACCAATGTCTTGTTTCTCAAAGTAAACAACACCCATCAGGCCATCTATAAAAGACCTCCATGTAGCACCAAGAATTGATCCTACTCGACATCTTGCTTGACACTCCTCCATGATGCTCATAAGTAGCACCTAGTAAGCGCACTTGCATAATGTCTCTGCATAATGTCCTGTCATGCCCTCATGTCAATGTACATGACTTTGGCTGCCCATGTGTTCATCAAGAGTAGACTCATCTCAACTCTAGTCATCATCATGTTTATAGTGTATAGGTTAAGTGCCCTTGGTCACTTCTACCATCACCATCATGAGTACTTCCTTCAAGTCTTCTCCCCCACTAAAGGTGCACCAAGAGTTCCTTCTTGGTTGTAAGCCATGAAGAAGTCTACCCAAACAATGTGCCCTACCACCAAGGCAGTCCATGAGTCATGCCAGGCACCTAGCCAATTTCCATGTGGCTAAGCATGACCCATATCTATCACAAAGATCATCAAGTTCCACCCTTGTCACATAAATTTGAACCTACTAGAGTGAGGTCACAAATTTCCCTATCAAGGTCTAAAACAAGAAATTCTCCTTGCTTCTCCAATGTACAAGGTTCCATCATAGTCATCTAAGGAAGGGTCCTCCATGGTATTTGAAAATAAGTCATCTTCTTGGTCATCCCTGCATATGTTCCATCTCCCAAATTATCAATTGAAGCACAAGTCATATCTTCTGATCTTGGTACCACCTGCTCATCAAGTTCCTCCTTGATCGTTGTCACTTCTGCAACATTTTCATGTGGTTCATCCCACAATGCCTGAAATGTGCTTGGTCTAGGTTCAACTTGGTTCACAAGTTCTTCCTTGATCATATCTGCATCCTCAACATCCTCCCGAGAATCAGCCATAACCGATGCTTGCAATGTGCTTCGCATTGGTCCAACCTGTTCATCAAGCTCATCCTTGACTTATACCACATCTACAACATCATTGTGAGAATTGTCCACCATCAATGCTTGTAATGTGCTTGGTCTTGGTCCAAATTTTTCATCAAGTTCTTCCTTGACTTGAATCACATCTACAACATCCTTTGGTTCAGCCATAGTGGGCTTCATGCCACCATGATTTATCTTTCCAAGGTCTCTAAGTTTGAGAAGCTTATCAAGTAACTTCCTTTGCTCTTCTTCCACCTTGTCCATTTCTATAGGAAGAAATTTCACTTTCTTCATAAGTCAAAAGATTTCATATTTTTTCATGTTAGATGTCATCCTCTTTCACAATTTATCAATGGTCTAACTCGTCTCATCAAAATCCTTTTCCACTTCCTTCGACTTCTCTTTAATTGATTTAAAGTTCATTTCCAATGCAACAAACTCATCCATCAAGATTCAATACCACCTGCAACACTACAACTGTATCCCTGCTCAATAATCATAAAGCCCTGAAAACGTATCTCTAATACCAATTGTCACACCCCTATTCCTGTGGTAGTCTCCCAGCCACTCTATAGACGAGTGTGGAACTACCTTATTTTCTCTTTTGAAATACTCAATCAATAGAATACGCCTAACTCAACACTTGTTTAATTAATCTTCCAAAGTGTTCTTGTGCAGAAATAAAACAACAATAATCATCAATATCAAACCACATGAACATCCATACATTCAAGGGAGGGGAAACTCCCATTAATAAGTATGTCTGATATTATGTTTCAATAAATTTGTACATCTGCAATAATTATACAACTAAGCCTCCATAATCCATTTATGCTTCTTGCAAAATGTACTTGTACCTTGGTCTAGCCTTAGCAGCTTCCCAACAGTACAAAAGATCAAAAGGAACCCCAAAATTCTGTTTTAGAACATGCTTTTAACTCTGCATGAATTATGGTTCAAGTGGGTCACTTGGGTCACAGACGCCCTTAGCACCTTGAACACATTTTTGCACACAGGTCTCCAGGGTCACGGTTTGCATGCATTTCCTAAATGCGTTCGGGCCACGTTTGACCCAACCTGACCCTACTAAATGACATCCACGACTTCAAATATTGTTATGCACATCCTGAATGTGAGTGCTCTGCACGAACCCAACTCGACTTTAATGCACCCTCCCTGAACACTATTCTACACGCAGCTTGTGGAAGGAACCCGACTCAACCCTGCCCTGAACATTGTACCCCACGCGCCCTATGGAAAGAACTTGACTTGACCCTGCCTTAAACACTGCACTGCACACGCCCTGTGGGAGGAACCTAGCTCGACCTGTGGGTGAACATCGAATGTGATTTTTCCTGACTCGACCTAGACTCCGTTTCCTTGTTGTGGCTTCAACCTCCACCCTTGACCGTCATGCTAGCTCACGCCTTACTTTTCCAATGGTGCAAACAACAAGATGTTGATGTCCTTCTTGCTTTCCTTTATCATCCATCACACGTCCTCCTTTTATATGTGTGTTTTCCCATGCATTAATTCCATGGTTAGGGCTTGACCCATATAATTCCAACCCAGTAAACGCCCATAAAGCCTTAGTTATGATGTGACATTTCCTCCTTAAGTTGGCTTGCCACCACAACTAGCCTATAAACCTCCAAGCCAACACTTGGCCATTTTTGGACGCATTCATGCACGTCGCTCCTAAATGTCGCATAGTCACCATGATAATGTCACATAATAGTTGAATGTTGTTTTCATCCATTTGTGTACCTATCTAACCTTTCCTCATGTTCTTAGTCACTTTGTCAACTGTCATTCGTCGCATGTCCACTAAATGCTTCCAACGCCCTTAGTCATCATCCTCTTCTCATGGGTCTTATAGGGGCGGTTTCCATCTCAGCAGACATATACTTGGGTGGTGTCCATTGAGTAGGGACATGGAAAAGTTAGATTTCGGATAGTTTGGCATTTGTCGTCATAGCAGGGTGAGAAAACCTATGTTGCCCCTATACCTTCGGTGATCTCTCAATCATGCTATAGACGGGGTGCGACACTACCATACTTTTTCTTTTCGTAATAATAAAGTATGTAGACTACGCCTTTAAAAACACTTGTTAAATTAGTTAAGAAAATTTTCTTTCGATATGCGTAAAATAGAAACATCATCATCATATCCACAATGTATGCAAATACATACAAGAGAGGGGCAACTCCCTGTTAATAATAAGTCTGCCTAATAATATGTTTCATAAAGTATAAAGATACAATATAAGTTCCAATCCAAAAAAATACCTATTTTTCACCTTGGAAAGGCACGTTACCTTTCCTCCAAGCTTACAATGCTTTAAAATAATAAAATAGCCCAAAAAAATCATTTACAACATCATATTTCACCTTGGAATTTTTTGCATAAATCTGCCCAAATGTTGTCGGGTCACTCCCTGCCTATGAGTTTAGACCTTCCTGTGAGATCTCTATGTTTCAAATCCAATTCCAAACTATATTATTAGCTTTGGACCATCAATACACACCTACTGCAACTTTTTGCACTCAATTCCAAATCCCAGTCATTTTAGAACGAGCTCTGAACTCTGTAATATCCCAAAATGGGAACTGCTAGCAAGGCATGACTGGAAAACGCATTTTTCAGGAATGGCTACTAGAGGGTTTGAAACCAATACCTGGCTCCCTTATATTAATGCATCTAATACTGAAATCCAAGATGAGGCTCAAAATAAATCCCTCTAGGTGGGTTAAATAGATCTCCCACACCTAGTTGTCTTCAGAAAATGCCCGGTGAAGGGACTGTAACAATTATTGAACAAGAAGTCGAATAAAAATGTTATTTTTCAACCATGAACACATGAAGATCCTAATAGCCAAAAAATGTATAATATAGCAGCAATTTTATACAAATCCTTGAGGAAAGAGTCTCTCAAGCAAAGCAATGTAGCCTCAAAGGGACATGTACATGAAAATAGTGAGACACTGCTACACATGTATTTCTCCAAGCTAAGAGGATGCAATTTATAAGAGGTACTGGATCACAATACATAATAACAGAAATATATAACAATATATGGCTCAAGAAATGAAGGGGAGAAAGCTCTCAACCCCTAGAAACAATAATACAACAATCCTGAGAAGGATTGGCTGAAATATACAAAAATGGAAAAAATGTCAAAGTTGCTGGGTAACAGCTGCAACTCAAAGCTAGAACTAAATAGAGAAGGCTAAAAATTATAAAAAATTTAAATTATACCTCCTCCAAGGGATTCTCCAAGTGAAGGCTGATCCTATCACTGGAAATCTCACCTTCCAATCAACAATGTAAAACCCCACAACAAATGCTTAATGAAAATAATGCAGTTACTGAAGAAAACTACGTTATAGGGGCAAGGGAATGAATTGGCCCAATGCCAAGATTGGAAATAAGCTCCAATGGCTTCCAAAATAATCCCTGAAAGGAAAGAGAGACTCCTCCTCTGTAAAACAAGTGATGGAAGAGGTGTTGTGATCCCTCACTGCAACACCCTGCAACAAAACATTATTCTGCTGCAGAAATAACGTTGTGCTGGAGGAGGATGCTTGGCCTCAAGCCTGGATGTGAGGAAAATTAATACAACTCCTTCAATAGGCTTCTCAATAAAGGATACGGCTTCCTAAATAGGAAATCCTTGTGCTAAGAATCACAACAACTCATCTAAACAGCTGGAGATTGCAAATAGTCTAAGCAGAGAAGAAATCAATAATCATATGCATGTGAAACAATGTCTACCTTTCCCTCCTTTTAAAAACATGAGAGATCCCTCTCCATGGGTCCCACTCTTTAGGGTTTCCTCCATCAAGGAAACTTCCCTCCTCTTTCTCTGCGCTGTCCCACAAGATGCTCTCCACCTCATACCTCTACGATGTTTGACTTGGTCCAACTTGACCCAACCTCTTTGGAAATGTCTCATTTCACACATGAGGGTGTGAAATCTAGTTCCAATGATGATCCCCTTTCATAATAAGAGGGATTTTATCCATTTTTTTATTATGAATGGGCCTTCTCACCCAATTATTCAACTCTTAAGTGAAAATAGAAAAAGTTAATATTCCAATTTATTGTAGGAAAATTTTGGAATATTACAGTCCTCCCCTCCCAAATGTTGCTTGTCCTCAAGCAACTACAAGGATATAATTGGAAAGTCTCCACCCAAGGCATGGAGTCATAAATTAGGTGAGGAAAATCTTCCCCATGTGGATCCTCCATCGCCAAGCAATCATCCAAACAAAGTGAGTCACCTCCCAACATGGAAACTCATGGCAATCTCCTTCCACCTCAAGCTCCGGAAATGAAGGTGGGCTGAAAATATGAACATGGTAAGCATCATAGCCTACCCCATGTTGTCCTTCTATCCACTCATGATGAGTGTAGAGTGTGTTCTGATCTTGGGCTGCATAAGTATTGCCCTAAAGTGGCAAAGTGAAGAACAATCCTCCAGAGATTCCTCTTCCAACATTGAAGAATAAGTTGGCCCAAAATATTTCATCCATGATGAATAGGACATGATCATCATAGAAAATACTAATGAGAAGTTTGATGAAGGTTTTACATGATGATACATGGTACAAACAATGTGTCAAAAGGACACAGTGCAGTCTCATTCAGTGCAATCTCATAAAATAATATGGCAAGTGATATACAAAATCCATCCCATCTACTAATGAATAGTAAATGGTTGAATGCATCAACAATACATGATCAAATACTTGCCCATGGTTATGAAATGGATAGCTATCAAACTCATGGTCCACCTAAAAATAAATCATATATGTGGCTATGGTGGCCATATCTCCTCCCATGCTCCCATTAGAACATGTAGTGCAGAAAATGTGGCAACTGTCTCCCCTCAAGGGCACACCCAACTTATGTGCCTCTCTCCTAATCATGCTTCCAATACAAATTATATCCATATCAGAAAATTAATTCATGATCAGCAACAAAATGAGGAAAATTCTAAAGGTTTCATGTGGTGCAAGAAGGTACCAACATTTTTCCCAATAGTGACAACATAGTTTCCCAAACTGCTACTTCAGAAAATTACATGGCAAAAAGTTTCTTGATACTTAGTTAATCATGTATGTCATCATATGGCAAATAGTTGGATATAAAAACTGAACATACATGTAATGAGAAAACATTTTCCCAAGGCCATATAAAATATGGCTACCTCCATCATATGGTTTGGCCCAACATTGATCATGGAGTAATGTGAAAAGCTTGCCCTCTTGTGGAGCAATGCACTGCATAGTAATGGTAAGAGTATGCAAATCAATAGATGTAAAAACAAAATTCTTACCATATTCCAGAAGTAAGATGGTACATGGATCCATGAATAAGCCCTCCATAGTGCTTTGGCATGCTATGAAAATGAATGAACTATGTGATGCAAGAAGATCCTCCTTCTCATGCTTGGAAATCCAAGTCAAGAAGAATATGTCATAGTAATAGATGTCTCCATCCACTACTCCATAATTCTCACCTCCTCCTTGTCCACCAAGTGCATACAATGTGAAGTGATCCTGGGGATACTCCATCCATAAGTCCTTTCTCCAAAGTGACAGTGTTGTGAGCTCATGCAAATAAGCTCCTGTCAATACAAGGCTCTGTTCTTTGACATGCTCCTTGTCAAAGACTCCTCTATTAATGCTGCTACAAATACGGAATACCTCCCAAGATGGAAGTGCTTCCAAACCATCCAAGGCCAAGGAGTATCCCCTTTGCACCATGAGAGTGCCCTCTTCTACTCCTACAACATCACACAACATATGAGAGCAAATTTTCCCTTCCTCTCTCAAGTGCAACTCAAGCAACCAAAGTGCTTGCTACCTCCTTATGCTCCCATCATACAACCCATGTGATGAAGACATAATGAATAATATGTATGTCACATCAACACCATGCATCCATACTCCATGCTTCTCAATGATGCAAACATCCTACCACCTCTTCTCCATCCCCATCCTCCCAGGAAGAGGACATGCCAAGTGATGGCCAAACTCCTTCAAGAGGAGCCAGCGCAACAAATCCTCCTACTGTGCGGTGTCATATATTTGAAATTAGCCTCCCAGCTCCTTGCCTATCAACCACATCCAATCAATTATTTGTGGATGTCTTCTCCTTCTCTTCTGCCTGGTACTCCTTTGATGAGGGCTACCACTCTTCCAAACGAAATCTTCCTCTTTGCATCTCATGAAATTTTGAAATGCAGCTCTTTGGAGACCTCCTAGAGAAGATCTCTCACCCATGACTATGTTTAATTCACAAGGATTCAAATATGATGAAGGTAATATCTCCTCTTCACCATTTTTTGACAGTGTTGTGAATCTCTCCAAGGATGTAGCAGTTGTCTCATACTCCAACTTAGGGATGGTTTCATGGTATTTCATAGGAGTGTCATGGTTTGTTTCATCATCCAAAATTTCAGACCCCAACCTCAAGGATTGTGTGCAACTCAACAAAAGTTAATGAGGATGGTGGTTCATCTCCTCCTTGAACCATTTGCACAGTGCAGTGAAATCATGTTGCTCTAGATTAGCAATGGGATTTGACCCTTGGTCATGTAAAATAAAATTTTCACAACTCTCAAAAGAATTTGCTGCAACAGAGGATAGTGGAAATCTTTTCATACCTTGATGAGATTTGGGAACTTCTTGTAGGGCTACAAGAGTCCATTCCTCCAAAGTGTTGACTGCCCCAATTGTTGATGCATGTTGCTGCTCCTCCATGAGTGTGATAGCGTTAGGACCAAACTCCTCAAGTGGTTGTGAGGGCTCCTCCTCTTCTGCTCTTCTATTGTCAAACTCCTTGATCATTTCTTGAGAAAAGTTAGCAAGAGTGGATACTCTTGCATGCCTCAAATGGCTGAACCACCAAATTTGGGCTTCACCTTCTAGGTGCAGCACTGAGATCTCAACAGCTTCTTCCTCCACTACTGGACGTAGCAGGAAAAATGCTTCCAACTTCCTCATCCAAGCTCTTGCTGTAGACAACATAAATCTATTGCCATTGATTTCTCTTCTCTTGCAGGGTCTCTTCTCTTCCTTCAAATGGATGAAATATGGAAAAGCTAGAGTCTCCTTGAAGGCTCTAGGTTGAGATTTGTACTCAACAAGGTAAACACTTAGAATTTGATGATCCAAGTGTCCTCCATGCTTATCTTCTTCATGATGAGAATAAAAAATGCATGGTCCTTCCACTTCTCCTTCTTCCATCTTCTTGACCTCCTTGGAGAGGTCCTCTCTAGATCTAAACACTGATGAGAGTAATATCATATTATTTATCATTATGATCTTCTTGGGCTGAGATTCATAGGCTGAGCCAAGAAGTTGCTTTGATACCACTGTAATATCCAAAAATGGGAACTGCTTGCAAGGCATGACTGGAAAATGCATTTTCCAAGAATGGCTGCTACAATATTTGAAACCAAGACCAGTATCCCTTATATTAATGCATCTAAGACTGAAATCCAAGAGGAGTCTCAAAATAAATTCCTCTAGGTGGGTTAAACAGATCTCCCACACCTAGTTGTCTTCAGAAAATGCCTGGTGAAGGGACTGCAACAATTCTTGAACAAGAAGTCGAATAACAACGTTATTTTACAACCATGAACACATGAAGATCTGAATAGCCAAAAATGTATAATATAATAGCAATTTTATACAGATTCTTGAGGAAAGAGTCTCTCAAGCAAAGCAATGCAGCCTCAAAGAGACATGTACATGAAAATAGTGAGACACTACTACACATGTATTTCTGCAGGCTAAGAGGACGCAGTTTATAAGAGGTACAACATCATAATACATAATAACATAAATATATCACAATATATGGCTCAATAAATGAGGGGGAGGAAGCTCCCAACCCTTGGAAACAATAAATGGAAAAAATACCGGAGTTGCTGGGTAGCAGCTGCAACTCAAAACTAGAACTGAATAGAGAAGGTTGAAGATGATAAAAAATCTGAAGTAGACCTCCTCCAAGGGATTCTCCAAGTGAAGGCTGATCCCATCACCGGAAATCTCACCTTCCAATCAACAATTCAAAACCCCACAGCAAATTTTCAATGAAAATAACGCAGTTACTGAAACAAACTGCGTTGTAGGGGAAAAGGAATGAGTTGGCCCAATGCCAAGATCTGAAATAAGCTCCAATGGCTTCCAAATTGATCCCTAAAAGGAAAGATATACTCCTCCTCTATAAAACAAGTGATGGAAGAGGTGTTGCGATCCGTCACTGCAACACCCTGCAACATAACATTATTCTGCTGCAGAAATAATGCTGTACTGGAGGAGGATACTTGGACTCAAACCTGGATGTGAGGAAAATTAGTACAACTCCTTCAAGAGGCTTCTGAAGAAAGGAGAAGGATTCCTAAATAGGAAATCCTTGTGCTAAGTAGCACAACAACTCATCTAAATAGCTAGAGACTGCAAATAGTCTAAGAAGAGAAGAAATCAATAATCATATGCATGTGAAACAATGGCTGCCTTACCCTCCTTTTAAACACATGAGAGCTTCCTCTGCATGGGTACTACTCTTTAGGGTTTCCTCCATCAACGAAAATTCTCTCCTCTTTCTCTGCACTATCCCAAACGATGCTCTCCATCTCATACCTCTGCACTATTTGACTTGGTCAAACTTGACCAAGCCTCTTTGAAAATGTCTCTTTTCACACATGAGGCCATGAAATCTAGTTCCACTGTTGATCCCCTTTCATACTAAGAGGGATTTTATCCATTTTTTTAATTATGAATGAGCCTTCTCACCCAATTATTCAACTCTTAAGTGAAAATAGAAAAAGTTAATATTCCAATTTATTGTAGGAAAATTTTTCAATATTATAGCACATTCAGACTCCCATGGAAGTCCTGCCCGACTTGACCTCCACTTGCGGGTGCCCTATGGAACTATTCCACATGCCTTGCACGCTGCCTCCTGACTCAACCCGCACCCTGCGCTTAACCCAAATTGACCTGCGGTTGCGGACGCCCTGTGGTATTATTCCGCATGCCCTGCATTGCTACCCAACTCGAATTGCACCTCGCCCTTCGCTTGATCGATGTGTCTTTCCTCGCCAACGTGCTATTGGATAGCTCATGGTCCTCCAATTCCTTCACTCGAATGCTTGAAGCTTGTTCAAACTCGCTTGTTGGATTCCTCCTGTTGGGGTTCCCATGTTTTGGCCAGGTTGACGAAGACCGAAAGATGAGACAACATAGAACCACTTTCAGACCTTAGGATCTAGCCCTCCTAGGCCTAGAGAGGGATCTCTCTATGAAGTCAAAGGATATGTCTTTGAGGCTTAAAGTATAAGATTTTAGGCTAGTTATAGGCTCGAGGTTGTTGGTTTGATTTTTTGTGTTTGGTTGGAGGAAATCAGGAAAAGAAGGACCAACATGTGACAAGGATGAGTAAAGAGGAAGCTTTAGGCAGAGACAGATAACTCAAAGAACATCAAAGCCATTGGGATATGGAGTCAAGAAAGGATCTACTCTTAATCAATGTGCAAGCTTTCAGTTGGGCTAGTCATCTAAATCATCTGGATCTTAGAGATGATAGTTGGAATGTAATATTAAGGATCGAAAATGAGAGGAAGAGAACCAACCAACTCTGTTTATAGATCAGGCCAGAGGTCATTTAACTCCAGACCTTCTTGGACAGAATTAGAGGCAATTACAAGGGATCTTAGAAAGGCTAGCTGGTTGTGCAAAGATCCTAGTGGACAAGGCTAACACTAATCCCCAGTGTTCCCAAACCTTCCAGCTAAATCCTACCAAGAACATCTAAACATGGACTTCATCAATTCATACATCAGAGAGCAGGAAATTTCATCCACTACACTGGTTAAATCAATTGAAATCAATATTCAGATACACATATAAGCAGAAAACATTGAGGTAGGGAGAGCAGGAAACATAAGGCACCTATCAAGGGTGAATCTTACATTATACTTATGTTGCCTACCAGCAGAGACATGATGAAATGAAAGCAAGTCAATCACAAATACAGAGAAAGGAAAACATCACTAGCTGCTTTAGATCAAGATCCAAAGAAACATGCTTGTCATATTAAAAACAACACCAATCAGGTACATCATAGCCCATATCTTGAACATTCAGTCTGAATACATCATATCTCAGCCTATCTTACAGTATACACAGAGAACTTGTCTAAAAAAGAACAATGCTTGCGTTTCACTGATTTCTCATCAACAACGCTTACAATATTTCCTTTTATGCTTTATAGCAAAAGATGAACCTAAGATCGACTGAAGGAGTAGGTGAAAATTAAATGTATCTTTAAACATAACAATGAATGTAGGGCTGAAACCCATTCTGCTTGACATGCTGTATATTTAATCTCTGTCACCTCCCTTGTGAGAGAATGATCTGCTCCAGATATGACTTTGACATTATTTGGCTGAGGTACTCCTGGTGTCTAGAACAAGAATAAAATAAACTACTGAAAGGTATGACACATAAATTCCTGACTGTTTTCTGAGTTGTAGTCCAGGTAGGAATTTCCTTCCGGGATGTTATGTATAATAAAAGTTGTATGGGCACCTTGTACTTTGATAAGGAGAAACATTCTGCTGACGAAAACCCTGATATTACCTTTTGCCTGTGCCCAGGATCCTTTGATCGATCCTTGAGGTTCGTAATCTGCTGTTTTGCCTCTGAACACACTGATTTAGGGCCCCAGATCTTCATTAACATGCCCTAATCTCTTTTGCTTGTACTGAATGACTCTGCCTTCTCATTTTGCTTCTGACAGTGGTAGCTCGAGCTTTTAATAGTGCTGAAATATTTTCACTGATCTCGAACCCTGTTCTTTGAATAAACGAGCTTTCTTCACCTTTCCGAGCCTTCTTCATTAAATTTACCAAGGTACAAATATTTCCTGCATCTCTCGGCCACTGCATAGGAAACTGGGCGATCATGGTGGCCATTTCTTTCAAATATCCCTGCAAAAACATGAAGACTGTGAAGAAAACCATGGATATGAATGATGGAGGTGGCGAGGATGAAAGGTGGATGCAGAAAATAGTCGTGCAGATGGAGGACTAGGGAGAAATCGTGGAAAACCATGGATGATTTCTCAGGTGAAGGCTTAGCGGGACGTAGAGCCAATACACAGAAAAAATGAATAGAAACATTAAAACAAACGAACAAATCAATTGTATGCAATAGAATGGGCGGGTGTACAGAGAATATGCGGGGGGGGGGGGAATGTGGCGTACAGGGAAAAAATGTGGAGCTTACATGGAGGCCCGGGGGCAACAGAATTGTCAACGATGCATGGACAGATCTGGACCGTTGATCGGGCGGAGATCAACGGCAGGGAACGATGGACGGCGGGCCCGCGGGTACGACAGATGGGTGCTAAATGGTGTGCAGCTTCGGGTGATGACAGCTGTTGGATGGAGGGGCCAGGATCGAACGGTTCATGTGGATTCCGCTACCCGATGACCAACCGAACATTAGTGTGCAAAATGGAAACAGTTTTGCTGCCGTACCAAAGATGCGTGGCCATCGCTGAATAGAATCTCCGGGCTTCCGGGGAAAACCGCTAACTCGCGAATTGTGGTGCGGAGAATTCCAGCTGATTTGGAACAGTGCGCGAGGACGGGGTGGGGACCACCATTTCGGGCGCGCTCCGTGCCGTTAGATCTGGCTTTCGATCGGACAACGGAGATCCATCGATCCACAACTATGTATAAAACCCAAAAATGTGCATCTCCAAAAAAATTTTGAATGATTTTCTGGCGCGGAAAAGGTTTGAGAGGATTTAAGCGCCCGGAGGATTAAGAGATGGTCACGGCACTTGGTCCCATTGGGAGGGAAAGGAGCGGGGAGCTAGTGTAAAAGGGGCTTGGCTCAAATATAATGAAATACATGGATTTTATACATTGTTAATGCAATTTAAGGCCAGCCAATGGTAACGGGAGGGAGATAGAGGGAGATATGGAGAAATAAAAGGTGATGGTGTGGTTTGGGATAGGATTTAGGGGAAATTTAAAGGGGGCAATGGGGAGATTAAAGGCGAGCTTTGCCAAAGGGAAAACAGAAGTTGAAATGGGAAAACTTGCAGGAGATAAGGATAAAAGGCCCTTTTGAGGAACAGGTTAGCAGAGGGACTACATTTTAGGCATAGTACAGAAAGACTCCAAGGAGGATGAATTTTTAGGGGAAAGGCATTCCTCGGAGGCTCAAAACTATCTAGCCCCCAGCTGGCTTGCCCAAAATTTCATAGGGGGGATAACAGTGGCTCCACATGGGGATGGCATCTCCTTGGAGGAGTCAAGAAACCAGATATGATCTTTGGAGTAGGCCAGATGCTTGTTGTCATAAGCCACCTTCCTTCTTTGATTTTCAGCTGCCACAAACATGATAAATCAGCAAAAACATTTTCCCAACCAATCTACCTACCCAAACTACAGTTCTACAACTTTCCCTTGGGTTCACTTGAACTATCAGACCCTTCCCATTTTATTTTTGCAAAACAAAAACAAACCTATTCTAATTCTACCCTTATTGCTCCATGAGGCCAGATTAGACTGTTGGCCTCACATGTTTCTCTACCTATTCTACTACCTTTTGGGATTAAACTGTCCAACAGGTTTCTTCACCTACATTCTAAGATAGGAAATTTAAACACAGCCAAGTCAGGATTAGACTGTCTGACTTGCTGGGCAGAAACTTGTAGAAAACAAAACTGTGAAGGCATGAAATTTTGCAACTGTGAAACATCCTTCTTTCTTTCTTGTGACTCAAGTTTTGAGCATATTTGAGTCACTTATTTCTTTGATTTCAGCTCTAGTTTTAGACAGATTAGAGCTGATTCTTCTTTTCAATGCTGGTCCAGATCTTGAGCTTGTTAGGACCATCTATTCTGCTTCCTTTTGGCTCAGATTTTAATCAGGTTTGAGCCAATCTTTTTACCTCAGAGGTTCATGTTTTGAGCATGTCTGAACCTCTCCTTTCATTCTGTTTTTGGGGACATTTTCTCTCTTTCTGAAAATGAAAATTTGCAACGGTATATACAATGGAGATGAAACTGGAAATGGAAAATTAGCAGAAATAGTGTTTGAGCATCCTGCCATTGAAAGGACCCCCAAACAACTCTCTACCATCAAGTTCTTGTAAGAAAAACACATTAGGACCCACAGTGGTCTGGATTATGTATGGACCCTGCCACAAGCTGTCAAATTTTCCATGTTTGCCCTTGTCCTCTCTTCTCGAATCCCATCTCAGAACCTTATCTCCAACCTTGAAATCTGAAGCTTTAGTTATTTTGTCAAACTGTCTCTTTATGCCTTCCTGGACTCTGACAGCTCTGCTATAAACCTACTCTCTTGTTTGTTGCAGATGGATTGTTTCATTAATTCTTCTTATCATGCTGTATTCTTCTGATTGAATCTCCTGAACAAGCTTGATCACTGGAACTCCCAAACTAGTAGGAAATACTGCTTCAGTCCCATAAACCAACTGGAAGGGTGACATGCCAATATATTTCTTTGTAGTGAGCCTGTCTGCCCACAAGGCATGTATCAAATTTTTATGCCATGATATTTTGTTCTCTTCCAGCAGCTTCTTAATGATTGTAACCAGGCTTTTATTTGATGATTCGGCCAGACCATTACCCTGGGGGTAATAGGCAGTCAAATTTCCAAGTGATATTCCGTACCTGTGATAGAAATCAATCATTCTTTTGGATCCGAAAACAGTAGCATTGTCAGTGATTATTTTCCTTGGACAACCAAAGTGGGGTAGGATGAAGTCTTCTAGGAACCTAATGATGACTGAGTCGGTGGCATTCCCAGTGGGTATAGCTTCTATCCATTTAGTGAAGTAATCTGTAGCAATTAAGATCCATTTATGTTGTCCAGATGAGGCAGGATGAATTTCTCCTATAAATTCTAGGCCCCATTGCATGAAAGGACCTTCTATGGTGATGGGCTGTAGAGGGAGGGGGAGGAGTTTTCTTTTGCCCTCAAAGATCTGACATTTATGGCAGGCAAGAATCATTTTATGGACATCACTAAAGAGTGTAGGCCAATAGTAACCAACCCTGAGTATCTTATTTGTAGTGGTTTTCCAACTTAGGTGGCCTCCACACTCCCTAGCATGGAATTCTTTTTTAATTCTTTCAGCTTCAGTTTCAGACAAACATTTCAGCAAAAGGCCATTCGGATTTTTCCAATATAGGTTCTCATTCAAAATACAATAATTTATAGCTTTGATTTTAATGAATCTGGCCTTTTTTTTGGATAGTTCTGGAGGGGCATTGAGGTTAGTGAGCACATAAATGATATCAGTATACCAAGGAGAGTTCTGAAACTGCTCCTCAATAGTGGGATGGGGCAATCCTTCCTGCTCATCTAGGGTATTCATCATGTTAATGTCCAAGGCCTGCAAATTAGATTCAGCCATTAATTGGGCCAGGCCTTGACCTTTGATCAGCTTGGTGGGTTTTATTTCAAGATCATATTCTAAGATTGTAGCAATACATTTGCCCCTTTTTCCATCAGGGTTTTGGGACAAGATGTCTTTGACCACTGTATTTGGCACATAGGCTATGGTGTGAGAATGCAGAATGTACACCCTAAAGTCTTTTAAGGCCTTAATCAAGGCATAGGCCTGTTTTTCCATGATGTTGTACTTTAAGGGTGCATCTCTTAAGGCTTTACTGAAGAAGGCTATAGGCTGTTCATTACCTTCTGAATTTTTCTGGAGCAAAACTGTAGCTATTGTGTGTTGGGAAGCAAATGAAAAGATCAGAAAATCCTTTGAGAAGTCAGGGCTGATAAGTACAGGGGCCTGAGTGAGAGCAAATTTTACCGACTCAAAATATTTCTTGGCTTCAACAGTCCACTTAATTCCTGCACCTTTCTTTAGCATTTCAGTCATTTTTCTAAGGTGCTCTGCAAGGTTGGGGATAAATCTTCTAAGGAAATTGATCTTCCCAACGAAGGACTGTAGCTCCTTGATGTTTCTTGGATGTGTAATTTGAAGTATTCCCTCAACTCTCTGTGGATCTATCCTGATCCCTTTCTCAGATATAATGTGGCCCGGGAGTTTACCTTCTTGCAGCCCAAAGACAGTTTTCTTAGGGTTCAGGGATAGACCATACCTTCTACATTTTTCAAAGACTTTCCTTAGATGTTTCAGATGTTCTTCTTCAGTTTTAGAAAAGACAGTCAAGTCATCCAAGTAGATAACTATAAAGTGTCCAATCTCCTCTGAGAAAGCTATGTCCATCGCTCTCTGGAAGGTAGCGCCAGCATTCATCAATCCAAAGGGAATTTTCACATACATGAAGGTGCCCCATGGAGTGGTAAAAGTTGTTTTGAGTTGATCTTCTGGGAGTACCAGAACTTGGTTGTATCCTGAAAATCCGTCAAACAGGGAGATCCTTTTAGAGCCCACTACCTTTTGTAGGATATGTTCCATTCTGGGCAAAGGGTAGTTGTCTTTCAGGGAGGCACTGTTGAGGTTTCTGAAGTCTATGCATAGTCTGATCTCCCCTGTTTTCTTCCTTACAGCCACTAAGTTTGACACCCAATCCAAAAACCTCACAGGGACTATTATGCCTGCTTCATACATCTTTTTAATTTCTTTCTCTACTGCAGGCAATTGTTTTGGATTGATTCTTCGAAGTTTTTGTATGAAAGGCTTCTGATTTTCCTTTAGTGGTATATTGTGTTGTATGATGTTGGTGTCATAGGCTTTTAAGTCTTCATCGCTCCATGCAAACACATCAATGAATTCCTTAAACAAGTCAATGTATTTCTTCTTCATGTCTACAGGTATAGACTTAGCCAGCTTTATCATTTTGGGTTTGTCTTTAGTGCCAATGTTGCATTATTCCACATCAGAATCAGCATGTTCAATTGTGGGCTTTTTTGATACGTCATCAAAGTCAAAGAGGTCCTTCAAGGGTGCCAGGCCCCTGGGTATGTTCTTATCTTTGGCCTGCAACACTTCAACCTCTTCATTTTCTGCGTTCTCACTATTTTCGTTAGAGTTTCCAGTTTGTTCAGAAAAAGAATTTATTTCTATGTTACAGGGTGTTTCTTGTTCATCTAGGGAATATTCATTTGGGCAGCTACCATTAGAAATCGAGTCTAAATCAGAAAATTCAAACTCATTCCTGCCCACCAGGAAATCTTCGATCTGTTTGTCTCCTTCAAAAACCTGCCAGTATTTTTCATTGTCTGGCACTGCAGGCCTGAATTTGGTCTGAATGATAATTTGTTGGTCAACTGGGGCTTTAGGATATGAGCTAGCTAGACATGCTAATCCATTTTCTATTACATTTTGACCCCTGGGAACAAACACTAATTCATATTCAACAAATGTTTTCAGAAAATCTAGAGTGTCATTCCTGTATGCTCTTAGTCTGGGATGCTTTGCTGAATACTCACCATTCACCTGTTTGATTACTAACTCTGAGTCTCCTCTCACAGCTATCCTACGGGCTCCTAAATTTTTCAACAAATTCATACCTAGGATGAGAGCCTCATATTCTGCAATATTGTTTGTGCATTTGAAATGCAGATTGACAGCGTGGCTCTCTGCGTGATCGTTTTCAGTGTTACGCAGCCACACTCCCGCTCCAGCACTCTGCCTAGTACAGGACCCATCAAAGTTGATTTCCCACAGGGGTTCTTTTTTTAATTCGTTTTCATCCCCTCCCCTACAGCTGGATTCATCATTATGTTAAGTTGTAAGGTCTGTACTAGGAGAGGGGTTACTTTGTTTTTCATTATAGGCATGGAGATCAGGGAGGTGGCTAGCTTGTTGTTTTTGTTCTGTTTCTGTTTCACTCAGAGTTATATTTTCAGCAGCTTGCCCATGGTCTCCTTCTTCGTATTCTTCCAGAGTAGCCATTATGTTGAAATCCATGGGCTGTATGTTGGTATCTCCATTATCTGATCTAGGCTCTTCTGAGGATTGGTCATTGTAGAGAATGAAAGAGTCTAGATCTGTATGTACAGAGTATAGTGGTGAGATTTCAGGTTTCTCGGGGCTACTGACTAAAAATTTCATCTGAGACTCTTTATACAACCTTCTAAGTTGGCCAAATATAGGGATAGTGGCATATGAGCCATCCATCTGCATTGTTCCTTGCAGTTTGGCTCCCCATGACCTTGACAACAGCATTCCGTACTTTGGTGGTACATCCGCCACCACAACATCCATGACCATACACTTGCAGGAATCTGGGTTAAGCTCACACATAAGTCTTTGATGAGGCCTAGGCATTTTACTCTACTAGAGTCAAATGAGTATAAGTCTTTGTAAGGTCTGGTGATTTCTAAGCCTAGCCTCTCCATCACTACCTTAGGCATTAGGTTGTGTGATGCACCAGAGTCATGCATGGCATTGTGGAGTATCTTGTCATGAATGTTAAGACTGATATAAAAAGGTGGAACTACCCCTTCCTAAAATTTTCCTTCAATTTTTGGACCAAAGAGGAGGGCTGGTTGATCATCATTCAGATTTATAGAATCATTCATTTCTCCTAGATTTAATGCTTTCAAAATTTTTCCTTTATATACATCCTGAGTGGCCAGCTCAGATAATGGTACAGAGATTTTGATTTTTACAAGTTCACTCTCTAAATTGAAAGTGGATTGTGCCTTGGAAACATTCAACTCTGTTTTATTTGCCGCTGCCTTAGTAGCTAAGTCATTTGGTGTTTTCTCACTATGTACAAGGTTTGGAACAGTTGTATCAGGAGTACTAACGGAAGTGCTAGTACTGCTGGTCGGTTGACTTTGTTTTGCATTGTCTTGGTTGTCCTTCTCCTTATGTTTACCAGAACTTTCAGTTGTTGTTTTGTTATTCACAGAGGTTGCTTTGGAAGTTTTGTCAGGTATTTTCTTGATGGTTACCTCAGGAGTCTTTGTTTTGGAAGTATCTTGGATTTTCTTGCTCCTAAGTTCATATTGCTCCCGGACCTGTAGCATGGCATCCTCAAATCCTAATTTTTAATTCTTACTTTCTAACCATTCCTCTTCCCAAAATGATGGTGAGGGCTAATCTTCTTCTGAATCATAATTTAGGATTGAGTCCTCTATTTCAAACATGTTAATTGTATTCCCTTCTGACTCTTCAACGATTCCCTCGTATTCATCTAAAAAGTTTTCTTGAAATGGGGGAATGATTTGTTGGTCTGACTCTCTTTGTCTGTTGGGAGCAGCATTGTTTCTTCTAATGTTTTGGTTCTGGTTTCTGTTTTGGTTGTTGTTTTGGAAAACCATTCTCTTAATAATTTGTTGCAGTTCTTCCACATTTTTAGACAGTCTGTCGTATTTGGGGTCAGATGTGGAAGCTATGTTGTCATCCCTATATGTTACCCTTTTTTCAGCTTTTAGTCTTGCCCTTTTTTCCATTAAGTTTGCTTCTATGGTTATGGCTCCTTTCTGCATGTCTTCCAGTGTGGTATACTCTTTATCTCTAAGTTCATAGGCCATGTCAGCATCAAATCCATCAGGATATTTTTCTAAGGCCATACCTTGAGGAGGTTTCATGTGTGGAGGGAGAGCATTATAAATGCTGTTGACTCTAGTGGTGTAATCATGAACGCTCTCTCCTATATTCCTCTTAAGGGACATGTATTCTGTTAGGATCTGGCGGGGGTTTGCTCTAACCTCCCATTTGTTTATGAAGGTCTGGTATAATGCAGGGAGATCTTGAATACTGTCAGGAGGAAAACCTTTAAACCATTTCTTCACCTCACCCCCTAAGCTTTGGGAAAATGTTCTCATTTTGATTGTTTCATCATCAATTTCCATATAATCAAAAGAGTCCTCCATTTTATCTACATGTTGCTGAGATGTTATGGACTCTTTAGAAGTGAAGTGTGGGATTTTTGACTGATAATCATTTGGTAAGGGTAGCATAGGCTGAGGTAAAACTAAAGGTGCATACCAAGCTGCCATGATGATATTTTGGTGAGGCAAAGGGTTAATTTGAGCAGCTGGTATTTGAATGATAGGGATATTAAGACCAGCAGAAGTCTGTTGAGCAGATCTAGGGTGGGGGAGCCCCAAGTTTTGAAGGAAGTGGAAATCAAGTGGTGTATATGGAGGGGTTTCACTGTCCCTAGTGTCTGGCTGGTCTGAAACACTGACTGACCTGGTTCTAGGTAATCTGTTTTGAGGGTCTAGGTCGAAGAACGGGCCTAATAGAGCTGCAAGATCTTCTGGTGCAGAATTAGCTCTATGAATGTGACTCGAAATAGTTGGTCTTGTATGTGCAAGAGTTCCCCTGAGGATGCTCTCTGGATTTTCAACTATTTCCGGTGGGTTGAGGTTGGGATACGCCCTTGTATGGATGGTTCTGAAAGCCAGAATTATGTTTATTGGCTAAGCAGCTTAACCCTAATTGTTTCTTATACTATGGTTAATATTGTCTCAGGGGCTGGCCTCCCAGTGGAATCTTCATTATGTTTCAGGTCTGTTCTTCCAGTGGATTCTGATGTGAAACCAAGATGATCAGCAGGCCTGCTGATCACCAGTGGAGTCTTTTAACGTTTAGGAACAATGGAGTCGCCAGGTGGAGGGTTTAGGAGCTTTCTAAGGGATACACTGTCCACCATAGTGCTCAGGCACTGTCACCTTTCAAGAATCTCCTCTAAATCAGCAAGCTCCAACCAGAGATTGACTGGGAGGGCATTTACCAGATATGTCACCTCTGAATAGAGGATGAGATCTGGAGGCTATCTGGCCCTTTCCAGGCTCTGTCTAAGAGTATGGTGGATATTCAATAATGGAGGTAGATTCGAGAAAGGGGTGGCTTACTGTCAACCTGACCATAGATTCTAAGCTTCTGAGTTGTTTACGAATGTTTAAGGTGAAATGCATTCAGAAGTCCCCAGTGGAGTCGCCATTAGGTTGGGGTTCCCATGTTTTGGCCAGGTTGACGAAGACTGAAAGATGAGACAACATAGAACCACTTTCAGACCTTAGGATCTGGCCCTCCTAGGTCCAGAGAGGGATCTCTCTATGAAGTCAAAGGATATGTCTTTGAGGCTTAAAGTATAAGATTTTAGGCTAGTTATAGGCTCGAGGTTGTTGGTTTGATTGTTTGTGTTTGGTTGGAGGAAATCAGGAAAAGAAGGACCAACGTGTGACAAGGACGAGTAAAGAGGAAGCTTTAGGCAGAGACAGATAACTCGAATAACATCAAAGCCATTGGGCTATGGAGTCAAGAAAGGATTTACTCGTAATCAACGTGCAAGCTTTCAGTTGGGCTAGTCATCTAAATCATCTAGATATTAGAGATGGTAGTTGGAATGGAATAGTAAGGATAGAAAATGAGAGGAAGAGAACCAACCAACTCTGTCTATAGATCAAGCCAGAGGTCATTTAACTCCAGACATGCTTGGATATAATTAGAGGAAATTACAAGGGATCTTAGAAAGGCTAGTTGGTCGTGCAAAGATCCTAGTGGATAGGGCTAACACTAATCCCCAGTGTTCCCAAACCTTCTAGCTAAATCCTACCAAGAACATCTAAACATGGACTTCATCAATTCATACATCAAAGAGCAGGCAATTTCATCCACTACACTGGTTAAATCAATTGAAATCAACATTCAGATACACATATAAGCAGAAAGCATTGAGGTAGGGAGAGCACGAAACATAAGGCACCTATCAAGGGTGAATCTTACATTATACTTCTGTTGCGTACCAGCAGAGAGATGATGAAAAGAAAGCAAGTCAATCAAAAATACAGAGAAAGGAAAACATCACCAGCTGCTTTAGATTAGGATCCAAAGAAACATGCTTGTCATATTAAAAACAACACCAATCAGGTACATCATAGCCCATAGCTTGAACATTAAGTCTGAATACATCATATCTCAGCCTATCTTATAATATACACAAAGAACTTGTCTCAAAAAGAACAATGCTTGCGTTTCACTGATTTCTCATCAACAACGCTTACAATCTTTCCTTCGATGCTTTATAGCAAAAGATGAACCTAAGATCGACTGAAGGAGTAGGTGAAAATTAAATGTATCTTTAAACATAACAATGAATGTAGGGCCGAAACCCATTCTGTTTGACATGCTGTATATTTAATCTCTGTCACCTCCCTTGTGAGAGAATGATCTACTCCAGATATGACTTTGACATAATTTGGCTGAGGTACTCCTGGTGTCTAGAACAAGAATAAAATAAACTACTGAAAGGTCTGACACATAAATGCCTGACTGTTTTCTAAGCTGTAGTCTGGGCAGGAATTTCCTTTCGGGATGTTATGTATAATAAAAGTGGTATGTACACCCTGTACTTTGATAAAGAGAAACATTCCACTGACGAAAACCCTGATATTACCTTTTGCCTGTGCCCAGGATCCTTTGATTGATCCTCGGGGTCTGTAATCTGCTGTTTTTCCTCTGAACACACTGATTTAGGGCCCCAGATCCTCATTAACACACCCTAATCTCTTTTTCTTGTACTGAATGACTCTGCCTTCTCATTTTGCTTCTGACAGTGGTAGCTCGGGATTTTAATAGCGCTGAAAGATTTTCACTGATCTCGAACCCTGTTCTTTGAATAAACGACCTGTCTTCACCTTTCCGGGCCTTCTTCATTAAATGTACCAAGGTACAAAGCTTTCCTACATCTCTCGGCCGCTGCATAGGAAATTGGGCGATCATGGCAGCCATTTCTTTCAAATATCCCTGCAAAAACAAGAAGACTGTGAAGAAAATCATGGATATGAATGATGGAGGTGGCGAGGACGAAAGGTGGATGCAGAAAATAGCCGTGCAGATGGGGGACTAGGGAGAAATCATGAAAAACCATGGACGATTGCTCAGGTGAAGGCTTAGCGGGACGCAGAGCCAATACGTAGAAAAAACAAATAGAAACATTAAAACACCCGAACAAATCAATTGTATGAAATAGAATGGGCGGGTGTATGGAGAATATGCCGGGGGGGGGAATGTGGCGTACGGGGAAAACACATGGAGCTTACGTGGAGGCCCGGGGGCAACGGAACTATCAACGATGCATGGACAGATTTGGACCGTTGATTGGGCGGAGATCAACGGCAGGGAACGACAGACGACAGGCCCGCAGGTACGACGGACGGGTTCTAAATGGTGTACAACTTCGGGTGATGACAGCCGTTGGATGGAGGGGCCAGGATCGAACGGTTCGCGTGGATTCCGCTACCCGACCACCAACCGAACATTAATGTGCGAAATGGAAATGGTTTTTCTGGCGTACCAAAGATGCGTGGCCATCGCTGAATGGAATCACCGGGCTTCCGGGGAAAACCGCCAACTCGCGAATGGTGGTGCGGAGAATTCCGGCTGATTTGGAACAGTGTGCGAGGACGGGGTGGGGAGCACCATTTCAGGCGCACTCCATGCCGTTAGATCTGGCTTTCGATCAGACGGCAGAGATCCATCGATCCACAACTATGTATAAAACCCAAAAATGTGCGTCTCCAAAGGTTTTTTGAATGATTTTCTGGTGCGGAAAAGGTTTTATAGGATTTAAGCGCCCGGAGGATTAAGAGATGGTCACGGCACTTGGTCCCATTGGGAGCGAAAGGAGCGGGGAGCTACTGTAAAAGGGCTTGGCTTAAATATAATGAAATACATGGATTTTATACATTGTTAATGCAATTTAAGGCCAGCCAATGGTAACGGGAGGGAGATAGAGGGAGATATGGAGAAATAAAAGGTGATGGTGTGGTTTGGGATAGGATTTAGGGGAAATTTAAAGGGGGCAATGGGGATATTAAAGGCGAGCTTTGCCAAAGGGAAAACATAAGTTGAAATGGGAAACATTGCAGGAGATAAGGATAAAAGGCCCTTTTGAGGAACAGGTCAGCAGAGGGACTACATTTTAGGCACAGTACAGAAAGAATCCAAGGAGGATGAATTTTGAGGGGAAAGGCATTCCTCAGAGGCTCAAAACTATCTAGCCCCCAGCTGGCTTGCCTAGAATTTCATAGGGGGGCTAACACCTCCTTCCATCCGTCTGCACGCCATATTAATACGTGTTGCATTTGTGTCGTGGGTCACTTGATGGACCTGTGTCGACCCAACCAACACCCTCCATTAAGTTGCCCGCACTCTGTGTAACGTCGGTCATTCTCCAACAACTCGACCACTCAACACAACATGTCAGCATTCTCCTTGGCTATGGTGTGATGCGCCCGTTATGTCGCGAGCCTACGTCACCCTCCGCTATATACCTATGCCCATGCGGTTACACCTGTAACGTCACATGGTGCCCAAACACCATATAAACGATCAGTGGTCATGCTCGTTACCCTGAACGCGCTTCATGAAGTCTGTGGCCTTACAAAACCCTAACCTTCCATGCACCTAGATGGCTTCTGTCATGACAAGGCATGAAAACCCCAAGTTCTAGAGACAGACCAAGGAAGCGGTTTCCATTGCACCACGAAATGGAAGGCCCAAGTTCACCAGACTTGGGTGGTTATTTTTCATGATTGAAACAATGAGTTTCATAAAACTGGGTGATTTCGATCATGCCGTGACATGGAAACTCAAGTTCCCCACACCAGGGCCGCAGTTTTCATCAGGGTGGGAGATGGAAACCACAAGATTCCCAGAATTAGGCAATTTCCATCGTGCCACGAAATAGAAGCCCCAAAATTTCATAGACATGGGAGGTTCTCTATCATGTCGTGACATGGAAACCCGAGTTCCCCACATCGAGGCCACGATTTCGATCGTGGCAAGACATGGAAATCCCCGTGTTTCCTAGAATTGGGTGGTTTCCATCGTGCCTCAAAAAATGGGAACCCCTGAGCTTCGTAGACCCAAGCGGTGGTTTTTTTCATGCCGTGACATGGAAAGTTGAAGTTCGCCATACTTGGGCAGAAATTTTAGCTATGGCACGACATGGAAACCCCTAGTTTCACATACTTGGGTGGAGGTTTCTGTCATTTTGTGGCATGGAACTCCCATGTACCCCATGCCAGGGTTGTATTTTCCATCATGGTGGGACATGGGAACCCTATTTTTCCCAGAATTAGGAAATATTTCACCGTGAAATGAAATGGAAACCCGAAGTTTCTCCAAATTGGGCCGGTTTTTCGTCATGTGGTGAAATGGAAACCCCCAAGTTTCATTGACTTGGGCAGCTCATTTGTACACGCTGCAACATGCAAAAAACCCCAAGTTACCCATAGACTTGGGCCATGGTTTTTAAAAACCACCAGTTCCTTCGACTCGGGCAGTGATTTGCATCATCATGAAAACCTTGAGTTTCCCGCACCAAGGATTCAGTGACAACCCATAGTTTCCATTGTGTTGTAAAACATGGAAACTCGTGATTTTTGTTAGGGGAAGGACATGGAAACCCCAAGTTTCCCAAGCTTGGGCGTGGACCTCTTCCATGTGTCGCGAAATGGAATCCCCAATCCCCATGTTCCCCAGACTTGGGTGATGGTCCTTCCCGTGACGCGACATGGAAACCCCAATTTCCCCAGCCTGTTTCCCTCGGGGGAAAGGGAGGACACGAAAACCCCAAGTTCTGCAAGCTTGGGCTAGTTTTACACCGTGCCACAAAATGGAAGCACACCCGCCATGTTCCCTAGACTTGGGTGATGGAGCTTTTGTTCATGCCGCAACATGTAACCACCAACCATAATTTCCACAGACTGGTGGTCTCTCGCATCCGTGGTATGGAAACCCCAAATTTCATGCCCCCAAACAAGAAATGCATTTTTGAGATGCGAACAGAAGAAATGATGCTTGAATGAAGAACTGGGGGAAATGGTGCAACAATGATAGTTTTCCGAATTTTGAATAAAATGACAAGAACGAAGATGCGAATCGAGCTGACCAATGGCTGAATCTCATTCGATCATGGTAGCAAGGCCAGTCTGCCACTTACGATACCCCATCACATATTTAAGTTGTCTACAAAGAATTATCCTCAACAACCATTTTAAATTGAACCTCAAAGCAGCCCCGAATGAGATGCTTCATGCTCGTAGTTTGCAAATGACACGGGCCCCTGGGGGTGACAAAGAGGCACCCCTACTGCAAGTTGAGATACATTCAAAGAGTGACATGCACCACTTCTAGCGTGGATTCTCACTTAGAGGTGTTCATTCATAATCTGACACACTGTAGCTTCGTGCCACTGGCTTTTCAACCAAGCATGATGACCAATTGTGTCAATCAAAGGTTCCTCTCATACTAAGTTGAATTACTGTTGCGGTGCAGTTCATTAGTAGGGCAAAACTAACTTGTCTCATGACTGTCTAAACCTAGCTCACATTCCCTATTGGTGGGTGAAAAATCCAACACTTGGTGAATTCTACTTCACAATGATAGGAAGAGCCGACATCGAAGGATCAAAAAGCAACATTGCTATGAACGCTTGCCTACCACAAGCTAGTTATCCTTGTGGTAATTTTTCTGACACCTCTAGCTTCATATTCCAAAAGTATAAAGGATAAATAGGCCATGCTTTCATGGTTTGTATTTGTATTGAAAATCAAAATCAAATGAGCCTTTACCTTTTTATTCCACACGATATTTATGTTCTCGTTGAGCTCATCTTAGGAAACCTACGTTATCTTTTAACAGATGTGTCGCCCCAGCCAAACTCCCCACGTAAAAATGTCTTCCACCTAGATCGACTCACCAAAACATGCCTTGAGGAAAAAAATAGGGGAAATTCCCCTTATCTGCCCATGGAATAAGTAAAATAACGATAAAATTAGTGGCATTTCACTTGCGCCGAAAATGGCTCCCACGTATTCTACATCTCTCAAGTCATTTCACAAAGTTGGACTCGAGTCAAGCTCAATAGGGTCTTCCTTCCCCACTGATACTACCAAGCATGTTCCCTTGGTTGTGGTTTTTCTATATAGTAGGTAGGGATAGTGTTAATCTCATTAATTCATTCATGCGCATCATTAATTAGATGATGAGGCATTTGGCTACCTTAAGAGAGTCATAGTTACTCCCACTATTTACCCCTGCTTGGTTGAATTTCTTCATTGAAACATTTAGAGCACTGGGCATAAATCACATTGCATTAGCATCCGAAGGGACCATCGCACTGGTTTTTTTTAATTAAATATTCAGATGCCCCTTGTTCACACCACTTCTGAGTCGATTGTTCAATGCCTAGGGAAAAGCCCATGCGAAGGGGAATTCTATGCTCGTAGGCCAATTGGCACACAAATGCTCACCCTCGCCACGAGAGAAGCTTGGGAAGACTGTCGATAACCCATGAGTTGAGGGAATAGACCCCTAGGCCCAACCCTCAGAGCCAATCCTTTTCCCAAAGTTACATATCCATTTTTCCGACTTCCCTTACATAAATTGTTCTATTGACCAGAGGTTGTTCGCCTTGGAGACTTGATGTAGTTATGAGTATGACTGGGAATGAACGGTACTTGGTCCTCCAGATTTTCAAGGGCTGTCAAGGGCACACTAGACATAACAAGACGTGTGGTTCTCTTCCAACTGCTGGACCCTATGTCTGAGTGAACCGATTCCAGGGTGGACAAGCTGTTAAAAAGAAAAGATAAATCTTCCTGGGGCCCCCGATGATGTATCCGAATTTCGTAACATTTTCACCCACCATTGTGCCCTAGTTTGGGAACATTGGCTTGATTCCCTTTTGATGCTTGTGTAGAGTGCACCCTTGATACAAGGCTTCCCCCATCTGTTAGGATCGACTAATCCATGTCTAAGTGTTTTTCACATGAAACCTTTCCCCAATTCATTCTTCAAAGTTCTCATTTCAATATTTGCTACTACCACCGAGATCTGCACAAGGGGCCGATCCACCCAAGCTCACACCCAAGGTTTCTCAATGACCCCCATGTCCTCCTACTCATCGAAGCTAGGAAATTTCTCTGATGGCTGAGTATAGGTTGCACACTTCACTACCATCCATTTTTGGGGCTAGTTGATTCTGCAAGTGAGTGTTTACACACTCCTTAGCAAATTTCAACTTCCATGAACATCGTCCTGTTGTCTTAATCAACCAGCACCCTTTTTGGGATCTAGGTTAGTGTGCAATTTAGCACGGTAGCTTAACTTTAGCTTCATCCTGCATCGCCAGTTATTCTTACCAAAAATGGCCTACTTGGAGCTCTCAATCCCATGGCATGACTAAATGGAGTAGTCGCACCCTGTTAACTATTTAAATTTTGAGAATATGTCAAGAAAATTATGCCCTTGATGCCTCTAATCATTTCCTTGACCTGATAAAACTTATGTGTGAGCTCCATCTATCCTGACGGAAAATTTTGAGGAAACCAACTACTAGATGGTTTAATTAGTCTTTCGCCCCTATACCCAAATCAGACGAATGATTTTCATGTCAGTATTTCTACGAGCATCCACCAGATTTTCCTCTAGATTTGCCCTGCTCAGGCATAGTTCACGATATTTTGGGTCCCAATAGGTTTTCTCACACTCAAACCCTTCACATAAGTTCAAGTTTGGTCGACTATGCACCCCCCACAAAGAGGGGATCTTGCCCATCATCTTCCTTGCGCCTCGCAGGTTTTCAAACCCGCCGACTCGCAGGTGCACACGGCCCGCCACAAGGGTGCGCGCTTCATTCCTAAACCACCAAAATGGAAAAATGATAGGTGGTACTCCACTCGCGCTTGTGAAAATTCAGCAGCTCGTGTTGGTTTTCACCTCAATTCAAGCGGCAAACCAGCCTGAGCCATTCCAGATCTGACCGAGATGTATTGACAACCTCCATCTGCTTCTCTCTCAACAATTTCAAGCACTCTTTAACTCTCTTTTCAAATTCATTTCAATATTTCCCTCATGGTACGTGTTCTCTATCGGTCTCCCACCTGTATTTAACCTTGGACCAAATTTACCACCCAATTGGGGCTACATTCCCAAACAACTCGACTCGTCGACAATGCCTCGTGTTGTGGCAAGGTCCTAGCCTGACGGGGATGTCACCCTCTTAGGCGCCCCATTACAAGGGACTTGGCATAGGTTCATTGCTAAGGAAACTTCTACAGACTACAATTCAAGCAATTCTGCCACCAGAATTTGATGTTGGGCTCTTCCTAGTTCGCTCGCCTCTACTAGGGGAATCCTTGTAAGTTTGTTTTCCTCCACTTAATTATATTCTTAAACATAGAGGGTGTTCTCGCCTAAGCTGAGGTTGCAATTCAGAGCTAAATCTTCCTACCCAATGGGGGGATAAGAGAGAGAAAAGTAAGTTCCAGAGATGTCACATAAAACCCACATTGGCTAATGCAGACTACCTAACCAAGGGGACAATATCACCGCTTGCCGACACATGCCACAAAACATCGCCTGCCAAATTTTAGCCAAATGCACCGCATTGGGCATGGAAAACTAGCTTCACTACTCCCTAACATATTTCAAGGAGTTATTTTGATTGGGATGCGATGCCCAGACAGGTGTGCCCTCAACTAAAGCATGGGGGAAAATTGCGTTCAAAAACTTGATGATTCACGGAATTTTGAAATTCACACTATGTATCAAATTTTGCTACATTCTTCATCATATCAAGAGCTGAGATATCCATTGATGAGAGTCATTTCCATGTGCTACCAAAAAATCACACCCCCACAAGAAATGGCTAAAAGCCAACCCAACGTACAATGCATCGCAACAAGAAATAAGCCCCATTCCCCCTCAAGACAACTGCACTCCATAACCCTCTCACTAAATCAAAGGCTCAAACAAGCCCCCCGGACCCCATGCCTTTGCAAAAATTGGGTAACTACAAGGAACGGTGATCGAGAAGGACTAGGGTGGCCAACCCGGGAGCTCCCGCTGATTTTCGTCCTTCTCAAAGACCTAACCGCAACGGTTCCCCCTTTCTCTGTAACGTTGTTGGGGGCCAAAAAGAGGAATGGAAGGGAAAAAAAATACATATATGCATACAATAGAAAATAAAGAGAAGGTGGCTCCCACCACCTCACAAGGGAAATCTCAAGAAGACAAACAAGAAGAGATTTCCAAACCGCGTGCCTTTTCAAAAAGGGTAGAATTGTAAAGAATGATGACCGAGAAGGATTAGGGTGGCCACCTAGAAACTTGTACTTATTTTCATCCTTCAGGAACATCAAACCACTAGAACTCCCCATTTTTTCTCCGTAAAGCTAAAGGTCGGAATGAGGAAAGTAAGAAAAACACATGAAAGAAAGAGAAACAAAATTGTCCACCCGCTCAAAGAAGGAGGCTCAAATAGAGAACAAACTTCCTAAGCCCTGCATCCTAGAAAAAGGGCAGGAATCACTAGTAAAAATGATTGATAAGGACTAGGTTGGCCACCTTGGGAGCTCGCATTGCCTGGCATCCTTCGAGAATGCCAATCCTCAACGATTTTCCATTTTCTCCGTAAAGCTAGGTGTCAGAAGGAGGAAGCGAAAAAAGAAACACGAAAAAAGAAAAGAAAAGAAAAATATTACCAAAACATGGCTTCCAGTAGAGAAGATGAGGCTCAAACAAAAAATAGGATTTCAAGGCTCCGCACCCTCACAAAAATGGGGGAGCTGCACAGATCGATGATTGAGAAGGACTAGGGCGGCCACCCCAAGAACTCGCACTGCTTTTTCATCCTTCCAAAAATGCCAATCCACAGCAATTTCCCCTTTCCTATGTAAATCTAGGGCAAAAAATGACTCACAAGGGTAGGCTCAAACACAATACAGTATTTCAAAGCCCTGTGCCTTAGCAAAAAGTCGGGAACTATAAGGAAATATGACCGAGAAGGACTAGGGTGGGCACCCCAGGAGTTTGCAATGCTTTTGATCCTTGTCGGACACCAACCCACAAAAATTCCCACTTTTCTCCATAAAGATAGGGACCAAAAGGGAAGAAAACGACATGAAAGAAAGAAAAACCAAACATCACCTACATAACAATCACAACAAAAATCCAATTTGAGAGAAAGGGGACAAAATTTCAAGAAACACTAGCAAAATAGAGGGCTACCACCATGTGAGGAGATGTTGGCTTAACCAAAAAGAAAGAAAACAAGGCACCCAATCAAAATCATCCCACCTTTCCACACCATTCCACATACATTACGACACAACATCCTTTCTATCTACGCAACATAACAAGCGACAATAAAAAAACCAAGCAGACAAGTCACAACCTAAACTTGACCACTAGAAAAGCCGAGGGCCATGACAACACAAGTGTATGGAGCACGTTACTAGTGAAAGGTAAACAACCCCCCAACCCACAGAAGGCTTTCTTATGCTCTCGTGATCTGGTAATTTGGTAAGCCAAATGACAGGGTAACATTAGACCAAGCTTTGGAGCCCTAGGACCTAGCCTTTTTGGACTCGGAGAGGGCTCTCTCTATTATGCAAAGGATGTAAACTTGTTTGATTTTATATATTTTATTTTAGGCTAGTTTTTAAGTATGTTTTGGTTTTTTTTTTGGTTTTTTGAGGGGAACTGATCAAAGTATAGATAGATAAAAGGTTCGTCAAATAAATTGGGCTATGGGGTCAAAAAGGTCGAGATTGTCTCAATGATGGACAAGGTATTACTACAAGGCCGATTTGGTCGAGGTAAATGGATTCTTTAGGTGAAAGTGAAATGAGATGGACATTAAGTTTGTGAAATACAAAGATATTTTAAGCATAAATAGTTTAAATAGCAAGCATTCATGAGTTAGGGCTGACCATTAATCTCTATGAATGAAACTCAAACTGATAGATGCAGAAAATAAACAATCCAGTGTTACATAGAAGTATAAGACCCTCTAACTTTGAGAAAATCACCTTCATAATTTTGGGAAAACAAATAAGATAAAAAAAAAACTCAATATATGAAGAGGGAACTCCTAAACATCATATCTTGAGCTATCACAAACTTTGAAATAAGACTGCAAAGCATGGACAAAGGGCAAGATCGAAACAAGACCTCTTTGACTTAACTAAGACAACCAATAATTCAGAGAGAGATTTTAGAAAAGGAGTTTTGATTAACTATGAGTAAGAAGGGCATACCATGAATCATAATATACAGCATACATAATAACCATTATTGAAACTGATAGCAAGTTCTTACGGTACCAAAGAGAAATTAAGAATTCTTTGACATAACCAAGAAAGATGAAAACATTTAAGCTGCAATGAATCAAGAAATTTGAGGTGCCTCCATGGGAATATCTCAAACTTATTCTTTACTGAACTACAACAATAAATAAGCATGAAAACATGTATGATAAACTAATAAAACATAACAGATAAGGAACACAATACCATTCACCAAGCCATGGAATCCTACATACAATCCTCCTCCACCATCAAAGTCAAGCAAGAGATCATCCACTTCATAAGACAAGTATTTATTCCAAGCTCATAATGCTATGTATTTGTCTCTATAACATCAAGTTCTGCCCCTGGTTACAATGACTACTCTTGGATTGTATAGGCCAAAGAGAAAGAAACCCTCCTAGAGCAACTAGAAGGCCATTGGCCTAATACAAATATCTGAATTTGTCATTGAGGCTTTGCAAAGCCCAAGGCACAAAATATCTTCAAAAATATTTTAAGATAAAATTATAAGAAAATTGACTTTTAATCTGTGACATGGAGTTAAAAATAGCTTAACGTACATTTGGATGGCCACCTTCAGAAAACTGTCTTTTTAGCAAAATCCTACATGAGCGTAGCAGTACAAAAAATTATGTATTGCAGAGGATTTTTGAGGGACTTCCCTATGTCGAAACGACGCCCGTGATGGCTCATTGGAAAGAATTGGATGTCCATTTTTTGGAACTACTTTATTTTTCACAAACTGATCTCTGAAATTCTGTCAAAAAGTGGACCGAGTGAAAAAACCCACGAGGGTCTCACCTGCTGATATTTGAGGCAGAAAGGTGAATTTTGACTGTTTTTTGCCTCTTTGGGGAACCAAAACACCTTATTTTCATCTGAAAATTTGTGAGTAGATGCCCCCAAATTTAATACATCTAGAAAAATAACTTTCATGAGTTGACGATGCTCCTAGAAAACATGGAAACGCCTAGAAAAATGTGCAATTAGGCCTAAAAATCACAAAAAACAAGATCATGTCCAAAATTGCTCAATTTTGGTGAGCAAACCCCTTATGGGTTTCTAGAAGCATATGAGGAAGCTGAAGCCAAGATTATGAGCCTAGATATGTATTTTTCCCCTTTTTTCACCAGGCGCCTCCTTTGGGCAGTTTTGAGCTTTTCTTAGGCAATTTTGAGTTTTCTTTGGGCAAATTGATTCAATTTCTTGTAATTCCCGGTCATCTTCTTTTGCAAACCCAAGTCTTTGTTTGCCTTGTCTAATTTTTCCTCCAAATGCTTGTTTTCTCTTTTAAGCCATGATTCTTTATCATTTTCTATCTCTTGGGTAAGAAATTGTGTGAGAGGATACGATCGAGCAAGGGCTGCTTCTTCTTCCCTTTGTTTCTCCAAAGCTTTCCTAAGACCAATAGTCCTAGGCCTTTTTCTTATTGGTTGCTATTCTTCCTCAATATCATCAAATTCACCCATATAATCTTCAAGTTTGAATTGTGCTTTGTATTCTTCCCTTTGGTATTTGAATGCCTGAGCCTCATAGATTTCCATTAGCCCGCTCATCTATCTATTTTACATTTGTAGAAAGTGTATGAGGTCCTTCGACCTTTCTAGATCAGTTTCTAAGTCCTAGATTTAGGCTTCTCTATTTTGCAAAAGTGACCTAAGGATTTTGGCTTCATCATCTTCATCATCACTGTCTATTTGTATGATGTCAAATTCATGATCATGCTCATGGCTACTCTCCTGTTGTTCCATTTTTTCCTTACCTTTGCTTTGAATGGGCTTCTTTGCCCTTGTCCTCTTTGGCACTTCAATGATAGGCTTATTGGGCAACTTGCCTCTACTCGGGAGTGCTCTAGTAAGATTTGTAGTTACAGCTTTAATAGGCTTCTTCTTTGTAGATTTAGTGGTATTAGGCTTCACCACTTTTGGAGAAAGATTCATGGCCCCTTGCCTAGGTGAGGCAGCTAGCACATGCTTTTGAGAACTATCTTCATGCTCTATGTTTTTACTGTCTTCTTTTTGGCTGCCTTGCTCACTATCTTTTATTTGATCTTGACTGTCATTGGGGCTATTTCGCTCTTTTTGTTTCATGCTATCACTCTTAGATTGTTCATTGTTTTGTGCCTTGTCCTCTTGATGGCTATCATGTTCATTGCCTCTGCTTTTATCATGACTGTCTTTAGGACTACCTTTTTCACCCTCCTCACTATTTTGAATTTGTTCTAGGCTGCCAACCTTACCATCACTGTATTGAACTTCTTCTTCTGTGTTGCCCTCACCATGCTCACTATTTTCAAATTTTTCATATAAGCTACTTCCATCATGACTATCTTCATTGTCATTTTTCATGCTACCTCTTTGATTGCTTTCATGCTGACTGTCACTCTGTTTCTCATAACTGCTTTGCTTGGACTCTACCGTTTTTTCCTCATCATTATTTCTTGCTTGAGGACTGTTATGTTCCTCATCACTCTCATGCTTTCTTTCATTGGATTCTTCTCTTTCACTATCACTACTAGCTGTATGTGGGCTGTCCCCATGCTCACTATTTTGCTGGGTGCCACCATGCTTATGTTCAGTACTCTACTGAAGGCTGCCTTGTTCTTCATATTCACTACTTCCTTCATCAATATTATGTTGACTGCCACTGACTTCCTTATATTTTTATGATCCCTCTTCACCATCACTAGTATGCTCATGGTCACTGTTTTGTTGATTGTCACTTGGTTCATGCCCACTACTTTCCTAGTGCCACTAAGTTCCTCATCATCACTACGTTCTTGTTTGCTTTCACTGCACTCTTCCTTTTCACTATCAATCATGGGTGATATTTTATTTTGAGGGGTAGATTAGCTAGATGAAGGGGAGACATAGTGATTGGAGGGTGAGGAGGACATATGAGATGGGCTATGAGATGAAGAGGCAGTAGTAAAATCCGGATGAGAAATGAAATTCTCCCAAGAAACTCCTTTCTATTCAAGCTGGTGAAGGATGATGATTTTGATGAGAGATTGATGAAAAAGACTAGATTTTTGCTGAGTAGGAGGTCTCTTTTGGACAAAGGAGGACATCTTGTGTATGCTTTTGCAAAGGAAGAAAGGGAGATTCAGCAGCTGAGTCCGAGTGAAATGCATCAGAATTTTAACATGATATGAATAAACTCGAGAATATCTCCCCTCACATGTGAAATATTTCATGATGGTTTTCATAAGGGGCACATAACTTTTCAATAGATGAGAAAAGGGGAAAATAGCCTTGCATTCATTTTGGTAATATGGTTTCAAAAAGGGCTTGTAGTGGTCTAGGTCCAAATAGGCTTGTTTGAACCATTTCTCACCAAGATAGGGGATCTTGGTTGCCTTTGACATAGATCTAGGGGTGAGAAAAAAATCAAGGCCTGCCATGTGAACATGTTCTCCTTGCAGCCTTAGGGCAAGCAATTGTGTTAAGGGAGGGTGATTGGTGACTTCTTGGACCTTTTGGAAAAAATCAAGGCACCCTACCTCATGAAAGTTGAAAAGGACTGAAGGGGAATCATTTAACTCATTCACAGTTATAGGTTCAAATATGTTGTGATACCCTCCTTTGTTGGCTTTCCTTGGAGGCATGTTTTGCTCAAATTTCTTTCACTTGTCTTATCAAAACAAATCCTTGATTAAACTAAGTCTTTCTTCCTCAAACAATGCTTTTCTCTTTAAAAACTATGTTTGGCTTCTCACTCAACAAAACATGCCTTTTCAAAATGATAATAAGTCCTTTCTCCTTTAATCACTATTTCTTCTTTGTTTTCAAGCAAACAGGGTACTTTTGAAAACAACTATTTTTTCCCTTTGAAATCACTATTTTCCCTTTGAAATCATTGTTTTTATTCTTCCTTAAAATTTGAATTCAAACTCTCTTTAAATAAAAAACATAGGCAGAGAAAACAAAAATACCTCTTAAAATAAGTCTCAGCTGCTTTTGGAGATGAATTCGTTGTGAAAAAATCTGATTTATGACAATTTGGAGGCCCCTTGAGAGGTGCTAAGTTCCTGTGCACAGGTGCGTAGCACCTGCACGCTGCTGTGGGTGCTGTGTGTTTGGACGGGCGCCTTTTTAACGTCGGGCAGGGCAGGTTGATCAGAGTAAATTGGGTGCATCGTGCTATCTTACAGGCGCGTCGCGCCATGTGCCAAAGCCTTTAGAGGGACGCTACAGGCGCATCGCGTCCTGCTACAAGCACGTCGCGTCTTAAAAATTTTGCGTAATAACTTTCCCAGGGTTTGAAAAATCATTCTCTCCTCTGTCATTTGCAAAATAGAATGAAAAATGTCCACTTTGAAATATTTTTATAGCTCTTTAAAAATTCCTTTGAACGTTTTTTCCCTCCCTTTGGTGATTTACATTTTTTCCTTTATCTTTTAAAAAAAAAAAAAAAGGTGGGCACCCTTTTTTCTTTTGGAAGAAAAAACCTTTATGATGATTGTGTCAATGTTTTTTGAACAAGGCTACCTTTTACCAAAAATTGGGACTTCTGCTCATTATTGTAGGAGGCATATTAAATGGTGTTTTGATCCTCTGCTAGTTATCCTCTTTAAAACACAGAAAACTCATCTTCATCTGGCACTGTGTCCTCTTTGTTCATTTGAAGAAGGCATAATTAGTAAATTGTAATCCTTCCTTATCACTCATGAATATCTTCAACAAACTGTCATTTTTTCTATGTGACATATTACTTGTAACATATGCCTTTATTGCATCATATCACTTTAAAATTTAGCCAAGAATAATGTGATTTTTTTTATGATAAATGTTCTCTTCTTATCTTTTGGAGGAGGTAGCGCAAAGTAGCCATTGAGGTTACTTAAAAACATTGTTGACCCTTTGCTTATTAGTGAAGAAGGTCCTTTGAAAACTATGTTTTTGCCATCTTCTCATGATTGAAGGAATCACTGTAAACACAAAATTTTTCTTTCATCTTTGTTTATCATTTGAAGACTATTTTTGAACAAGTTGTCTGTGGGCCCTCTATTTATCATGAAGGAGGAAATTTTGACAAACTGCATGGATTCTTATTTGACCTCTGTTATCATTTTGAAGGAGGTTTCCAAAACAAAAACTTTGTGACCCTTTAAACCACTATGAGGCCTTTCAACACCATTATGTCAATCGTCTGCTTGTTTATAAAGGAGGTTACTAAACTAAATTTTTGACCCTCTGCTTGTTTAAGAAGGAGGTCATCCTTAAACATTAAATTCTTATCTTTATCAGATACTCTATCTTTCTTTGTCCATTTGAAAAGGGTGTAATGGGAAAACTGTGATCTTTTACTCATCACTTATGAAGTCCTTCAAACAAGCTGTCTTCTTCCTTTATGAAACCTTTTTTGTAATATATGTCTCCTTGGCACTATATCATTGTGAAGATTTTTAGGAGTAAATAATGTGCTTTGTAAATGGTGAGCACTCACTGCTATGCATCTTTGAAATAACTCTTTTTCTCTTCACTGTGTTTTCATAAGGTTCAGTGAATTTGTATTTGATTGCCTTTCATAGTCCACGTGTATGGTAAGGTATAAGAAGCAACTTTCCTTCTTACACCTTCACTATGATGCCTAATTTGCTTTAAATCTCTTTATGTCAAAGATTGTCCCTTTTACCTAAAAAAGAGTGATTTGTAGGGCTAGGTCACTTTTTGGAGAGATTATGTAAAGATGCCTTTGGAGTAAGTTATGGAGTGCTGAAGATAGACATTACCTAATCCTTTTTGTCCTTTTTTATTGATGGCTGACCTTTGTCCTTTGGTATTCTGGTATTTGAAACCAGTAGGCCTCCTCTTTTCATCATCTGTGCAATATGATTTCTGATGGAAAACTACTCAGTGTTGAAATTTTTCCTCAAGTGTATCTTTTGCTCATACTTTCTTACTGTTATCAATGTATACACCCCTGCAGATATGTATATAGATGTTTTTGATATTTTTAGAGCTTTCTTGGTGTTTCATGAAGGTCATGCTTCATCTGATCTCCTTTCTTCAGACAAGAAAACTTCTTTCTCTGTTTCTTCTTGGATTTGAACCTTTCTGAGCTTTGCTTGAAACAAAACACAGTGACCTTTTGATGGTGTATGACCTAGGGATAGATAAGGGTGTTTTTTGTAGTATGAGAAGAAACTGATGGTTGACATGATGATGACAAATAAGGTTTTTGGATTAAGACAGTCTTGCCAAGGAGCTTTCCCTAAAACACCACCACCTAGACCTACAAACTTTGTCACAGCTCTTGAATGGCTTCTTAGGCATGAGTAGGTTATCACATGACAATATGGTCAGGGATAGAGCGGTAGAAACTTTGTAAAAATTTTGACAGTAAGATGTGTGGAAATAGGGGATTTTTAATATTCAGAGATACAAGGCTTGTTATAGCTATAGACAGGGAGGTTTTGCTGATTTTAGGCCAAGACTGAAAACTAAAGACCACTTTCATTACAGTATGAAAGTTAGGAGGTAGGATGACAAAAAATTGTTTGAGGTGTTTTCTAGATGACAAATTGAGTAACTGGGATTGGTTTCTAGAAAACTCGGCTAAGGAATCTAGTCATCAAAATAGGAAAAAATACTGATGACTAATAGTGGCTCCATTTGGGGAGGGAAACTCCTTTTCAGGAGGTGTTAAAAACTACAGATCTCAGGTTTGTGAGGACCAATGCCTCATCCATTGGTGCAAATTTCTATTTTCCTTGATGCTATTCCTGAAAAATGATGTTCTTTGACAATTTTACAACATGATTAGCATCAACCTCATCTCTACTTACCCAAATATATTTCATAGAGTTTTTTCTTCTTTGGATGCACTTGTACTGGCAAACCCTTTGACATGATATTTTTGAGAAAAAAGAAAACCTATCTAATTCTACATTTATATCCTCTGGGAGTTCAGATTAAACTGATGAACCCCTTTCATTCTATTACTATGCTAGATCGACTGTCAAGATTAATCTATTTGGCAGGATTTAATTCACTAAACTAAAACATGAAATTGAAAAATGACCAAATTAGGATTAGATGGTATGATTTGTCATGTGTTTGTGGCATAAAAGACAAGCTGCACAAAAATATTATTTTCGCACAAAATGATTTCTAGAAAAATCAGGGTTAGGATACATGGTTTGTTTTTCATCCCTGTTTTCCTCTTTGGTTTTGTTTTGAGCGTGTGGAACCAATATCCTTTCCTAATCTACTTTCATTGATAAGTCAAGATTACACAATTTTGACTATCACTTCTTTTACTAACTTATCAACAATCAGCTTAAAACATGTCCAATTATGATTAGTCTAGATAACCGAACAAGATATCCTTTGAGCACTAGTAGTGGCATTTAGATTTGCGCACTTTCAGCATGACTATTTTTTGACCATGGGACTTTTCTACCATTTTTAAAACTGCCCTCTTTTCTACTTTTCTACTATTTCTGTATTTTCTGTTTTTGATTTATTTCTTCAAACAAATGATATGTACAATGATTAAAAATGTTTGAAACTAGAACTCCTCAAAACAGTGGAACTTGAGCATCTTGTCTTCAAAAGGATCTCCTGATGCTCTTGGTCCACTCAGCTCTTGAAAAGAAAAGTTTGGAAATTTTTTTATTGTAAACACAACATAAGGGTTTTTGCAAGAGTCTTTGAAAAACTCTATATATTCTTGTTGCTTTTCCCTATACTTTTGATTTCCGCTCCTGCCTTTGTTGTACATATTCTTTAGGTAATACAGATACTCTGTCATTTTTAAAACAGATTATGACATCAGCAAGATACATCATAGTAAATAAATTTAGTACTGGAAACATGGCCTTTCAGTACATGTCTTTGGTGGCTTGTAGCTTTGCAACATTGGGTTTGAATTTGGAACTACTTCTAGTGTATTTGAAAAAATATTTAAGCTGTTTGCTTTGAAGAGGAATTAATTGATGATATCCTGAAACATAACTTTGCCAAGAAATATGATTAGAAATTCATAGCTTCTGTATGGTATGATCCGTTTCAGGAAGGATATACGTGTTGTTCTGGGGAGGTTTATCTATGTTCCTAAAGTCTACACATATCCTATGTCCATTTGTTTTGTCTTTAATTGTTAATGTTTGATCAAGATTTTTGCACTTATTTTTGTAAGGGTTACTTCTTGAAATGATGGCAGTGTCATAGTGTTTCAAATTGTTTTCTTGACATGTATTAGTATCTTGAATAATTTTTCATATTCTAGCAGTTCTTAATCTCTAGTGAAATGAGAGAATTTTAGTTAGTTCAATTAGCTCAGGTGTTTTAGGACCGCTGCTATCATATTCCTCTAGATTAAATTTATCATACATTTTCCCTGGATTCATAAAAGTGTTTGAAAAATATAAATTTTTACTTGGAGAGATAAACTCTTGGGATGGTGAAGCATTTAAGTATGGCAAGAACATAAGGCTTCCCTTCTCCTGATTTCCAAAGAGGTTTGTACTATGTAAGCCTTTCAGTGCTTCTATTTTGAAAAAAGTTTCTGATTGTACTTTTGATGTTTGTCCTTGGCTTGAGCAACTTGCTTGAGGGTGTAGAATGTTTTCTGATTTCTGATTTATCTCTATTTCTAGAAAATCAAATTCCCTCTCTTCAAGACACAATTGTTCAGGGTCATGATAGTTTTGAGTATCTAGTTCATCATAGAGAATCTGGGGTGTCTGAAGTAGTCTGCCTAGATTTGTTTCAATTTCTCCCACTTGTTTATCGATGTATTCATCAGTATGTAAAATGAAGAAATTTAGGTCTGAATGTATGGAATACATAGGGATGTTATCTGGCCTTTCTTGTCTACTAACTATATATTTCATGTGTTATTCCCGATACAGTATTCTTGTTTGGTTAAACATAGGAATGGTGGCATAAGACATATCTAATTGAATATTTCCTTGGAGCTTGGCCCCCCAAGATCTGGATAGAAGCATTATGTACTTGGGAGGAATGTCTGCTACCACTATGTCCATGACTAGGTGTTTTTCAGGTATTTGTGCCAAATTGAAACAAAGATCTTTTATGAGGCCTAGACACTTGACTCTGCTTGAATCAAATGAATATAAGTCTTTATAAGGTTTCGTTATTTCTAGGCCTAATATTTCCATTACTACTTTTGGCATGAGATTGTGAGAGGCCCTGGAATCTAGCATGGAATTATGAGGATTTGGTCATGTATATTTAGACTAATGTAAAAGGGAAGAGTGGTTCCCTCTTGATATTTTCCTTCTATTTTTGGTCCAAACAACACCTCAGGGGTATCATCAGCTAGGTGTAAAGTATATGCATCATTTCCTATGTTTAGGACCTTTAGCACTTGAGATTTATATGAGCTTTGTGAAATAATTTTAGTGAGAGGCATGGTGATCTTAATTTTGGCGATTTCCCCTTCAAAACTGAAGGGTACTTGTAGTTTAGATATATTTTCTTTAGTTTTCTCAGCCATGACTTTCTCTATATTCTTAATTTGATGATTTTGATTTGGGGTTTTGCTCAATACAGTTGTTTCGGGGATCTCAATAGAGGTAATAGGATGGTTAGGATCAAGGCTTGCCTAGCTGGTTTTTTCTTTGTTTTGGTCAGTTCTCTTAGCCATGATTTTGTTACTATCTGCTATTCTTTTAAGAATGGTATCAGGGGCTTTTGTAATGGTAGTGTCTGAGCTACCTTTCTTAGATTTTTCTTGGTTTTTCTTACTCCTAAAATCATATTTCCTGTGAACTTCCATTATGTCATTTTGTAATCCTATTTCAGGATCTTCGGGGTCCTCATAATTTGTTTCATTTTGGTTTGAGGAGAAGAAAACTTGTTCTTCTTCTGTGAGGAAAACCTCACCCTCGCTATTAGAACCTATCAATTTTAAGTGATTTTCATCAAGTGGTTCCATACATCTTTCTACCTCATCAACATAATTTTCATGGAAAGGTGGCCTAATCTGTTGATCATTCTCCCTTGGTTTGGTTTGAGGTGGGTCTCTTCTAAAGTTTTGGTTTTGGTTTATGTTTTCAGGATTTGGCTGGTTGTCTTTAAGAGGTGATTTTTAATTTATATTCATTATTTCCCACATTCTCTCCATGGATCTAACCAGGTTTTCTATTCTGGGATCTAAGGAGGAAACTGAAGGCATGGCCTCATCTTGGTATGTGACTTTCTTTTCTGATCTCATCCTAGCTCTCTTCTCAGCTAGGTTGGCTTCGACACTAATATGTACTTTTTTCATTTATTCTAAAGTTGTGGGGTCTCTTTCTCTTAGTCGGTATGTCATATATGGATCGAAACCTTCAGGAAATTTTGCTAATTCTGAGCCAAGTGGAGATTTCATGTTAGCTGGAAGGGCATTATAGACACTGTTGAACCTAGTGCAATATTCTTGAACACTTTCCCCCATATTCCTTTTAAGATTATTATATTCGGAAAGGAGTTGGGTGGGGTTTTTCCTGATTTCCCACCTATTTATGAAATTTTGGTAAAGTGCTGGGATATCATGTATACTGTTAGGAGCCAATTTTTTAAGCCATTTCTTGGCTTCTTCGCCTAGGATTTGGGCAAACATTCTGATTCTTATGGTCTCATGTTCTATTTCCATGTATTCAAAAGCATCACTGATTCTATCTACATGCTGTTGGGCGCTAGTAGCCTCAGCTCCGGTGAAGTGTGGGATTCAGGATTGGTAATCATTTTGCAAAGGTACCAAAGGTGGTGGTAACACTAACGGTGCATACCAAGCTGCCATGATGGGAGTTGATGTTATATTTACAGTATGAGGATTTGTAGTATGGGGTGAGGTGATTTGCACATTGGTGGTCTGAATGGGTGTCGCGGGGGTACTTGGACTTGTAGACTGATTCTAAGCATATTTGGGGTGATAAGAGCCGAAGTGGTGGAGAAGATGAAAATCAGGAGGTGTACTAGGTAAGGATTCTCTACTAGGACTCTGTGGAAAATATAAGGGCTCATGATCGGTAAGGTTGGTTTTACTAGAGATTTGTTTCTGAAAAGGTTTTTTGCTAAATCTAAGTCAAAATGGGAATATTTCAAAGATGTAAGATGTTTAGGTATAGATCTTGCTTTGCAGATGGTTCTATTGGTAGCTAAGTTACCAGTTTCATAATTTTTCCACAAAATATTTTCTAGGTCATCGACTATGATAGGGGGATTTGGGTCTGGGTGAGATCTGGTATTGATTCTTTGTGAAGCCAGATTTCAAAGACAAATCTTAGAGAGGGTGATAGTTGTGATTGTTTTTTGGATGGTTGTCCTCTCTAGGGGTTTTGCAGATGTGAGTAAGGTAAAAACTAAATGAAGGCTAATGGAGTTTCCAGGTGGATGTTCTTGAGGTTTATGGTCCACCACCAATACTGACAAAGATGTTTTTTAGGAAAATTATTTTCTATAAAACTTTTATGTGAAAACTTGTAAGAATTACTTAAAACTCAGTTCAACAGTTTGCTAGATTGTTGAGAAAGCTATAGTTCTATTCTTAGGCTATTCTGTTGATTTTTTATGTTTAGATGAATATTTCTGAATTCCTAAGTTGCACTTAGTTTGTTACTGATTTCAAAAGCTGCATCATGATTTTTGTGTTTTTGGAAAGGTAAGTCAACAGGATAGTATGATTATGAATTTTTTTGTTTTTAGTGGAGTATTAGGCCTACTGGAGGCTAGTGGAGTCGCTAGGTGGATGTTTTTGTTTTTAGAGATATGTGTTTATGGCCCACCACCAATAATTGATAAGAAACCAATCTAGGGATGTTTTTGTGAGGTTTTTTACAGATTTTTTTATATGCGGCCTTGTTTTCAGGAGTGTCCTAAACCTGATTCGTCAGTTAGCTAAGGTGGTGAAACAAAAAGAGTTTACTCTAAATGACTTTATAGACTATCTGTCTGATTTTACTTTTGAAGGACTAATGATTCTACAAGAGTTTGCTAGACTATTATGTACTCAGTAGGTCCCACCGTGATCACCATTATGTTATGGTCCAGTGATTTGGTAGATTGGTAAACCAAATGACAGGGTAACATCAAACCAAGCTTTGGAGCCCTAGAACCTAGCCTTCCTGGACTCAGAGAGGGCTCTCTCTATTATGCAAAGGATGTAAACTTGTTTGCTTTTGTATATTTTATTTTAGGCTAGTTTTTAAGTATGTTTTGGTTTTGTTTTGGCTTTTTTGAGGGGAACTGATCAAAGGATAAATAGATAAAAGGTTCGTCAGATCAACTAGGCTATGGGGTTGAAAAGGTCGAGACTATCTCAATGATGGACAAGATATTACTGCAGAGCCAATTTGATCGAGGTAAATGGATTCTTTAGGTGAAAGTGAAATGAGATGGAAATTAATTTTGTGAAATAGAAAGAGATTTTAAGCATAAATAGTTTAAACAGAAAGCATTCGTGAGTTAGGGCTGACCATTAATATCTATGAATGAAACTCAAACTGATAGATGTAGAAGATAAACAATCCAGTGATACATAGAAGTATAAGACACTCTAATTTTGGGAAAATCACCTTCATACTTTTGGGAAAACAAACAAGATAAAAAAAAACTCAATCTATGAAGAGGGAACTCCTAAACATCATATCTTGAGCTGTCGCGAACATTGAAATAAGACTGCAAAGCATGGTCAAAGGGTAAGATCGAAACAAGACCACTTTGACTTAACTAAGACGACCAATAATTCAGAGAGATATTTCATAAAAGGAGTTTTGATTAGCTATGAATAAGCAGGGCATACCGTGAATCATACTATACAACATACATAACAACCATTATTGAAATTGATAGCAAGTTCTTACAGTACCAAAGAGAAATTAAGAATTCTTTGACATAACCAAGAAAGATGAAAATATTTAAGCTGCAATGAATCAAGAAATTTGAGGTGCCTCCATGGACATATCTCAAACTTATTTTTTACTAAACTACAACAAGCAAGAAGCATGAAAACATGTATGATAAACTAATAAAACATAATAGATAAGGAACACAATACCATTCACCAAGCCATGGAATCCTACATACAATCCTCCTCCACCATCAAAGTCAAGCAAGAGATCATCCACTTCATAAGACAAGTATTTCTTCTAAGCTCATAATGCTATGTATTCCTCTCTATAACATCAAGTTCTACCCTTGGTTACAATGAATACTCTTGGATTATATAGGCCAACTAGAAGGCCATTGGCCTAATAAAAATATCTTATTTTTTCCTAGAGGCTTTGCAAAGCCCAAGGCACAAAATATCTTCAAAAATATCTATTTAAGCTAAAAATGGTAAGAAAATTAACTTTTAATCTCTGAAATGGAGTTAAAAATAGGTTAATGCACATTTGGATGGCCACCTTCAGAAAACTGTCTTTTAAGAAAAATCCTACAGGAGCATAGTAGCAGAAAAAAGTCTGTTTTTTATAGGATTTTTTGAGGGGCTTCCCAACATCGAAATGAGGCCCGTGATGGCTCGTTGGAAAGCCGTAGATGTCTAGTTTCTGGAACTAATTGATTTTTTGCAAAATGATCCCCAGAAGTCTACCAGAAATTTGATTGAGTGAGAAAACTAGGAGGGTCTCGCCTATTGATATTTGAAGCAGAAAGGTGAATTTTGACTATTTTTTGCCCCTTTGGGGAACCAAAACACCCTCTTTTCATCAGAAAATTTGTGAGTAGATGTCCCCAAATTTAATACATTCAAAAAAATAACTTTCATGAGCTGAGGATGCTCCTAGAAAACATGGCAACACCTAGAAAAATGTGCAATTAGGCTAAAAATCACAAAAAACAAGATCATGTCCAAAATTGCTCAATTTTGGTGAGAAAACCCCTTACGGATTTCTAGAAGCATGCAAGGAAGCTGAAGCGAAGATTCCAAGACTAGATATGTATTTTTCCCCTTTTTTCACTGGGTGCCTCCTTTGGGAAGTTTTGAGCTTTTCTTGGGAAATTTTGAGTTTTCTTTGGGAAAATTGATTCAATTTCTTGTAATGTTGGGTCATCTTCCTTTGAAAACCAAAGTCTTTGTTTGCCTTGTTTAATTTTTCCTCAAAATTTTTGTTTGCTCTTTCAAGCCATGATTATTTATCATTTTCTATCTCCTTGGCAAGCAATTGTGTGAGAGGATATGATCGAGCAAGGGCTACTTCTTCTTCCCTTTGTTTCTCCAAAGCTTTCCTAAGACCAATAGTCCTAGGCCTTTTTCTTACTGGTTGCCCTTCTTCCTTAATATCATCAAATTTTCCCATATAATCTTCAATTTTGACTTGTTGTTTGTATGATTCCCTTTGGTATTTGAATGTCTGGGCCTCATAGATTGCCATTAACCCACTCATCTATCTATTTTTCATTTGTAGAAAGTGTATGAGGTCCTTCGACCTTTCTAGATCAGTTTCTAAGTCTTGGATTTGGGCTTCTCTATTTTGCAAAAGTGACCTAAGGTTTCTGGCTTCATCATCTTCATCACCACTGTCTATTTGATGATGTCAAATTCCTTATCATGCTCATGGCTACTCTCTTGTTGTTCAATTTTTTCCTTACCTTTTCTTTGACTGGGCTTCTTTGCCCTTGTCCTCTTTGGAACTTCAATGCTAGGCTTCTTGGGAAACTTGCCTCTACTCTAGAGTGCTCTAGTAACATCTGTAGTTATAGCTTGAATAGTCTTCTTCTTTGTAGATTTAGTGTTCTTAGGCTTCACCACTTTTGGAGAAAGAGGCATGGCCCCTTGCCTAGGTGAGGTAGCTAGCACATGCTTTTGAGCACTCTCTTCATGCTCTGTATTTTTACTATCTTCTTTTTAACTATCTTGCTCACTGTCTTTGATTTGATCTTGACTGTCATTGGGGTTGTTCGGCTCTTTTTGATTCATGCTATCACCGTTAGATTGTTCAATGTTTTGTGCCTTGTCCTCTTGAGGTCTATCATGTTAATTGCCTCTGATTTTATCTTGAATGTCTTTAGGACTGCCTTTTTCACCCTCCTCACTATTTTGAATTTCTTCTAGGCTGCCAACCTTACCATCATTGTATTGAACTTCTTCTTGTGTACTGCCCTCACCATGCTTACTGTTTTCAAGTTTTTCATATGATCTACTTCCATCATGACTGTCTTCATTGTCATTTTGCATGCTGCCTCTTTGATTGCTTTCATGCTCACTGTCACTTTGTTTCTCATCACTTCTTTGCTAGGACTCTTCCCTTTGTTCCTCATCATTATAGATTGCTTGAGGACTGTTATGTTCCTAATCAATATCATGCCTGCTTTCATTGTATTCTTCTCTTTCACTATCACTACTAGTTGTATGTGGGCTGTCCCCATGCTCACCGTTTTGCTGGGTGCCACCATGCTCATGTTCACTGCTCTACTGAGGGCTGCTTTGTTCTTCATATTCACTACTTCCTTCATCACTATTATTTTGACTGCCACTGACTTCCTTATCTTTTGGTGAGCTCTATTCACCATCACTAGTATGCTCATGGTCACTGCTCTATTGATTGTCACTTGGTTCATGCCCACTGCTTTGCTGATTTCCACTAAGTTCCTCATCATCACTACCTTCTTGTTTGCTTTCATCGCACTCTTCCTTTTCACTATCAATCATGGGTGATATTTTCTTTTGAGGGGTAGATTGACTAGATGAAGGGAATACATAGTGAGTGGAGGGTGAGGAGGACATATGAGATGGGATATGAGATGAAGAGGCAGTAGTAAAATCCAGATGAGAAATGAAAGGCTCCCAAGAAACTCCATTCTGTTCAAGCTGGTGAAGGATGATGATTTTGATGAGATAATGATGAAAAATACTAGATTTTTGCTGAGCAGGAGGTCTCTTTTGGACAAAGGAGGGCATATTGTCTATGCTCTTGCAGAGGAAGAAAGGGAGATTCAGTAGCTGAGTCCAAGTGAAATGCATCAGAAGTCTAACATGATAGGAATAAAATCGAGAATATCTCCCCTCACATGTGAAATATTTCATGATGGTTTTCATAAGGGGCGCATAACTGTTCAATAGATGAGAAAAGGGGAAGATATACTTGCATTCATTTTGGTAAGCTGGTTTCAAAAAGGGCTTGTAGCGGTCTAGGTCCAAATAGGCTTGTTTGAACCATTTATCACCAAGTTACGGGATCTTGGTTTCCTTTGACATAGATCTAGGGGTGAGAACAAAATCAAGGCCTGCTATGTGAACATGCTCTCCTTGCAACCTCAGGGCAAACAATTGTGTCAAGGGAGGGTGATTGGTGACTTCTTGGACCTTTTGGAAAAAATCAAGGCACCCTACCTCATGAATGTTGAAAAGGACTGAAGGGGAATCATTTAACTCTTTTACAATTATAGGTTCAAATATGTTGTGATACCCTCCCTTGTTGGCTTTCCTTGGAGACATGTTTTGCTCAGATTTCCTTCACTTGTCTTATGAAAACAAGTCCTTGATTAAACTAAGTCTTTCTTCCTCAAAAAATGCTTTTCTCTTTAAAAACTATGTTTGGCTTCTCACTCAACAAAACAGGCCTTTTCAAACTGATAATAAGTCCTTTCTCCTTTAATCACAGTTTTTTCTTTGTTTTCAAGCAAACAAGGTAATTTTTAAAACAAGTATGTTTTCCCTTATAAATCACTGTTTTCCCTTTGAAATCACTGTTTTTCTTCTTCCTTAAAATTTGATTTCAAACTCTCTTTAAATCAAAAACTTGGTTAGAGAAAATAGAAATACCTCTTAAAATAAGTCTCAGCTGCTTTTGGAGATGAATTCCTTGTGCAAAAATCCAATTTATGGCAATTTGGAGGCCTCTTGAGAGGTGCTACGCACCTGTGCACAAGCGCATAGCACCTACACACTGATGTGGGTGCTGTGTGTCAGATCGGGCGCCTTCTAGATGCAGGGTGAGGCAGGTTGGTTGGATTAAATGGGTGCATCACGCTATCTTACAGGTGCGTCGCGCCGTGTGAAAAAGCCTTCGGAGGGATGCTACATGTACGTCACGTCCTGCTATAGGCACATCGTGTCTTAAAAAAATTGTGTAATAACTTGCCCAGGGTTTGAAAAATCGTTCTCTCCTCTATCAGTTGCAAAATAGAATGAAAAACATCCACTTTGTAAGCTTTTTATAGCTCTTTAAAAATGTCTTTGAACGTTTTTTCCCTCCCTTTCGTGATTTTACATTTTTTCCTTTGTGTTTTTTTTTGAAAAACAAAGGTGGGCACCCTTTTTTATTTTGGAAGAAGAAACCTTTATGATGATTGTGTTAATGTTTTTTAAACGAGGCCACCTTTTATGAAAAACTGGGACTTCTGCTCATTATTGTAGGAGGCATATTAAATGGTGTTTTGATCCTTTTCTAGTTATCCTTTAAGGATATCCTCTTTAAAACACATAAAACTCATCTTCATCTAGCACTGTTTCCTCATTGTTCATTTGAAGAAGGCATAATTAGTAAACTATAATCCTTCATTATCACTCATGAATATCTTCAACAAACTGTCCTTTTTGCTATGTGACATCTTACTTGTAACATATGCCTTTATTGCACCATATCACTTTAAAATTTGGACAAGAATAATGTGATTTTGTTTATGGTAAATGTTCTCTACTTATCTTTTGGAGGAGTTAGCACAAAGCAGCCACTGAGGTTACTTAAAAACATTGTTGACCCTCTATTATTAGTGAAGGAAGTCCTTTGAAAATTGTGTGTTTGCCATCTTCTCGTGATTGAAGGAGGCATTGTAAACACAAAAGTTTTCTTTCATCTCTGTTTATCATTTGAAGACTATTTTTGAACAAGTTGTCTGTGGGCCCTCTACTTATCATGAAGGAGGAAATTTTGACAAACTGCATGGGCACTTATTTTACCTCTATTATCCTTTTGAGGGAGGTTTCTGTTGTCCATGATAGCATCTCATTTAAATTTTTGGTCTTCAACCCCCCCCAAAAAACTTTCAAATCCCCCACTGTGGCTTAAGAAATCCATTTTTGCTTACCGTGGCCTTTCCCGCCCCCTAAAACGCATTAAAAAGCACCGCAGAAGCGTATTCGAAGTCATAAGTGGTCTAGCCCCTTTTAGTCATGGCCCCCTATATCTTACTGTCTAATGTGATCAAAGCCCGTGATCGAGTGTTAAGTCCCAAGGGCGCCTAACGTATATACCTATCGTGCCCGCTCTGGACCATTGGATCGAAACACAAATCAATGGCCCAGAATATCCTTTGCTTTGGTGGAACCCGCTCTACGCATCGATTCCAAAACCATCCTGTTTATTTCACACCACCTTTGCTCGGTAGGCAGTATTCCTCCTTCGGCCAGCGATTCCATACGCTGATCACCGCGTGTCCCTCTGTACGGTCCCAAAACCGCTCCATTTCGCGCATTATCGTTCGGTCGTAGTCGCGCAGTGAAATTTATGTGAGTCGTTCGATCCATAGACCTCCATCCAACGGCTGCCAATCTCCCAAGCTATGCGAATTTCAGTCCCGGTGCACAGTACTTCGGGCCCGCCATTCTATCGCCCTCCGGTGAAGTATTAGCCGTTGATTTCGTTTTTGACCAAATGGCCCAGATTTGTTCCCCCCCCCCGCACCATTGACTATTCCACCGTTGCTCCTCTTCCTCCACGTCACCCGTCCCACACAGTCCGTCGTACGTCCACCTCCGCGTCACAAACTCCACGTGTCTATCGTGTTTTTTTGTCTATCGTTCATATATTCTGTTCGTGCGTTATATGTTTATGTGTTACATTTTAACTCCAATCAGCTTGTTTTCCATTCCTCCGCTGCATCCTTCCACCACCCCACATCGTTTCACCATTTCACCAAGTCTGCACCACCATTTCCGTTGACCTCGCCACATTCACCACCCCTGTGTCTAGTTTTCTTTAACCATTTTGTGGGTTTTGCAGGTTTATGGTGATGGAGAATTATCAGAGTCCACGTCCACCATTACAGAAGCCAAGTATGCTCTAGAGGACCACTTATCAAATGCAGAATTATGAAACAAGGATCTGGGAAGATATGCTGACATGACATCCATTAAAAAGCCAGGGTTTAAATCTATTTAACCCTCCAGGGTCATTCAAATGCACAGGTTGAAAAAATGAAGAATTAATGGTGCATATAGAGAATATCAGTAAAGAGCAGGGGATTAAAGAAATGAATTTAAGGACTTTGGGGCTTTTACATAACCTTTTAGAGGCAAAGTACCAAATCAAAGACCCTGCAGATCACTAGAAAGATCTTTTCACAGAAAACAATACCCTCCAGGTTTTATTGTAGTCAATTTATCTTTTAGGGAAGGAAAAAATGTTGGTGTGATCTTGCTTTTTTCCGTGCTCCTGAATAGATTTTCCACCCAGTGCATTTACTTCATGAAGCCAGCTACAGAGTACCTGCAACATCCTAGAACTGTCAAATAGTATGGGCGCAAATGTTTCCGCCACCTTGTTTTAAATTAGATCATTAAATGTCTATCACCTACCTCATTCTCAAGAGTTTTCTATTTCTTCTATAAAAAAAGGGAAGAAATACATTGTAAGGGTTCCAGACTTGTATCAGAAAATTGTGTAGTGAAAGGCACGTTGGTATACATTTTGTAAAGCTTTTGTATGAAGGCTCAGATCCCGTAGGGTTTCAGTGAGGAGGAGTTCTATCTGTAATAAGGATTCTGATCTTTGGTATTTCACAGTATGTAACCTTATCTTATGTGATTAATACAACATTTCATTTCATATATCTTCTTGTATCATGTACTGGAATGCGAGTGGCTCACTGATTTTAGGTAAGGATTCATCCTAGTTGATGCCCATACTTGGATCAGTCAAGCGCTTTAAATATGGCTCAGGCATGATATATTGCTTCATGTTCATTTCATCCATCTTTATTTTATATTAGTTGCTTTGGGAGGGTGCTTTTAAAACTTCATTGTCATGTATGGATTCTTAGATTGATAAGCCCATGCATGGTTTTGTTGTGTATCTGGGTATCAGACCAAAGTTAACTAATATCTTCTTATATTTCTTTCACTACATACACCTTCTGATACTTGATTTCTGTGATATATTATTTGAATCGGCCCTATTCACAGTAAATTTTCTCTTAACTGTCTGATGCTTTTGTGTTGGAGTTTTAAATCTTGCCTCTACAACATTACTTTCCCTATGGCAGTTTCTGTAAGTCCCGGTCCCATTTAAATCAATTTTCTTGTCTTACAAGAGATAGCAGGAGAGCCTTTTGGATTGACACCCAAGTTATATTATGTGCTCCTTGCTATGATAAGATGTACTAGGCACTGGTCTATGGCAACTCTAGGCTGTCTCTAGGAGTGACAACAATTGTCGACAACATCTTTCTGGCGCCATTTCCAAGGATAAAATTTAAGAAAATCATTATCCCTGGGCCTCGACAAATCACTTTCACTCTCTAATCAGGTCAGCACAGAGAGTTGAAGAGTTGTATATCTCTCACCTTGGTGACTCCACTGTTCTTTATTTGATAAATATATTGGTAGTCCTGGCTCCTCATAAGCCACATCTGAGGTCAGATACATCACAGTCAAAGACACCTTCAGTGTCTGACCCTGAGAAGATTATACATAGAAGAAGTTGGAAATAAAAGAAGTCAGTCCGTGCTGAGATCCCTGAATATTATTTAGAATATTATCCATCCTCTTCTTCTCAATAAATCCAAGTAGAAAATCCCGACCCCACTAAGGAAAATACTGAATATTGCTCAGATAGCCCACCCCGAGGAAGTGCTAGAACTAAAGAGAACTCTCATCTTACCCCTGAGGCTAAGAAAGTTAAAGAAGTTATGGAAGTATCCACTGTTAATCATGAATTATTTCCATATACACCTCAGGCTTCTGTACAGTATATTCCTGTTGTTGTTCATACTCCACTCCCACCTCCTCCTCTTCCTCCCTTTGTACATCAGATTGTTGCACAACCCCCACCTCCTCCAATGGCTAATGTTCCAGCTTTTTTGTTGAAAAAATATGCTCCCCTGGCATTGCCTCAGGTGTTAAATGATATGCCACAGATTATTTGAAGATCTTGCCCAGATTCACTGGGGAAAATGAAGCTGATGCTCAGAAACATCTTGAGACTTTTTTCTCTTTTGCAGAGAACTTTAATGTAGAACATTTGGATGTAGTCTTAAGACTATTTGTACAATCTCTGGACGGTGAAGCCAGAAAATGGTTCAAAACATTAGGAAACCATTTCGTAACCACTTGGGATGATATGGAAAATACCTTTCTCAGGAAATGGGGAGAAAAGAAAGATCATGGACAGTGCCTTACTGAGTTCAATACACTTAAGAAGAAACATAATGAAGGGGTGTCATAATTTATCAAAAGATTTAACAAGTTAAATCTAAATCTTCCTGTTGATATGAAGCCTCATCAGAATGCTGCCAAAGTTGTTTTCATAGTAGCCTTTGACTTAGATTTTGGTTTCTCTCTCAGGGAAAGAAAGCCTGCCACTCTAGATGATGCTCAGTCAGATGCTCTTGAGTTGGAAGAAAATTTTTCCTCCACTGGAAAATTAAAAGGGAGAGCTGAAAAAGATACCAGAAGAAGATGTAAAGAGGAAGCATCTACTTCAAATTAGGATAAGGATTCAGAGAGGATTGAAGAAATGAGAAAAATGATTAAGAATATTTCTAATAAGCTGGTCAAGCTTGAAATGGAGACCAAGAACTCAGCTTCCAAGAACTTCCAGAATTCTCCAAACAGGGGTTATAATCCTCTGTATAGAAAGCCACCCCTGCAAATACTGCCAAGGGAAGCAAAGGAGCAGCATGATCATGTTCCACACCCATTGTATCTAGAGGGTCCAGTAGATGACTCCACTGAAGATGCTTCTTATGAACTGCAAGATACAAACCTTGCTTTCTCAAACAATGATGAAGTAGAATTCCCATTGCACGAAGAAGAAGAAGAAGAGATCAGAGACACAGAAGATGTAGAAATTGATCATTATTGCAAACAATTTAATGATTTCATGCAAGCACATTTTAACAGAAGATATGATCTCAGATCTTCCAGGAAGAGAACTCAAACTCAAGATCAAGAAGAGGAGCCACTTCAAAAGAAAGAATCTGCTCAAAATGAGTCAACAATGGAGAAATTCACAGACAAAGGTAAGAGTCCTCTAAACAAACCTCTGCAGTCTAATGATCAAACTCCTTCTTCCTCAAAAGTACTCACTCCTCCTAATGTTGAGTCTATAAAAAAAGAAGTTAAACCTTCAGCTGAAAATAAAGAGTCAAAAGAAGTTGTAATAGAAAAGTCTCCTCCTGCTTTTAATCTGCAAAAAGAACTTGAAAAAGTCAAAATCCGAGTTCCCCTGACTGAACTGTTGAAAAAACCTGCATATCAATCTCAAGTCACTTCTTTATTGTTCCCTCCTGAAGCACCAATAATTCCAGACAATATTAATCTTCAAGAAGAAAGACCCATGGTTGTCTTTGGCCCACATGTCGAGGAGATATACCCCTCTACTCCTCCTTTCTATGTGTCTCTAGTTATTCATGACCTGCTGTTACACAATTGTATGTTATATTCTGGAGCTTCCCATAATCTTATGCCTCTTTCAGTCATGGAGCAACTAGGTTTACAAATCACTCGCCCATATAAAGACCTTTATTCATTTGATTCCAAAAGATTTAAATGTCTAGGGATGTTTAAAGATTTAGTGGTCAACCTGGCCCAAATTCCAGCAAAAAGTGTAGTAATGGACATTGTGCTGGCTGATATCCCAGCTCGCTTTGGTATGTTGTTGTCAAGGTCCTGGGGAACAAAAATTGGTGGATCACTCAAATTGGATTTAACGTATGCCACTATTCCAATTTTTGGTGGCCAGGAGAGGAGGTTATACATAGAAACCAGATTTGTCAAGATGGTGACTAAGGCTGACAGCTCAGAGAACTCACCAATCTATAGCCAAGAAGGAAATTTTTCATGCTTAATGCTAGAAGAAGATCAAAACTTTGCTCATGAACCTTCCTTTTGTCAAATCAAGACTGAACAACCTTCAGAGAACTATGAAGCAGGAGTATGGAATTTACATTTTGATGGAGCAAATTCGAGAGAAGGGAACAGAGCTGGAGTATTATTAATCTCTCCTACAGGAAAATGGGTGCCACTGTCTTTTAAATTGGAATACGAAGCTACTAATAACGTAGCTTAATATGAAGCATTGTTATTGGGATTAAAAACAGCCAGGAGCATGGGTATACAGTGTTTAAAATTTCTGGGAGACTCTGAGCTGGTGGTCAGACATGTCAGAAACCAATGTCAAACCAAACATCCTCGGTTGAGAGCTTACAGGAATGAAGTATGGGACATGGTGGAGAACTTCTTCTCAGCATTTAACATCCATTTCATGCCTCGGGAGCAGAATAGAATGGAAAATTCTCTTGCTGTAGCTGCCAGTACATTTTTTCCTCCTCAGAATCCTCTCCTGAGGTATGAAATTGAGGTACGTTATAGACCATCAATCCCAGATAATATAAAACATTGGCAGGTATTTGAGGATGAGGAACAAATGAGGAGATTTATGGAGACAGTGGGAGAATTCTCCAATATGGAGATTGATGATTGTGAAGAAGATGAGGTTGAAGATATTTCAGAAAATAATTGGGAAGAGAATATGGCAGGTAGTAAAGTCCTGCAACTGAAAGGAAATGTCATCCCTAGAGGGCTGGTCCTCTAGAAAGATTATTTGATAAAAATGACGTCCCATTGCAGCCTAGTAAAGTGATAGAGGAAGATTAGGTAGAAGATCTGAATCTGGGTACTGAGGTTGATCCTAAAATTGTAAAATTATCTAAGAAGGTCCCAGAGGAATATAAGAAGAAATACCTGAAATTGTTTCAGTCTTATAAATATGTATTTGCATGGTCTTATCAGGACCTGAAGACTTTCAACATCAGTATAATGCAGCATAAAATTCCTCTGAAGGAAGGTGCAAAATCTTATAAGCAGAAGCTCAGACAGATAAATCCTCTGCTGCTTCCCTCCATTGAAAAAGAAATCAAGAAGCTGCTAAAGGCAAAAATAATTGTGCCATTAAGGTATTCAAAATGGGTTGCTAATTTGGTCCCTGTCCGAAAGAAAAACAGAGAAATAAGGCTATGTGTGGATTTCAAAAATTTAAACAGAGCATCCTTAAAGGATAATTATCCACTACCCAAAATGGACCACATCCTGCAGAAAGTGGTTGGAGCCTCTAGAATGTCGATGATGGATGGTTTTTCTGGTTATAACTAGGTAGCTGTGCTCCCAGAGGATCAGAAGAATACTTCTTTCACTACACCATGGGGAACATTCATGTATGCCAGGATGCCTTTTGGATTGATTAATGCAGGGGCCACTTTTCAGAGGGCCATGGACATAGCCTTTTTTGGGGAGCAGGATAAATTCTTGGTGGTCTACCTTGATGATAGTACAGTGTTTTCAAAAAATGGTGCTGAGCACATTGAGCATTTAAGAAGAACTTTTGAAAAATGCAGAAGGTATGGTCTTTCTCTTAATCCACAAAAATATTTATTTGCATTAGAGGAAGGAAAAATTTTGGGGCATATTGTAACTAAAGATGGGGTAAGGATAGATCCCAAAAGAGTAGAAGTTATAAATGGTATTCCTCTCCCCAAAAATAAGAAAGAGGTGCAAGTATTTTTAGGCCGAATAAATTTTCTGAGAAGATTCATCCCTAACTATGCTGAGATAGTTAGGCATATAACAGATATGCTAAAGAAGAACAATGAGGGAAATGGTCACAAGAGTCATGGGAGGCCTTTTCTAGAATTAAAGCTGCATTTGTTGAAGCCCCTGTGCTGGCTGGCCCTGATTATGAAAAACCATTTATGATATTTTCTTTTGCTTCACCTCATATGGTAGCTGGAGTGTTATTGCAGAAAAATGAAGAAGGATATGAGCAGCCTATTTCCTTCTTCAGTCAGGTGCTCCATGATGCGGAACTGAAATATAATATATTGGAGAAGCAGGCATATGCCCTGGTGAAATCCCTCAAAGCCTTTATAACATATGTTTTGCAGTCTCACATTACTGCATATGTCCCTACAGCAGTTGTCAAAGACATTCTCATTCAGGGAGATAGTGAAGGAAAATGAGGGAGGTGGATTGCAAAGATATAGGAATATGATTTGGATATCATACCTACTAAGCTGATTAAAGGATAGGGGCTTGCTAAAATGTTGTCTGAATCAAACTATCAATCTATGGGCATAAATTTGTCTGTGATTGCAAGTGAAGAGTCTGAGAGAGAAGAAGAGCAGCAAGGACTGGAGGTAGCCACTCAGAAAGCACATATAAAATACCTCACCAGTCCATGGTACAAAGAAATAGCAAAATATCTTTTGACACTCAGCTGTCCTCTGAGTTGTGATAAAGAAAAATACAGGGCTTTAAGATTGAAATAAAAAAAGTATATAGTTTATAATGGCTAGCTATATTGGAGAGATCCTTCGGGCATCCTATTATTGTACCTCACAGAGGATGAAGTAGAAAGTATAATGATAGAATTTCATAAGGGAATCTGTGGAGGGCACTACAGCTGGAGGGCTACAACTCATAAAATCTTAAAGGCTGGTTTCTACTGGCCAAAATTATTTGGAGATGTTTTTGTTTGGGTTAGAGCATGTGATAAGTGTCAAAAATTTGCTGAGAGACAAAAATTAACAACTCTGCCCTTGATTCCAGTTCATGTGAATGAGCCATTTCAACAATGGGGAATAGAATTTATAGGTGAGATTCACCCACCCTCAAGTGGACAACATAAATGGATATTGACTGCCACAGATTATTTTACAAAATGGGTGGAAGCCATACCTGCAAGGAATGCTACTGACACTGTCATCATAAAGTTCATGGAAGAAAACATCATATCCAGGTTTGGATGTCCTGCTAGAATAGTGACTGATAACGCATAGGCCTTCAAATCTGCAAAATGTTTGAATTTCTGTCAACAGTATAACATAGCACTTAATCACTCCACAGCTTATTATCCACAAGGAAATGGTTTGGCAGAATCCTCTAATAAAACTTTAGTGAGGGCCTTGAAGAAAACTATAAATGAGAATCATAAAAATTGGGATTCCCAATTAAAGTTTTCTCTATGGGCTAATAGAATCACCAGCAAGAGAGCAACTGGGAAATCTCCCTATGAGCTGGTATATGGACGAGCATCAGTGTTTCCTGTGTAGCTGGCTTTGCCAGTGGCATGTTTCATGCAATAAAATTAGGAGGAACCTGATGATATGGTCAGGAGAATCAATCAACTGGTAGAGTTAGAGGAAACACGAGGGAAATTAAATTGGAGATTAGATGAATATCAGGAAAAAATGAGACACATATTCGATTAGCATGCAAAAGATAGGAAATTACAGATTGGAGACCGGGTGCTCAGATGGGATGTCCGGAGGGTTGAAAAAGGAAAGCATGGGAAATTTGATCCCCTGTGGTTTGGCCCTTTCAAAATTGTGGAACAGGGAGGCAATAACACGTTCACGCTGGAGAATTTGCAGGGTGACTTGCTTGACGCCCCTGTAAACGGCCAATTTCTGAAACCCTACTTCCAATTTTGATTCAGGTCGAGGTGGCCTGACTGTATCATATTGTATATCAATTTTTCTTTATCACTGTATGGAAGATGCGAGTATTATAATGAATCATGAAGAGAAAGAGTTTTGAGGGGCAGATTCTGCACAAAAAGATAATCAGGTGGTCTGCAGGTTCTCGACACGTCCAGGGATGAATGTGCCGTCCCCAGTTGGAGCCGATGTTGTCCATGACATCATCTCATTTAAATTTTTAGTCTTCAAACCCCCCCAAAAAACTTTCAAATCCCCCAATGTGGCTTAAAAAATCCATTTTTGCTTACCGTGGCCTTTCCTGCCCCCTAAAATGCATTAAAAAGTGTCTTATATGCGTATTCAAAGTCATAAGCAGTCCAGCCCCTTTTAGTCATGGCCCCGTATATCTTACTGTCTAATGTGATCAAAGCCCATGACCGAGTGTTAAGTCCCAAGGGCACCTAATGTATATACCTATCATGCCCACTCTGGACCGTTGGATCGAAACACAGATCAATGGCCCATAATTTCCTTTGCTTTGGTGGACCCCGCGCTGCGCATCGATTCCAAAACCGGCCTTTTTATTTCGCACCAACTTTGCTGGGTAGACGGTATTCCTCCTTCGGCCAGCGATTCCATACGCTGACCGCCGCGTGTCCCTCTGTATGGTGCCAAAACCACTCCATTTCGTGCATTATCGTTCGGTCGTAGTCGTGCAGCGAAATTCATGTGAGCCGTCCAATCCGTAGACCTCCATCCAACGGCTGCCAATCTCCCAAGCTGCACGAATTTTAGTCCCGGTGCATAGTACTTCGGGCCCACCATTCTATCGCCCTCCGGTGAAGTATTAGCCGTTGATTTCATTTTTGATCGAATGGCCCAGATTCCCTCCCCCCCGCCCCCCACCATTGACTATTCCACCGTTGCTCTTGTTCCTCCACGTCACCCATCCCACAGAGTCTGTCGTACGTCCACCTCCGCGTCACAAACTCCACATGTCTATCGTGTTTTTCTCTCCATCGTTCATATATTCTGTTCATGCGTTATATGTTTATGTGTTACATTTTAGCTCCAGTCAGCTCATTTTTCGTTCCTTCGCTGCATCTTTCCACCACCCCGCATCGTTTCACCATTTCACCAAGTTTGCACCACCATTTCCGTTGACCCCGCCACATTCACCACCCCTGTGTCTGGTTTTCTTTAACCATTTTGTGGGTTTTGCAGGTTTATGGTGATGGAGAACTATCAGAGTCCACATCCACCATTACATAAGCCAAGTACGCTCTAGAGGACCAATTATCAAATGCAGAATTATGAAACAAGGATCCGGGAAGATATGCTGACATGACATCCATTAAAAAGCCAGGGTTTAAATCTATTTAACCCTCCAGGGTCATTCAAATGCATAGGTTGAGCAGATGAAGAATTAATGGCATAGATAGAGAATATCAGTAAAGAGAAGGGGATTAAAGAAATGCATTTAAGGAATTTGGGGCTTTTACATAACCTTTTAGAGGCAAAGTACCAAATCGAAGACCCTGCAGATCACTAGAAAGATCTTCTCACAGAAAACAATACCCTCCAGGTTTTATTGCAGTCAATTTATCTTTCAGGGAAGGACAGAATGTTGGTGTGATCTTGCTTTTTGCCGTGCTCCTGAATAGATTTTCCACCCAGTGCATTTACTTCATGAAGCTAGCTACAGAGTACCTGCAGCATCCTAGAACTGTCAAATAGTATGGGCGCGAATGTTTCTGCCACCTTGTTTTAAATTACATCATTAAATGTCTATCACCTACCTCATTCTCGAGAGTTTTCTATTTCTTCTATAAAAATGGGGAAGAAAGACATTGTAAGGGTTCCAGACTTGTATCAGAAAATTGTGGAGTGAAAGGCACGTTTGTATACATTTTGTAAATATTTTGTATGAAGGCTCAGAGCCCGTAGGGTTTCAGTGAAGAGGAGTTTTATCTGTAATAAGGATTCTGGTCTTTGGTATTTCATAGAATGTAACCTTCTCTTATGTGATTAATACAACATTTCATTTCATATATCTTCTTGCATCATGTACTGGAATGCGAGTGGCTCACTGATTTTAGGTAAGGATTCATCCCAGTTGATGCCCATACTTGGATCAGTCAAGCACCTTAAATATGGCTCAAGCATGATATATTGTTTCATGCTCATTTCATCCATATTTATGCTATATTAGTTGCTTTGGGAGGGTACTTTTAAAATTCCATTGTCATGTATGGATTCTTAGATTGATAAGCCCATGCATGGTTTTGTTTTGTATCTGGGTATCAGACCTAATTTAACTAATATCTTCTTATATTTCTTTCACTACATACACCTTCTGATACTTGATTTCTGTGATATATTATTTGAATCGGCCCTCTTTACAGTAAAATGTCTCTTAACTGTCTGATGCTTTTGTGTTGGAGTTTTACATCTTGCCTCTGCAACATTACTTTCCCTATGGCAGTTTCTGTAAGTCCTGGTCCCATTTAAATCAATTTCCTTGTTTTACAAGAGATAGAAAGAGAGCCTTTTGGATTGACACCCAAGTTATATTATGTGCTCCTTGCTATGATAAGATGTCCTAGGCACTGGTCTATGGCATCTCTAGGCTGTCTCTAGGAGTGACAAAAATTGTCGACAACAGTTTCCAAAACACAAACTTTGTGACCCTTTAAACCACTATGAGGCCTTTCAACACCTTTATGTCAATCCTCCGCTTGTTTATGAAGGAGGTCACTAAACTACATTTTTGACCCTCTACTTGTTTATGAAGGAGGTCATCCTAAAACATAAAAACCTTATCTTTATCAGATACCGTGTCTTTCTTTGTCCATTTGAAAAGGGTATAATGGGAAAACTGTGATCTTTTACTCATCACTTATGAAGTCCTTCAAACAAGCTGTCTTCTTCCTTTATGAAACCTTTTCTGTAATTTATGTCTCCTTGGCACTATATCATTGTGAAGCTTTCTAGGAGTAAATAATGTGCTTTGTAAATGGTGAGCGCTCACTGCTATGCATATTTGAAATAACTCTTTTTCTCTTCACTGTGTTTTCATAAGGTGCAGTGAATTTGTGTTTGATTGCCTTTTAGAGTCCAGTTGTATGGTAATGTATAAGAATAATCTTTCCTTCTTACACCTTCACTATGATTCCTAATTTTCTTTAAAGCTCTTTATGTCAAAGACTATCCCTTTTACCTAAAAAAGAGTGATTTGCAGGGCTAGGTCACCTTTTGGAGAGATTATGAAAATATTCCTTTGGAGTAAGTTATGGAGTGATGAAGATAGAAATTACCTAATCCTTTGTGACCCTTTTTCTTGATGGAGGACCTTTTTCCTTTGGCATTCTTGGATTGGAAACCAGTAGGCCTCCTCTTTTCATCATCTATGCTATATGATTTCTGATGGTAAACTACTCAGTATTGAAATATTTCTTCAAGTGTATCTTTTGCTCATACTTTCTTACTGTTATTAATGTATACACCCCTACAGAGATGTATATAGATGTTTTTGATATTTTTAGATATTTATTCATGTTTCATGAAGGTCATGCTTGATCTGATCTCCTTTCTTCAGACATGAAAACTTATTTCTCTGTTTCTTCTTGGATTTGAACCTTTCTGAGCTTTTTTTGAAACAAAACACAGTGACCTTTTGATGGTGTGTGACCTAGGGATATAAAAGGGTGTTGTTTTTAGTATGAGAAGAAACTGATGGCTGACATGATGATGAAAAATAGGTTTTTTGTCTTAAGACAGTCTTGCCAAGGAGCTTTCCATAAAACACCACCACCTAGACCTACAGACTTTGTCACAGCTCTTGAATGGATTCTTAGGCATGAGTAGATATCACATGAAAAGATGGTCAGGGATAGAGGGGTAGACACTTTGTCAAATTTTTGACAGTAAGCTATGTGTAAATAGGAGATTTTGAATATTCAGAGATACAAGGCTTGTGACAGCTATAGACAGGGAGGTTTTCCTGATTTTAGGCTAGGACTGAAAACTTAAGACCACTTTCATTACAGTATGAAAGTTAGGAGGTAGGATGACAAAAAAAAATTTGAGGTGTTTTCTAGATGACAAATTGACTAACTCAGATTGGTTTCTAGAAAACTCAGCCAAGGAATCTAGTCATAAAAATAGGAAAAAATACTGATGACTAACAGGCTTCAAAGAACAACTACACCCAATAGAAAACCCACCCTCCTATTTCACCCCTCCATGTATAGGACACACAACACTCAATTCTAGATAAATCCAAGGGCCACAAATACACTATTTGTGCAATGTCACACCCCAAAAAGAGGTAAAGCCGCAAATCACACACCACAACGCTATTGCAATAATCGACACATCCAAGAAATTACCAGGTTGTGCAAAAAATCCACAATCCAAATGGAGAAACAAGGACATAACCTTCTCCTACTTTCCTTGGAAGGGGCAGTGGTTCAAGAAAGGACAAGGAATTCCCTCAATGCTAAAGGCACGAGAAAAGAATGCTACCTTATGCCCATTAACAGGAAAACTTACAGTTTTGATGGAGCTCGAACTGAGGGAGGGATTTTTCAGTATCTAGGCCCAACCCTTCTGCGAGGCCATATCAAGGAACAATCGAGAGGACTAGGGTCGCCAGCCTAATATATTTCACCGCTCTTCATCCATCCCATATTGACCCCACCCCAATATTTTCCCCTCATGAAAGGGTTGAGTTAGCAAGCGCACGCGCAACCACTCCCTTGAACCAACCATAAACAAAAAGGTTTGCCCAAGCAACACATAAATCACCGTCGTCACATTTTGGAGAGAACCAACTATGGAGGCCCACATTTTCCAACAAACAAAAGACTGAGCACTACCATTATGAAAGAGTTTCAATTTTTCTAGTGTATTTCCCAAGCACCTCAACTGCAACAACCATGCCCTACCGAACATACCATTGGAGAGTGGGCTCCTGAGCGACGAGCTTTTGAACCCTATACAAAAAACACATTAGGGGAAAGAATAAAAAAGGATGGGACAAGCACAAGCATCACTTTCAAGTACAGGAAACAATAAGTGTGAGCTCAAGATAGGAAACTAACAATGTTGCAAGTCTCTTTCGCAAGAGGCACCACCCCGATAAGCATCAAACTTGCTCTCCTAGAGACACACCATATGAAACTAGATTACAATCGAAACCCACAAAACCCAAATGAAAAACAAAACCCTGCTATCACTGATATGACTGCAGGTTCACCTATGGTAACCTTGTTATGACTTCTCCTTCCTCTAAATGATAAGGTTCAATGAACTTCTCATGACGTCAACATCGGCGAACCACTGTCGTCGATGCAATCCAAAGACTTCACCGGATAATTCAATTGGTAGGAGCGATGGGCATTGTGAACAAAGGGCAAGGATATAGTCAACACGAGTTGATGACATGCACTTACTAGGAATTCCTCATTTAATACCAATAATTGTAATGGTCTATCCCCATCACGATGAAATTTGAGAATATTTCCCGATCCTCTCGAACCAGGAAGAAAAACTCGTTGGCTACATCAGTGTAGTGTGTGTGCGGTCCAGAACATGTAATGGAATCATAGACCTATTATTGCCTCAAACTTCCATGGCCTAAATGGCCATATTCCCTCTAAGAATCTAGCCACAAAGGGGAACCTTTGTGTAGCTAGTTAGCAGGCTGAGGTCTCGTTCATTATTGGAATTAACTAGACAAATCACTCCACCAACTAAGAATTACCATGCACCACCACCCATAGAATCAAGAAAGAGCTCTCAATCTATCAATCCTTACTATTTCTGGACCTGGTAAGTTTCCCCGTGTTGAATCAAATTAGGCCGCAGGCTCCACTCCTGGTGGTGTGCTTTCATCAATTCCTTTAAGTTTCAACCTTGCGACCATACTGCCCCCGGAACCCAATCACTCTGATTTCTCAAAAGGTGCTAGAAGAGTCCTTAGAGCAACATCTATGGATCCCTGGTCGAAATTGTTTATGGTTGAGACTAGGATGGTATCTGATCATCTTCGAGCCCCCAACTTTCATTCTTGATTAATGAAAACATCCTTGGAAAATGCTTTCACAATGGTCTGTCTTTCGTAAATCCAATAATTTCACCTATGACAATGAAATACAAATGCCCCTGACAGTCCTTATTAATCATTACTCCAGTCCCGAGGGCCAACACAATAGGACCAAACTCCTATCACGTTACTCCATGCTAATGTATTCAGAGCATAAGCTTGCTTTGAGCACTGTGAGTTTTTCAAAGTAATAGCATCGAAGCCGTGACCTAGCCGGTTAAGGCCAGGATCATGCCACCGAAAAAAGGGATGGAAGGGCAGTTGCACACCAAGTAGGCAGACTGACCTTTATGACCCAAGATCCAACTACAATATTTTTAACGACAACAACTTAAATATACACTATTGGAGCTAGAATTACGGTGGCTGCTAGCACCAGACTTGCCCTCCAATGGATCCTCGTTAGGGGATTTAGATTGTACTCATTCTAATTACCAGACTCGATGAGCATAGTATTGTTATTTATTGTCACTCTCCCCATGACAAGATTGGGTAATTTATGTGCCTGGTGCCTTCCTTGGATGTGGTAGCCATTTCTCAGGCTCTCTCTCTAGAATCGAACCCTAATTCTCTGTCACCTGTAACCATCATGGTAGGCCTCTATCCTACCATCGAAATTTGAAAGGGTAGAAATTTGAATGAGGCATCGCCAGCACAAGGGTTGTGTGATCCATCGAGTTATCATGATTCACTAGAGAAGCGGACAATCCCGCGTTAGATTTTTATCTAAAAAATGCATCCCTTCCAAAGAGTCGGGACTTAGTGCACCTATTAGCTCTAAAATTACTATGGTTATCCAAGTAGTATGGTACCATCAAAAAAACTATAACTAATTTAATGAGCCATACGCAGTTTCACAGTCTGAATTAGGTGATACTTAGACATGCATGGCTTAATATTTGAGACAAGCATATGACTACTAGCAAGATCAACCAGGTAGAAACCTCCCACTTCAAAGGGCATTCAAAGTTATCTCTTATCGAGAGCCACTCTGAACACCCATCAAGTCAAAGAGAGGTCAAAATATCATGTAAAGATTTTATACCTTTCACCTCTTGCATCCCCAAGAAGGGATTAGAGCCCACACACAATACATGCCAAGGACATGCAAAATAAATTCCTTCATCAAAGGTAATGGATGATGGATGTAAGATCCACAAAGCGAAAAAAAATGGATCACCCTACCAAGTCACATTGCATCAAGGCCGCCTACGAGTTGGAAACCACCCCCCAAACCAACAAGAATGGAAAAATCTTTATCACCCATGACAGCCAAAATGAACACACAAAGGGGAGAAAAAAACAAGACTCTCTTATAAATTCCCCCCAAACCCTCCATACCCTACACTAAGGCCACCTAGGAATCCACCTAAACAGCGGTAATTATGGACCTCGAGCGCCTGCGGTGACCTCAATATGAAGGCAAACAAATGAAGAACGACCAACCCCACAAATTCTCTCTCTAAAATGCCTCCCAACCATCCTCGCCCCTTACTGAGGCCACCTAGGAGTCCACCCAGATAGCAGCAACGATGGACATCGATCACTCGATCACCTGTGACGACCTTGATGTGAAGGCAAAGTAAGGAAATAAAGGGATAAAAAATGACTCAACATCGTCTCTTAGAAATTCCCTCCGACCCTTCCCACCCAATAGTGAGGCCACTTGGGAGTCCAACTGGACCGTAACAACAATGGACCTCGATCACTTGATTTCCTATGTAAAACTCACTGCAAATGAAAAATAAGGAAGTAAAAAGAGAATTTCCAAGTCAACAACCTATTTTTGAAATTCAACCCTGACCTGCACCAAGGCCACCTAGGAGTCCACCCGGTTAGTAGCAATAGTGGTCGTTGATCATTTGATCACCTGCAACACCCTCCATGCAAAAGGAAAAAGGAAGGAAATAAAATAAGAACGAATAAGCCTTCAACCTCTCTTCAAAATTCCACCCCAGCCCTCCCCACCCTGCACCGAGACAACCTATGAGTCCACCAAGACAGCAGCAACGGTGGAACTCCATTGCTTGATCGCATACAGCAGCCTCGATGTGAATAAAAAGGAATAAAATAAATGAAAATGAGGAGGCTCGCTACAAAAGCCATGAAAATCTTCGAATAGGAGGAGGGATCTGGTAGCCCCACACCCCACACACCCTATGTACAAGAAATGTAGGAGATTGCCCCACCAACTTACCAACTGGACAATGAATACTTTTCACCTGCAGCCACCTCCACACAAAGGAGGGAGGTCAAAGCACTCAACCTTGAAGTCTTCCTTTGAGATATAGCCCCCTCCATCAACGTAGCGAGCCTCCTCCCCATTGGACCACAATCGCATACGCGATCAAAACAAGAAATACCCATCATCTTGTGTCTCAACATTCCAAGCCACAAAATTCTACTGTGCATGCAATATGCAAGGAAAAATATGACCACTCGATCAAACATATGGCCCACCACATCTATCAAAACCTCAAATCCAACGCAGGGAAATACGATGTCCACTCTGAAAGGAATTCCAAACCTTAATTTTACAACAAGGATAACTGATCCTCACATCGCCCAATGGAAAAAGCAAGTAAGAGTAGCGGATTTAGCCATAACCCTTCCAAATTCCTATTAAATGTATGTATCTCAAGCCACAATGCTGACATAGAAAGAGTACATGCACAAGAAACCAACACCATAATGAGCCAAACAATGAAGAGGAGAGTCACCTCAATGAGCAACACACAAAAACCCATCCAATTTTGAGAACACGGAGCGAAAAGGGAATTTTTCACATATGTCTCCAAGGACGAGCATGGCTAACATTAATGCTCATGTGCTACCGACTGGGGATGGAGGGAATATGAATGTAGGCCACCCTACAAATGACCCAAGGCCATTCTTCAGGCACACCCAAACAAGAGATCAGTTACCAACCCACCTTTCACATGAAAATCCAACCCCTCCCCCCCACCAAAAGGGGAGGAGGTGAACAATATAGTGAAGAGTCGATTTCATGGAGCCAACAAGAGAAAATCCAACCACTCCCACCCACCAAAAAGGGAGGAGGTGAACAATGTAGCAAAGAGCCAATTTCAACACAGCCAATGAGTGACCAAGGGGCACGAGGGCGATATAGGTGAGTGGACAGTCATCTCAAGGAGGCACACATAGAAAAATCATCCAACTCTAAGAACATAGAGTGAAAGGGTAACTCTGTTCACATGTGCCTCCCAGGATGAACATGGCCAACATTACTGCTCATGTGCTACCAAGTGGGGATGGAGAGAAGATGAGAGTCGATGACCCTACAAATGACCCAAGGCCATTCTTCAGGTTCACCCAAACCAACAACTCAATTACCAACCCACCTTTCACATGAAAATCCAACCCCTCCCCCCACACCAAAAAGGGAGAAGATGAACAATATTTCAAAGAGCCAACTTCAACGAAGCCAAGGAGAGACATAGCGAAGAGCCGATTTCAACGATGAAAATGAGCAACCAAGAGCCACCAGAGAGACATAGCAAAGAGTTGATTTGAATAAATCCAATGAGAGACCAAAGGGAATGGGAGAAACATAGGAAAATTCCCAGTCATCTCAATGAGCCACCCACAACAACCCCTTCCAAATCTGAGAAAACAGAGTGGAAGGGGAAGATTGTTCACTTATGCCTCCTAGGACGAGCATGGCCAACATTACCACTCATATGCTACCAAGTGGATATGGAGAGAAGAAATTTGGTGACCCTACAAATGACCCAAGGCCATTCTTTAGGCACACCCGAACAAAGCAACTCAATTACCAACCCACCTTTCACATGAAAAGCCAACCCCTACCCCTAACCAAAAGGGGGATAGTTGAACGACCAAATGAAGGCACAAGGGAGAAAAAAAAAAATGGGTTGCACGAACGTGCACAAGGCACCTTGGTAGTCACAACTTAGAAATTTTGATATGGTCGCCCTCAAATGAAACGACTCAACCTGAACGCATTTTGTTAGGCACCCACACATGGATCAATGTGGTACACTCAACCAAACGAAGGCACAAGGGAGTAAATAGAAAATGGACCGCAGGAATGTGCCCAAGGCATCTGGGCAGTCACAACTTAGAAATTTTGATATGGCCACCCTTAAACGAAATGACTCGAATCGAACGTGTTTCATATGGCGACCCCACATGACGCAACATGGAGTGTCCGACCGAACAAAGGCACAATGTAGCAAACAGAAAATGGGCCGACCGAACGTACACAAGGCAGTCGGGCAGTGACAACATAGAAATTTTGATATCATCGCCCTTAAATGAAATAACCCAACCTGAATGAATTTTGTCGGGCAACCCCACACGGCATGACACGACGCGCCCAATTTACCTAAGGCATAAGGGAGAAAACAACAAAAGGGCCGCATGAACATGCACAAGGCACTCGGGTGATCACAAATTAGAAATTTTGATATGACCACCCTCAAACGAAACAGCCTGACCCGAACGCATTTTGTTGGGTGCCCTCAGATGACGGGATGCGATGCACCTGAATGAACAAAGGCACAAGGGAGGAAATGGTAAATGGGCTTCCCGAACATGCACAAGGCACCCAGGTGGTCACAACATAAAAAATTTGATACGACCACCCTCAAATGAAGCGACCTGACCCTTAACACATTTTGTTGGGTGCCTTAACACAACGCACCTAACCGAATGAAGGCACAAGGGAGAAAATGGAAAACAGGCCACACGAACATGCACAAGGCACCCAGGTGGTGACAACTTAGAAATTTTGATAAGGCTTCCCTCAAACAAAATGACCTAACCTGAACATGTTTCGTCGGGTGACCCCACATGGTGCGATGCGGCGCGCCTGATCGAACGAAGGCACAAGGGAGAAAATGACAAAGGGGCTTCATGAACATGCACAAGTGATCCAGGTGGTCACAACTTAGAAATTTTGATATGTTCACTCTAAAACGAAATGACCCGACCCAAACGCATTTCGTCAGGCGCCCTCATGGCGCGACATAGCGTGCCTGAACAAACGAAGGCACAAGGGAGCCAATGGAAAATGAGCCACCTGAACGAGCACAAGGCACACAGAAAATCGCAACATAGAAAATTTGATATGTCCACTCTCAAATGAAATGACCCAACCTGAATGCATTTCGTTGGGTTCCCTCACACAGCGCTCCCGACCGAACGAAGGCATAAGGAAAAAAATGGAAAACAGGCTGCACAAACATGCACAAGGCACCCGGGAAGTCACAACTTAGAAATTTTGATATGACTTCCCTCAAACTTAACGGCCCAAATGAGTTTCGTTAGGCCCCCTCACATGGCATGCCTAACTGAATGAATCCATAAGGGAGAAAACACCAAATGGGCCACACGAATGTACACAAGGCACCCGAGCAGTCACAACTTAGAAAATTTGATACGGCCGCCCTCAAAAGAAATAACCTGACCTGAACGTGTTTCTTCAAGCACCCTCACACAGCATGACACGACGCGCCCGACCGAACAAAGGCACAATGGATAAAATAGAAAATGGGCGCACGAACGTGCACAAGGCACCTTGGTGGTCACAACTTAGAAAATTTGACACGGCTGCCCTCAAAAGAAACGACCTGACCCGAACACACTTTGTCAGGCACCCTCACATGGCGTGACATGGCGTGCTCGACCGAATGAAGGCACAAGGGAGAAAACAGAAAACAATCCACCTGAATGTCCACAAGGAACCCACACGATCACAACTTAGAAAATTTGATACAACTGCCCTCAAACGAAATGGCCCAACTCGAACATGTTTCTTCAGGCACCTTCACACAGCGTGACACAACATGCCCGACCGAACGAAGGCACAAGGGAGTAAATGAAAAATGTGCCACTCGAACATGCACAAGGCACTCGAACAGTCACAAGTTACCAAATTTGATATGATCGCCCTCAAACGAAACAACCCAACTCGAACCTGTTTCATTAGGCACCCTCACACGACGTGCCCGGCCAAATGAAGGCACAAGGGAGAAAACAACAAACAGGCCACCCAAACATGCACAAGGCACCCAAGTGGTCATAACTTAGAAAATATGATACGGCTTCCCTAAAACAAAATGACTTGAACCGAACGTGCTTCATCGGGCTCCTTCACACGGTGACATGGCCGAACGAAGGCACAAGGGAGAAAATGGAAAATGGGCTACCAAAACATGCACAAGGCACCCCGGAAGTCACAAAAAATAAAATTTGATAGGGCTTTCATAAAAAAAAATGACCTGAACTAAATGCGCTTCTTCGGGCACCCTCACAGGGCGCGACATTGCGCACCCGACCGAATGACGGCACAAGGGAGAAAATGGAAAATGGGCCACTTGAACATGCACAAGGCACCCAGGCAGTCACAACATAGAAAATTTGATATGGACAGCCTCAAACGAAATGACCTGACCCGAATTCATTTCGTTGGACGCCCTCACACGGCACGACACGAAATGCCCGATTGAACGAAAGAAGAAGGGAGAAAATGAAAAATGGGTCACCCGAACATGCACAAGGCAGCCAGGCAGTCTCAACTTAGAAAATTTTATACGATCACCCTCAAACAAAATGAGCCAACCCAAACTCTTTTCATCAGGTGCTCTCACATAGTGTGACATGGCGTGCCCGACCGAACGAAGGCACAAGGGAGCAAACGGAATGTAGGCCACTTGAACGTGCATAAGGCACCTGGGCAGTCACAACTTAGCAAATTTGATATTGCCACCCTCAAATGAAATGATCCAACCTGAACGCTTTTTTTGGGCACCTTCACATGGCACGAAATGGTGCGCCTGATCGAATGAAGGCATAAGGGGTAAAATGGCAAATGGGCCACCCGAACGTGCATAAGGCACCCTGGTGGTCACAACTTAGTAAATTTGATACGGCTGTCATCAAATGAAATGAACCAACCTGAATGTGTTTCTTCAGCCACCCTCACACGACGCAACATGACACGCCCAATCGAATGAAGGCACAAGGGAGAAAATAGAAAAAGGGCCGCCTGAACCTGCACAAGGCACCCGAGCGGTTACAACTTAGCAAATTCTATACGGAAGACCTAAAATGAAACGACGCAAACCCCACACAGTTTTTTGGGGGCCGTCACATGGTGCAATATGGCACACCCAACAGAATGAAGGTGCAAGGGAGAAAATGACAAATGGGCCGCACGAACGTGCACAAGGCAACTTAGAAAATTTGATACGATCGCCGTCAACGAAATGACCCGACCCAAACACGTTTTTTCGGGCGACCTCACACGATGTGATATGACGCACTTGACAAAATGAAGGCACAAGGGATAAAATGGCAAACAGGCCACATGAGTGTGCACAAGGCACCCATGCGATCACAACATAGCAAACTTGATATGGCTGCCCTAAAACGAAACGACCCAACCTAAATGCGTTTTTTCGGGCACCCTCATAGGCATGACATGACGCACCTGATCGAACAAAGGCACAAGGGAGAAAATGGGAAATGGGCCACCCAAATGTGCACAAGGCACCCAAGCGATCACAACTTGGAAAATTTAATATGGCCTCCCTTGTGGCTTGTGCAAGACATGTGGAACAATGCCGCAGGGCATCCACACTACAGATCGGGTCGGGTCGGGTAAAGCGCGGGTTGATTCGGGTAGCATACATGCAGGACATGTGGAAAAGTACCACAGGGCATCTTTATTGTAGGTCAGATTAGGCAGGGCGTCCGTACGAGTCTGAACTTCAGTTCAGAGCTCATTATGAAGTCATCCTAAGTCATAATTGAGTGCCACAAGTTATAGTAGGTTCATATTGACAAGTCGAAGCTACCCATCCGAGGGGCAAGGTCTATACTCATAGGCAAAAACTGACTTGAGTGACCCAAGAGACTCGATAGCACTTGGACAGGCTTTTGTAGAAAATTCCAACCCCACGCAACATGACTTGACCCAAATGAAGGCACAAGGGAGTAAATGGGAAACAGATCACACGAATGTGTACACGACACACGTACGGTCACAATTTATAATTTTTGATATGGCCTCCCTCACACAGCCTGACCCGACCTAACCCAAACATGTTTCCTTGGGCACCCTCACACGGCATGACCCGACCCGCCGAAATGAAGGCACAAAGGAGCAAATGCCAAACGGGTCACACGAACATGCACAAGGCACACGGGCAGTCATGACTTAGCATTTTTTATACGGCCTCCCTCATTCGACCAGACCTAACCCAACCTGAACATGTTTCCTTAGGCACCCTCACATGACCCGATCTGACCCGACCTAAGCGTGTTTCCTTCGGCACCCTCACATAGAACGACCCGGCCTGCCCGAATTAAGGCACAAGGGAGAAAATGGAAAATGGGTCACAAGAACGTGCATAAGGCACATGGTTAGTCACAACTTAGCATTTTTTATAGGACCTCCATCACACGACCCAACCTGACCCAGCCCAAATGTGTTTCCTTGCATGCCCTCACATGACATGACCCGATTTGACTCACTCGAACGAAGGCACAAGGGAGAAAATTAGTAACAGGTCACACGAACGTACAAAAGGCACACAAGCTATCACAACTTAGCATTTTTTATAAGGTCACCATCAAATGACTCGACCTCAGTTGATCCAACCCTACCCAACCCGCCCGAACACATTTCCTTGGATGCCCTAAAATGACAGGACCCGACCTACCATGCCCCCTAAACACATTTCCTTCGGTGCCCTCACATGACACGACCCGACCTGACCCACATGAACACATTTCCTTGGGCACAGTCACACGACATGACCTAACCTGACCCGCCTGAATGTGTTTCCTTGGGCACCATCACACGACCCGACCTGAACCCATTTCCTTGGTCACCCTAACATGACCTAACCCACCTGGATGTGTTTCCTTGGGTGCCCTCACATGGTACAACCCGACCAAAATGCGTTTCCTTAGGCGCCCTCACACAACCCTACTCGACTCGCCCAAATGAAGGCACAAGGGAGAAAATGGCAAACAAGTCACACGAATGTGCACAATGCATAGGGGCGGTCATAACATAGCATTTTTTATATGACCTCCCTCACACAACCCGACCTGACCTGACCCGAATGTGTTTCCTTGGGCGCCCTACCATGGCAAGACCCGACCCGCTGGAACGAAGGCATGAGGGAGAAATGGAAAATGGGTCGCAGAAATGTGCAGAAGGCACACAGGCAGTGAAAACCTAGCATTTTTAACACGGGCACCCTCACACAACCTAACCTGAACAACTCGAATGAATGTCCCGCCCGAACGCACGACTCGACCTTCCCAAACACACGACCCGACCTTCCCGAACGCATGACCTAACCCACTCGAACGCACGACTCGAATCGCCTAAATGCATGACGCGAATGACACGACCTAACCTACTCGAACGGATGACCTAGCCTTCTCGAGCACACGACTCAAACAGCACGACCTGACCCACCTGAATGCGTGACCCGGATGGCATGACCCAACCCGCCCTAATGGCACTACTTGAACTGCACGACCCAACCTGTTCGAACGTGCACAAGGCACACCCAAAATCACCACTTAGAATTTTTGACACGGTCGCCCTCACACGACATGACCTGACCTGACCCACGTGAACATGCTTCCTTGAGCACCCTCACATAGGTGAAGCACTGGCACCACTACCTCTTCGTGACAAATGGTATCAAAGCTCGATTAAGGTTGAGTTGAGCTTTGTTGTAGATTGAATATTGAAGCATGAAAAAAATGATAGGGCTGCAGTTGGTATCAAAGCTTTGACATTATATTGGTTGGTCTCAGTGAAACATTGGTAGGGGAAAGACATTTGTTAGGGTCGAAGCTGCATAAAAAGACATAGCAAGTTGGAAATAATGTCAAGGGAGGATTTTTTAGACCTTTTACAGGTTCAGGTTTTCGTCGACCTTCATTCATCACATGTGTTGGACATTGGGTTCAATTCTCCCTGTGTGTTTCATGACATTGACTAACCACCTCTTGTGGATCCTAACTCTGGTGATTGTAGCGGAGACTAACGCCTACTAGTTTTGGTCTAACGACAATCGTGATTCCAACAAGTGGTATCAGAGCGATAGGTCTCAAGTTCAAAAATCACCTGGCTCACATTAGGGGGGAAATTTTTGGACATTGGGTTCAACACTCCCCGTGTGTTTCATGACACGGACTAACTGCCTCTCATGGATCCTAACTCTGGCGATTGTAGTGGAGACTAACACCTGTGGGTTTTGGTATAACGATAATAGTGATTCCAATAGCATGTCCACTAAATACTTTCAATGCCCTTGGTCATCATCCTTGACTCATGGGTCTTACATACTCCCCCACTTAAAATAATATTGTTGTCCCCGATAGTGCTACTGTGTTGTCAGGTCACTCAGGTCACTTCTTGCCTATGCATTCAGACCTTCCCACCAGCTCTCTGTGTGTCTAATCCACTTCCCATATATATGGTTAGCTTTGGATCATCAATAAACACCTATTGCAACTTTTTACACTCAATTCAGACCCTCGGTCACTTTAGAACTAGCTCTAAACTCACGTTCAGACTCCTCCGGATGCCATTCCTGACCCGACCTACAATTGCGGATGCCTTGTGGAACTGTTCCGAACACCCTACACATTTCCACCCAACTCAACCCATGCCCTGCGCTTAACCTGACTTGACCTGTGATTGTCGATGCCCTGTGAAATTATTCCACATGCCCTGCACTGCTGCCCGACTCGAACTGCACCTCACCTTCACTTGACTGTCGTGTCTTTCCTCACCAGCAAGCTGTTGGCTAGCTCGTGTTGCTCCAATGCCTTTGCTTGAATGCTTGAAGCCTGTTCAAACTTTCTTGTTGGATGACTCCATCCATCCGTCCACATGCCATATTAATATGTGTTTTGTTTGTGTTGTGCGTCACTCGGCGAACCTAAGTCGACCCAACCGACACCCTCCATTCAGTTGTCTGCACTCCGTGTATTGTCAGCCACACTCCAACACGTCGGCCGCCCAACTCAACATGTCATCTTGCTCCTCAGCTACAGTGTGATGCATTCACTTATAACATCACATTTCCACTATTGGCTATGTGTGACATGTACATTACGTCGAGCACCCATGCCACCCATCTCTATATGCCCACACCCATGTGGTTATGTCCCTAATGACAAATGGCACCAGAACACCATTTAAACACTCGATGGGCATGCCTTTTACCCAAAATGTGCCTCATGAAGTCTGTAGCCTTACAAAACCCCAACCTTCCCCACACTTGGATAGTTTTCGTCGTGACGAGACATGAAAACCCCAAGTTTGGGAGACAGACCAAGGAAGTCGTTTTTGTCAAACCACAAAATGGAAGCCCCAAGTTCACCAAACTTGGGCGATTCTTCATCGTGCTATGTAATGGAAAACATGAGTTCCATAAACTTTGGTGATTTCGTTCATTCCACGACATGGAAACCCAAGTTCCCCGCACTAGAGCCATGGTTTTCATGGGGGCGAGAGATGGAAACCACAAAGTTCCTGGAATTAGGTGATTTCCCTCGTGCCAAGAAATAGAAGCCCTAAAGTTCCGTAGACTTGGGCAATTCTCCATCATGCCGTGACATGGAAACCTGAGTTCCTTGCATCAAGGTCACGGCTTTTATCATGGCGAGACATGGAAATCGTCGAGTTTCCTAGAATTGGGCGATTTCTGTTGTGCCATAAAAAATGGGAACCCCTGAGCTCTACAGACCCAGGCGGTGGTTTTTGTCGCTCTATGACATGGAAACTTGAAGTTCCCAATACTTGGGCAGAACTTTTAGCCATGGAGGGACATGGAAACCCCAAGTTCCGCATACTTGGGTGGCGATTTTCGTCACGTTGTGGCATGGAACCCCCAAGTACCCCGTGCTGGGGTTGCGGTTTCCATCATGGTGGGAATCAATATTCCTTTCAATTAGAGCATTAGTTAATCATCAATTATTATCAGCATTTGTACAATGATAACAACAAACAAAAGGAACACAAATGCACACAATGTTTAAGGTGGAAACCCACTCTAAGACAAAAACCACATAATGTTTTTTTAATAATTCTTTAATATTCAACTCCAATTGAAAATAAAGCTCCAACTTCCTAGAATCTAGAAAAGCATTCTTCTCCAACTCCCACTATATGGATGCTCCAACACCCAATATTCTTCAGTAGTCAACTGAATAAATTCCCAAACACTCAATGAGCTACAAATCACCCTAGCACCACCCTACCACCCTATAGAAGAATAAAAGTATAATGGACTCCCGTACCAGGGAAAATGGTCCACTTTACAATGATATAGAATGATGTAGAAGAAGAAGACACACTAGACCATAACCCCAACTATGACACAACCACCTAATGATTATCTTAGACCTCCCGACACTGCCTCTTCAACTCTTGGATAATATACACTAGAACAATTATTACAATAATGTATTTACAATGACTTAGTACAATGATACCTTTATAGTGACTGTATGAAGTGCTGCCCACTTGAAGACTTCATGTGATGAACTTCTTGCTGCTCTTATACACCTTTTTTTCTTCTCTTGTCATGCTACCCTCTTCTACACCTTGCTTTTCTTTTCTTCCCTAGAAAATCTAGTCCTTTGCAGCGCTTGACAACACATCATATAGCTTTTTCTTGCCTTCTGGGAGCTCGATATTGAATCTGGTGTATCTCTGTTATTTTAGATCCCCAATATCTAATTTTTTGTGTTGTAGTATTCCTCTGAGTCTTCTTTCCAATGTCATAGGTCTGACCCAATTTGGATTCTTCAAGAAAGAGTTATGCCCAATCTCTCACAATTCCCTAATTATGGACCGTTTCAGAAAACTTGTATGGAATTCCACGTGTCATTATTTCTCCATTTGACTCTGAAATTGATAGAGATAAAACTACAGTCTGTGTACTATTTTCCAATATTTATAGAATTCCAATCCGATACTTAGAGAGAGCGTTATGATAATTTTCCCAAGGTCACTTCTTTGAGATGAATTTGAGGATCCTGCAAAAACACTGACTTCCACAGATCATATCTCCGAAAATGTTGTGCACCTTGATCTAAAATTTTCACAGGAGATTCCTCAGGATTTCAGCTTCTCCTGATAGAAATTTTAGCTTCTGAACCTTCGTAGAAAACAAGTTAGAGAAAAAATTTCGTGATGACCTGTTTCAGATGGTAAAATCCCTTGCATAAGGAGGATATGAGGATCACAATTTATATAAATTATTAGGTTGAGAGGGGCTTCAACAAGTGAATGTGGGAGGGATTTTAGGAGCTTAAAAAATATTAATTATGACTTTTCAATGACCAGTGCCAAAACCCCATGAGGTTTTAACCCACTAACTTCGATTACAAACTTCAAACATGAATATCTCTCAAACCGTGAAGAATTACGTGGCGTGCCATATATCAACGGAAAAAGCTCGACAAGAAGAAACCATAAAAAGAATTATTGACCCAGAATATATTAATTTTGTAGGTAAAAGTTCCCATGCAATATTGGGGTAGCCCCTGGTGTTGCTTGGGTTGACATCAATGACATTTGTTGATCAACACCGACGCCCTCCATTCAGCTTTCCAGACTCCATGGAATGTCAACCACGCTCCAACACGTTGGCTTGCTCCTCGGCTACAGTGCGACGCTTTCACTGATAACATCACATTTCCACTTTTCACTATGTGTGACGTGCTTGTTATTTCTAGCACCCATGCCTCCCATCTCTATACACCCACGGCCATGTGGTTATGTCCGTAACGTCGCATGGTGCCCGAACACCATTTAAATGTTCGGTGGGTGTGAATTTTACCCCAAATGAACCTCATGAACTCTGTAGTATTACAAAATACCAACCTCCCCTTCACTTGGATGGCTTCCGTCATGACGAGACATGAAAACCTCAAGTTCTGGAGACAGACAAGGGAAGTGATTTCTACCGCACCGCAAAATGGAAGCCCCAAGTTCACTAGACTTGGGAACTTCTTCATCGTGCCACATAATGGAAAACATGAGTTTCATAAACTTGGGTGATTTTGTTCATGCCATGACATGGAAACCCAAGTTCCCCACACCAGGGCCGCGGTTTTCATCGGGGCGGGAGATGGAAACTGGAAATTTCCCAGAATTAGGTGGTTTCCCTCGTGCCATGAAATAGAAGCCCTAAAGTTCCACAGAGTTGGGTAGTTCTCTGCTGTGCTATGACATGGAAACCCAAGTTCCTCGCACTAAGGCCACGGTTTCTATCATGGTGAGACATGGAAATTTCAAAGTTTCCCATAATTGGGAGGTTTCTTTCGTGCCACAAAAAATGGGAACCCCTGAGCTCCGTAGACCCGATCGGCGGTTTCTGTCGTTCCATGACATGGAAACTTGAAGCTCCTTGTACTTGGGTGGAACTTTTAGCCATGGTTCAACATGGAAAACCGAAGTTACACATACTTGCGAGGTGATTTCCGTCACACTGTGGCATGGAACCCCGAAGTACCCCATGTTGGGGTTGTTGTTTCCATCGCAGCGGGACATGGGCACCCTAGGTTTTGCTAGACATAGGAAATTTTCTATTGTGCCACGAAATGGAAACCCCAAGTTTCTCCAAATTGGGTTGGTTTTCCATCGTGTGGCAAACTGGAAACCCCTAAGTTTTATTGACTTGGGCAGCGATTTTGTACGTGCCGCAACATGGAAAAAACCATGAGTACCCCAAAGGCTTCAGCTGCATTTTCGAAACACCACTACTTCTCTAGCCTCAGGAAGTGGTTTCCGTCATCATGGAAACCTTGAGTTCCCGGCGCTCGGGATTAAGTGAAAACCCCAAGTTTACAGTGTGTTGTAAAACATGGAAACACAAATTTTCCATCACACACAGGACATGGAAACCCCAAGTTTCCCAAGCTTGGGCGCATCGCTCAGTCATGTTCCATGAGATGGATTCCCCAATCCCCATGTTCCTGGGACTTGGGTGACAGTACTTCCCATGAAATGACATTGAAACCCCAATTTCCCTAGCATTTTTCCCTCAGGGACGCAAGAGGACAAAGAAACCCCGAGTTCTACAAACTTGGGTTGGTTTTACCTCGTGCCATGAAATGGAAGCACACCTGTTGTGTTCCCCGGACTTGGGTGGAAGAGCTTTTGGCCATGATGCAACATGTAACCACAAACCACATCTTCCACAGACTGGTGATCTCTCTCACATCCATGGCATGGAAACCCTAAATTTCCAGCCCCCAATAAAGAAACACATTTTTGAGATGCGAACAAAAGAAACGATGTTTGAATGAAGGACGGGGGGCAAAAGGTGCAATGGTGATATTTTTCCAAATTTTGAATAAGGTCACAAGAGTGAAGCTCCAAATCGAGGTGAAAAAGGGTTGAATCTTAGTGGATCATGGCAGCAAAGCCACTCTCCCACTTACAATACACTGTCATGTATTTAAGTCATCTGCACAGGATTCTTCTCAACAACCGTTTGAAATTGAACCTCAAAAATGACCCGATAGAGATGCTTCATGATCGCGGTTTGAAAATGAAATGGGCCCCTTGGGGCGACAAAGAGATGTCCCTACTTCGGGTTGAGATATATTCAAATAGTGACATGCACTACTTCTAGGGTGGATTCTGACTTAGAGGCGTTCAGTCATAATCTAACACATGGTAGCTTCGCACCACTGGCTTTTCGACCAAGAACGATGACCAATTGTGTGAATCAATGGTCCCTCTCATACAAAATTGAATTACTATTGCCGTGAGGTTCATCAGAAGGGTATAAATAACCTGTCTCATGATGGTCTAAACCTAGCTCACATTCCCTAATGGTGGGTGAACAATCCAACACTTGGTGAATTTTTCTTCACAATGATAGAAAGAGCTGACATAAAAGGATCAAAAAGCAACATCGCTATGAACGCTTGGCTACCACAAGGCATTTATCCCTGTGGTAACTTTTTTGACACCCCTAGCTTCAAATTTTGAAAGTCTAAAGGATTGATAGGCAACACTTTCATGGTTTGTATTCATACTGAAAATAAAAATCAAATGATATTTTACCCTTTTGTTCCACACAAGATTTATGTTCTCATTTATATCATCTTAGGACAATTGCGTTATCTTTTAATAGATGTGCGACCTCGGCCAAACTCCCCAGTTGACAATGTCTTCCACCTGGATCAACGCACCGAAACGTGCCTTAAGGCCAAAAATAGGGGCAGTGCCCCATCTCCACCCCATCAAATAAGTAAAATGACATTAAAATTACTGGTATTTCATTGCGTTAAAAATGGATCCCACTTATTCTACACCTCTCAAGTCATTTCACAAAGTCAGACTAGGGTCAAGCTCAACAAGGTCTTCTTTACCCATTGATTTTGCCAAGCATGTTCCCTTGGTTGTGGTTTTGCTAGATAGTATAGAGGGACAGTGGAAATCTCATTAATCCATTCTTGCGCACCACTAATTAGATGACGAGGCATTTGGCTACCTTAAAAGAGTCATAGTTACTCGTGCCATTTACCTGCATGTTGACGGGAAAATTTTTCTAGCCAACAATAGGGGATCTCCCGAGTAAAAAGTCCCGATTAGAATCTGAACCGTTTGTGATAGGGATTATGTTCGGGGTGTGGGTCCAACTACCGCTGAATACTCCTTCTCTTGGACACGAATGAGCCCTGCAGATCTGTAGGAATACGGTTATTGGATGATACAAGACAAAATATCAATGATTGTCAATGAGCATAAATACCACAAATAGCAATATAAAAAAGGAAACACGCAGCTGAAGGAGATGTTGTTAGCATCATATCATTAAGGTCATGTTTGTAAAAGTTGTTCGCACCATAAAAGAAATAGTTCTTCCTGGGAAGAATAAATTATGCTTACTTGGGAGTTTTCATGAATAAGATAGATTTTAGTAATGAAGTTACAAAAATATCCTAGGCAAACAACATAACATCATTAACACATTCAGTGAGTTGAAATGTATGAAGAGTATAAGCAGAAAACACAAATCAATTAATCATAAGATATCATAGATATACGGAAAAATACTCATAGTATAAACACATTGATTCTCATCAGATCCAATAGTGGATTTAAGGAAAATGCTTGTATTCATTCATAAGGGGTCGTTCAATGCTTTACAACTCTCTTCTCTCCCTTAGAGTCCAAAAAAAATATCCTTTACAAGTCCCTGAAGGAAGTATATATAAGACAAAAGTGACCCTTGGGTTCCTTGACTCTTCACCTTCCCGCCTGTTGGTATGCTTTGCGACCTGAATGGAAGGTGAAACCTGTGACCTGACCATGTAAGATGCGACCTGCAACCCCTCCTATAGGCTTTACCTTGAGATCTGATCATGGGAGTGTGTGTGTGATTGCGAGGTCGGGAACATCTACTTGTTTCTCTTTCAGGAAATTTTTCCATGCACGATAATCCGCAGCAACCTAGGAGATCAAAGGAGTATCTTCCGTTAACCTGTGTAGGCATTCTAGGGTGTTCAAGATTATATTTTCTCACTTTATTATGACTTGGTTGGATAAGGAATCTAGTTTGGTGTAAATCCAAACTAGCGTCACAACGAACTTAACCAAGTTCTCCTTCGATGCCAGAAGACCAGGTGTAGCGGCGACTTGTCTAATAGGTTGCAGGAATGCCTGAATTTCTTAATTTACCTATTCCCATGTCTTATATTTTCCCAATGTACCTAGAGAAGGAATATGGTGTAGCTCAACCATCGATTCAATGCCGTTGATCAAATTCTCATAGGCGGACATCACCTTCTCTAGGTCTTTGAATAACTTCTCCTTGGATTGCACCTTCATGCGAATTTGGACCTTGTCGTTCTGAGTGTGAATCCAATATTTCTTGGGCAAAGTTTTTGGATCCTGTGGATATATATTTTTCCATTCTATCATTCTATCCAAGTCGGTGGAGGCCTCTTTCAATTTCTCATTCCTCTTCTTATTTTTTTCTTGAGCTCTTAGTAGAGGTGCGACTGTTTGCTTTATAGTGAACATTTCCTCGTATACCTGCCTCATGATGGCTTCTAGCGTCACCAAATCTCTTTGGACGATGAGTGGTACTTCATTAATGAGGGTTTTCTTATCTTGGAGATGTTGGATTTCTTCCCTTAGTGCCTTCTTTTCTTGCTCCGACCTAGCTTCCCTGTGTTTGGAGTTTTGTAATCTATTTTGTAGGGAGAGGCTTTCCCTACTCATTTGTCTCACGTTTTCTCTATGGCTACGATGAAATTAGTGCCAGTTGATGCTATCATTACTACATTGGTCCTAGTGTCTAGGACTATATCCTTTTCTGTCGTGGCTGTGAATGGCGCGGCAAGGTTCCGTGATAGGCATCTCCTCTTTTCCTGCCTGATTTTGAATGTGAACTAGTCATAAGTGAGTCTCGTCAGATTCAACACTTCCTCCTCCTATCATTTAGAGGTAATTGGTTCTGAGAGTGCAAATTTTTTGTTGATTGCAGGCACTTCGATGGGTGATAGCTCTGTCTGTACCCATGTTACTGGAGGAGGTGTCTCAGTGTCTTTGGAAGAATTTTCTTTCGCTCTTCGATCCTCTTCCTCTTTTATCTTTTGTTCTGCTTCGTATTTCAATAGCCGCTTCTCATATGCCTTATCTTGTTCTCAGATTCTACCTTTGTTTCCTCTTCATCCTTCCTTTTGCATTCAACTTATGATTTTTTTTCCTCTTCTTCCTTCCTTTTGCATTCAGCTTCCACTTGATCTAATTATTTCTTGAGCTGATGCTCAGCTTCTGTTTTTGCCTCCTCCTCTTCCTTTCTTTTGTAGGCATCCTCCACCTGTTTCTTCCTCTGCTCTTCCTTTAGGTTTTTATTACATTTATCCTCATCCTCTTTTGCTTTCTTTTCAACTTCTCGCTGAGCTTTTTCTTCCTTTTCTTTCTGTTGGGTGGAAGAGCTATGGCCTATGTTAGTTCGGGGCTTCTTGGACTGGGAAGATGAGGCTCCTCCCAATTCATTGATTCTCTCTTCCAGAGTTTGATCATCTTGGTCCTCCCAATTGGTCAATGCTTCCGGGGTGAGTTCCCTATCCTTATTATACCAGTTTCTTACCCCATCTTCAGCTGGGTGTTCAGTATGTTGGTAGCACCATTTAAACTTGGCCCGGTTGCAATAGGTAGGGACTATCCTCTTAGGATCGTATGTCCAGTAATCTAAAGGTGCCAAGAAGAATCCTATTATTTCCTCGTCTTCTTCCTCCACTTCTTTGAAATCATTGAATGTATAAGCACCAATGGTGAGCGGCAGTATGAGCCATGTCTTCTTCTTACATTTAGTAAGGACCTTCGAGAATCTGGAAGTCATCTGATAACATACTTCCTGAAGTAGCATCCTGTCAGTGACAAATCAGGGCAAAGCATGGGGAGTCTTGAATGAGCCGAAGACTCGAATGAAGTTTCCTTCTACAAATGGAAACCAATGTGCTACCTTGACTATCGTTTCCATGGCTCACCAGGACATGCATGGGGTATCTTGACCGAACAATTTCCCGTAGAGTGCAGGGATGAAACTATGTGTGATTGGCTTTATATCCTGCTTATATTTGGAGTCCCGGAATACCTGCAACTCCTTGTGAATTAGGCGTGCATGCTCCTGATCCTAGTTGTGAGCCCATACCTCAAATTGACACCTGGAACAAATTGCATCCAATAGATAGGAGGCCATGTAAAATTGAGACAAGTATGCCTCCTCTGGTGCTAGTGCTACAGATATGTTTGTTTTGAGGGCTGATATTAGTAAGCTGGCCCAATTGAAATGGGTGCCATGTATGGTAACAAAGTACATAAGGGATATCCAAGAACCACTGAAAGTGGTGGCATCGAGATGACCATACATTCTACAAAGCATAGCTACTGCGAGCTTATAGACCTTTCTAAGGTCTGCTACTTGATACTCTTGGTCCTTCTTGACTTTGAACTTGTCCAGTTCTTCGCACCATCATCTTAGGGTTTCTTCTACGGGAACCACATGGGTAGTGTCCCATTCCTCTGTGAACATTTATTCCCACTCTGGAAGTGCATAATAGTACTTTGCATCCTGGCCCTTTAAATTTTCAAAATCTTTCCCCTCGTGATCCCGAATCACCCACATCTTGGGGTCGATCTTTTGTATGATCCATTCAATAATTTAGGCGCATGGGAATATATATGGGTGGCCCCCTACGTAGTGAATATTTGACCTCTTAAATTGCACATATACTTTCAGGTCTTGGGGGTCCTCTGGAAACTATGGTTGTGCGAACTCTTGGTATACTTGATACCAACTCATGCTTTCTCCTCTGCTAAATATATATGCGGCGTCCCCATAGATAGGGGGAGGAGACATAGGTACTTCACTTTCTGTGACCTCTATGGCTGGGATCTTGTTTTTTCTGTGAATTGCCAGAGGCCCCATGTCACTTGAGGCTGAAGAGATGAAGATGCACTCTAGCTCTGCTTCGAGGTTCCCTGGCATGTTCATAAAATAGTCCCAGGATAAGAAAGGTGCCATATTAATGAATTCTTAATACTGCTTTTAACTCTACCCAACTAAGGTCAAGGAAGGGGTTAATCTGTGACCTAGAGACCCATTCCCTGGGTTGTTGAGTCACGCTGGCTTAAACTTCAAAGGAAAGCAACCCTACAACCTGGCGACTAGGTCGTAGGGTCAATGAGTTGCACTGGTCTAAAAATTCATGAAAATGCGACCTTGCGATCCGGCGACTTGCGACGGGTTTTCTGGGTCACTGAGTCACAAGGTCGCAAAATTTTAGTTTTGAGCAAGGCGTGACTTAGCGACTTAGTGACCAGGGACTGAGGTCGCTGGGTCATGGGGGTCACAAATTCGTAGGGTCGAAGGTTGAACTAGGGCTGGGTGGAAAATTTTGACGGCGACGCGATATTTTAGTTAAGTTTAACTTAAAAAAATAAAGGGGAACATGGAGGAAAAGCCATAAATTGAATATGGAATGGTCATTAGAGGAAGAGACTAACACTGGGGAGGCTAGTTGGCTTCATCTACAGGTTTGCATAAGAATGACAAGTTCTGGAGGCTCAGAGAGGAAAGCAGGTTCAAAGAGGGTCTTAATGGAGAATATTTGGTGACTTAAAAAGGGCTAAGATAAGGGGAAAGGGGGTAAGAAATACAAAAAAAATGGAAACATCAGGAGGATTAGGCAACTTACCCAAGAAAATCACACTTCAGTTGGTTTGTCAGATGTGTTTTTCACTCCATCATGTGGGTAAAATGCGAGCTGTGCGACCTTTCTATTTATAAAGGGTTCATGTGTGTAGGCAATAAATGAGGTCATTGGGTTGTGATTAAACCATGTTGATGACATGTGCAACGCCGTGACCCTGCAACCTTACGACCTGGGGGTCACTGGGTCACAATTGTTTAAACTTGAGTGTGATATGTGACTTAGTGACTTAGCGACCTGATATGTCGTAGGGTCGCTAGGTCGCTAATTGGGTAAAACAACCTATTTTGTGACTCAGTGACTTAAGGCTCTTGAAAATACTTGAACTTAAGGTTTTGACTTCGCTTCTCGATGCTCAGGGACTCAAAAAATTTTAGAGGGTGAAATTTTTGGAGGGTGTTGTAGTGGCTACAACAAATGGTGATTCACTGGTAGGGCCCAGAATCTCTGCTGGTTTTTCATCTTCAGGGGGTGGGAGGGCATAGCACACTATTCCTTTCACCCCGTGGGTCCCACTTCTTCTTTCTTCAAGCCTTGCGCACTTTCTCTCCCTATCTGCCTGCCCCTGGGTGTATGTTTACCGTGTTTTCATTCTTGGAGACTGGATGGAAAATTTTAGAGTAACCTCATGGATTTTTAGATCTAGTGTATTTTACTTGATCCTCATTGTGTAGCTCCATTGCCAGTGAACCAGATGATCTCGGCGGAGTCACTCCCTAGGAATCACGAGCATGGCTCCACTGCCAGTGAGCCTGGTCAGTACCCCAGCAGAGTCGTCGTATCGCCTCTCTACGCAGGAAGTTGTTCTCAATCATTTACCCTTTATTCATGTGGTTAATGCACTTATTAAAATTTTCTCACGGCCCTTATTTTATTTGGAAATTATTGCCTGGGCAGATGAGGGATCCTGATTTATTTTACTTGCAAGAGAGGTTTCTCCTAGTCTATATGAGGACTTGAGGTTTTCCTAGATTTTCGTTCATCACAAGAGGCTAACTCCTCCCTTTTCCGTCTAGTAACCGATTTAACCGAACATTTATTTTTTGCACAACAGTCCCTTGAGCTAGCATACTAGGTAAGCTACCGCATCTTAGTCCCAAGGCCTTAGTCATGTTCTCGCCATTGAGTGCCCATCACAGGTATTCTTGCCTTTTTTTACACTCTGGGAGGAGATAATACACCATCATAGATCCTGACTCAGTATTCCACTTGGGTAGCTTCTATATCCGCTTTCAAAAATTTGGATGCCAAAGGGAAGAAACAGACTGGAGGCTATGTGGAACAAGCAATTTATTGAAAACAAGAAAGGTAAAGAACGACAAAAAACAAGACAAACTATGGTACAGGGTGTAGCGACGGCCCCTAGGGGCTGTCAGGTGAAATAGTGCTTAAGGTTGTGTCCATTCACAGGGAGGACCTCAATCCTCCCTTCAAGATTTTGTAACCTATAAGTGTGGGAACCAACCTTCTCTCTGATCTGGAAAGGGCCTATCCATAATGCCTGGAACTTGGAGTGTTTCCCTTTATCTTCATGAGCTTTATCCCATTTGAGGACAAGGTCACCTACTTTGAAAACATTGTTCTTGTTTGAATTCTTGTCAAACCATCGTTTTATCTATCCTTGGTGTATGGCCTTTCCTCCTCAAGTTTCAACAGTGTCTCTATTCGGGCTTGTAAAGTAGGGCAAGGAGTGCCATGAGTCTCCTGAGATAATCATAGGGCCAAGAGAGACAAGTTGGGGGGAGGGATAGCTTCTTTTCCGTATACGATGAAGAATGGGGAGGTGCCTAGGGAAGGTTTGGGTGTGAATCGATCTGTCTAGAGGGCATTGTAGAGTGCCCTATGCCAATTTCGTTGTTGGGACAACAAAGTCTTTTTTATGATGCAAATTAGGTTCTTTTTGGTTGAATCAACTAAATCATTTCCTTGAAGGTAGTAGTTGGCAGAATGTTTAAGTATGATACCATTTTCTAGAGAAAAGTCATATAATCTCAACGATGAGAAATATGTTGCATTATCAAAAACAAGGAAGGTTGGAATGCCAAACTTGATCATGATGCATTGGGTGATGAAGGCTATTACCTCTTCATCATTGACTTGACATAACAGTATCGCTTCAACTCACCTTCAGAAGTATTCTGTGGCAATGAGGATGTACCTATGTTGCTTGGAAGAGTGTGGCAGGATTTCCCCAATCACGTCTAGTCCCCATTGTTTAAACGATTCTTCCACTACGATAGACTATAACGTGGCTGAAGGCCATATATCTCTATTTGCGAAATTTTGGAACTGCTGGCATTTCTGGACATATGCGTGTGCATCTTTAAACAAATTAGGCCAATAGAAACTAACATGCATGATCTTGTGAGCATTGGTGTCTCCTACATAGTGCCCCCCTACGGGGCCATCGTGAAGTTTTGCCTCCTGCCATATGCGTGTGCATCTTTAAACAAATTAGGCCAATAGAAACTAACATGCATGATCTTGTGAGCAGTGGTGTCTCCTGCATAGTGCCCCCCTACAGGGCCATTGTGAAGTTTTTCCAATACTATATGTACCTCATCCCATTCCAAACAACGTAGAAAGACATTGCTGTGATGTTTGCAAAACAACTTACCCTACACTAGCTGGTAGGATACAGCTTTTAGTCTCAATTCATGCTTCTACTTGGTAGTTAGAGTGGGGCCCATGGTGCTGTGTTTCAGATATTGCAAGAGATCTATGTACTAAGAGGAAGTATCATGCGGGGCTATGCTATCAGTTTGATACATACCAATCTCATGTTCCCAATTTTCTTCCTTGTTTCCCCATGAGTCTACTACCTTTGCGTCCATGCGACACAATCCTTGGCCCTTTATAGTGTGTGCTGGCTTGAATTCTAGGTCATATTCTGGAAGGCATGTCATCCAGTTGCCTTGTCACTCACCTAGCTTCTGTTGTACGAATAGTGAGCAAACAGCTGGGTGAGCCACAAAGACTGTGACATGATTCTTTAAAATGTATGGCCTGAAATGTTTAACTGCCTTGTATACCACGTAAGCTTGTTTGTCAATATCTGGATAGTTAAGCTTGGCACCTTGTAATCTAGTGCTCATAAATGATATAGGCCGCTCATCGTGGCTGTCATATTTCTGAGTGAGGAAGGCAACCAAAGACGAATCTGAGGCAAAGGTGTACAAGATAAATCCTTTTTTGAAATCTGGGCTATAAAGAGCGGGCACTTCTGGGATGTCTCGTTTGATGTTGTTGAACGCTTATTTCTCAGGAGGATTCCATTTAAAGTTAGCATTTTTTTTAATCATTCCTTGTAATGGTTTCACGATCTAAGAAAAATCTGATATAAATTTTTGGACGAAGTTGATTTTGCCAAGGAAGGACTCCATAGCTTTCCTACCACTTGGGGGTTGTATTTGAGCAATGACTTTCGCATGTTTTGGATCCACCACTATGCTGTCTCAAGTTATTATGTGTCCCAACAAGTTTCCTTCAGCAACAATGAACATGCTTTTCTTTGGGTTCAATGAGATCCCATATTTCAAACACCTTTCAAAAATTTTCTTGAGGTGGTGTATGTGGTCAGATCTGTGCTTTGAAAACACGGTGACGTCGTCAAGGTATACTACCACGCTTTTCCTAATAAGTCCTTTGAAGGCGATGTCCATAGCTCTTTGGAACGTGGCGTCGACATTAATCAGCCCAAAGGGCATGCGTCTGAAAGAAAATGTTCCCCACTTAGTTATGAATGTGGTTTTGAGTTGATCAGGCTCAGCCACTAGTACTTGATTATACCCTGAACACCCATCCAATAGAGAGAACATTTCTAATCCTGATATAGCTTGAAGGATTTTCTCCATAGGAGGGACCAGATAGTTTTCTTTGTCAGAGACTTTTTTCAAATTCCTGAAGTCTACACAAAAACCGATTTCGCTAGATTTCTTGCGAACATGGACCAAGTTGGAAACCTAGCTCGAATGTCTGGCTTTGAAAATTATCCGCACATCCAAGAGCTTCTTTAGTTCCTTTTGGATCATTAGTTCTAGAGCTGGGTGTACTTTTCTCAGTTTTTGTTGGAACGGCTTCACTCCTTCCTTAATGGGTATGACATGTTGGATGATCTGGGTATCATAAGTTCGAAGGTCGTCATACTTCCAGGCTAACACATCTCAGCATTTATTAAATAATCTGGTGAATGCTTGTTTCTCCTGAGGGGTGCATTCATTACCTAAATTTACAAGCTTTGGATCCTTGTATGTCCCAAGTTTAATTTGTCGGTGCGATAACGTGGAACTTTGCACCTTCATATTTGGGGGCCCTTAGAAATGGTTATGTATGTCAAAAAACTTTTTTATTGATACGACCCCTTTGGGTAAGGGATTTTCTTTCTAATTTCTTAGTTCCTCCTGCAAAGCCCGATCATGATCCTCTTCTTCCATAACTACGTCTTTGAATATATTTGTATTGAGCATGAAATCCAGTATCTGTTGGTCATCATTAAAAACACATAAATTAGTAACATTTTATGGTATGGATGGTTTGTATATAACTTCAATAGAAAATCCATCTCAGAGTGGGGTGAACCTAGAGGCAGCATTGGCAAGTGTATCGGCTGCTGCATTATGCATTCTAAGTACAAATTTAATACCAAAAGCATCAAAAGCTGAAATTAAGTGCCATACCTCTTGCTGGTAACCTTTCAGATGCGGAGACAAGCAATGGATGGTGTTGCGTACCTAATGAGTGATAATCTGATAATCGCCAATTACCTTGAAACAATGGAATTTTAGATCTATGGGTTTTTGGAGTCCTAGTAATAGTGCCTCATACTCAGCTATATTGTTGGTGCACTAGAACTCTAACTGGTAGGAAACTAGAAACTTGTTCTTCTGAGGGTCTAGCAAGATGCAGCCTATGGCAGCCCCGTCTTGGTTTTTGGAGCCGTCATAGTATAGGGTCCACGTTTCATCTTCTGGTTGGACAAGGCTATCCGAGCCTATTTAGGATGTGCTAGGGGCATCCGTTTCTAATGAATATTTGTTGGATGGGGAGGATTTTCAACAACTAGAAGCAGCTCAGACTGAACATCTTAGGTGATTGGGGATTGGTGAGTCTAATAACAACCAAATATGGACTCTAAGAAATACATACCAAGCTCTTCTTGCGTGAAATGGATTGGTTCATTAGTTGCATCCAGGTTGGTCACAGTATGTTTCATGTATGGTTCACTCTCAATCTGTATTTTGCTATTCCTGCCTTTGTACAAGAGCCAAAGGTGTGAACAATCAGTGGCAAAGTACCCCTAGAGCTTATTGGACCAATCTCTACTCAATAGAAGACCATAGGCCTTAGGGATATCCATGATTACTATGTCAATGCACTGATGTACTCTGGAGTCAGAGGATAAGCAGTTAATGATTCTGTTTAGTTCGCCCACTAAGGGGACTTGAGATCTGTCGAGCTGGATGATTCTGGGCTCAGTTTTCTCAGGGCAGATGTTTAACTTCTTGGACACAGATAAGAGCATAACAATCATGGATGCACTGCAATCGATGAGGAAATTGTGGACATTGAAGTTAAAGATATCGAAGGAGAGGAGGAAAGGCGACGTGGTTCCCCTGCAATTCGCGTTCATGGCATTCATGATGGATTGGGGACTAGCAGCAATTTGGGCAGATGTGATGCTTACGGGATTGGTCACCGATAGGTTGGAAAAGGTTTTAAGAATGAGATCATGTTAGTTAGAAATGCAAGCGAGCTCGTAGAGAGAGATATTGGCCCTTGTATTCTTCATATCCTCGATAATTTTATACCCAGAATCTATGGGTGAGGTGGGCTCGACGGTGTTCTTAGGGGAAACTAATGAAGCTTTAGCCTTGGGGCCTTCTCGCCGAGTGGTTAGACTAAAGTTTTCAGGATTTTTGTCTTGGTTTCCTACGTTCGGGGGTAGGATTTTTATTAAGAAGGCTTTTCTTTTATCTTCAAAAGACTACTCGAGCACCGGGCCTTTGCTTCTCAAGCCATAGTTTCAAGTGCGTTTAGATTTAGGTTCGTCAGCTAGGTTTATCCCAGAGGTGGAAAGGGGAGATTCTCCATGGATGACCTTGAAAGCAAGGATAGTGGGGCCCATATCTTCATCAAGGGGGGAAATTTCTTCATTGTCTAAAATAGCCTCCTCCTCCATATCCCCAGGGGTTTGATCTTCTAGAAGTTGGTTCACCACTGCGGTCATGTTGTTAATCCACTGGGGGCATGTCTTCTCTGAGTGAGAGGCTTGATGGAAAGATCAAAAGTTGTCCTTGCTAATTTCTTCAACATTGAGGCCAACACTTGAGCTAGACGGGGGTCGATTCACAACAAAGTTGTTTTTTTTGAAGAAAGGTTTTCGCGTTTTAGCAGCTGAGGCAGAATCATTATTTTTTCTTTTCACGTCAGAGAGCTCGTTAGTCAGGAATTTGAGGGACTTTGTAATACTTTTGAAATCAAAGGGGTCCTTATCTTTGTCCCTGGATTTATGACCTGAGGATTGGGTTCTCTTCGTGGTTGTTTTTTTATCATCTCGCCCTTCGTGGTCAATGGCACCTATCGACAGCATGTCCTTTTCGACAACAAGGGTGGTGGTATAGTTTTATACCAGGGTAGGTCTGGCCTCACATTTCACAAATATAACGATATCTCGTGGGAGGGCTCTAGTGTAGTAGTCAATGGTAATGGAATCATCTAAGGCCATGTTTGGAGGAAATTTATTTAATATAGTGGAAAAATGTTGATTTAAATCCTTGACCTTCTCCTTCTTCTGACATTTCAGCGTGCTGAGCTCCATGAGGAGCATCGAGGGGGTTTCATCTTTTGAAAATTTTTGTAGGAAGGTATGACGGAAGTGTTCCCATGAGGGAATGGAAGCAATAGTAAGAGAGCAATACCATGTTGCGGATTTATTTTCTAGAGTACGAGGGAAAAGTTGACATGATACGTCTTCATACTACACTCTCATCATCTGTAAAGATAGGTAAAAGTTTCTAATGTGGTCTTCAGCCAAAGTAGCTTCCTCGGGGTCAAACTTGGGGAGATTCTTTTCAGGATGGCGAGGCATGTAATGGAGGGGACCTTGGATACCTAAGGGAGACTGAGCCATCCAAGCCAAAGGTTGTAGACATCTAGCCTGTTGAGGGCATGGTATGTAAACATGGCCTCTCTCATTTTCAGATTCACTACCCATGCCAGATACAGAGGCCTCGCCCTCATGGTGGGATTGCATGTCTTGATTTTCTCCATGTTTTCCTGTATCTCTGATGTTTCTCCAGTTGTAAAGAAAATGAAACCTGTTTTGGTTTCAATGGAGCTGGTGGTCAACATTTTGGCCTCGCCCATGGCCCCTGCCTCTGTTACCTTGGCCTCTCTTGGCTCCTTCCCCGCGTGGGTCGTTGGCTTGTGTTTTATCATGCAAAGTATGGTCGAGTTGGGGGCCAGTGTTGGGTTGAGATTCAGTGATTTCGGGGCCACCTTCTTCCCCCTCCCTAGGGCTCTCTTGGGGGCCTTTGGAATTCTTCTCAACTGCATCTATGTAATCTTCAATCATAAGACCCACAAGTTGAGGAAGGGAGTTGACAAGGGTTCCTTGGCGCGTATGGTTAGCTACGGGAGTTCTAGGATTTTCCAAGGAACTAGTGACCGGGGCTCACTATAAACCCCTGACAAGGTCATCGATGATAGGGCACAGGGCCCTTAGCTAGGCTAAAGTAACCTCATAGAAAGGGGGTTCCTCCTCCTATGATTTTTCCAAAGGGAGAGGACCGGTATTTTCATGCATGGTTTCCCCTTGGGGAGTTTGTAACAGGATGTTAGTTGTGCACTGGGAGCCTGCCATTCAGTCCCTCCTTCTAGTGCCAAATCTATTGACGGGAAATTTTTTACGGCCAACAGTAGGGGATATTCCTGGTAAAAAGTCTCGATTAGACTATGAACCGTTTGTGATAGGGATCCCATCCAGGGTGTGGGCCCGGCTACCGCTGAATACTCCTTCTCTTGGACATGAATGAGACCTGCAGAGCTGTAGGCATACGATTATTGGATGATACAAGAAAAAATATTGATGATTTTCAATGAGCATAAATATCAAAAATAACAAGATAAAAAAGGAAACACGCAGTTGAAGAAGATGTTGTTAGCAACATATCATTAAGGTTGTGTTTGTAAAAGTTGTTGAAACCATAAAAGAAACAGTTCTGCCTGGCAAGAACAACTTATGCTTACTTGGGAATTTTCATGAATAAGATAGCTATTAGTAATGAAGTTACAAACATCTCCTAGGAAAACAACATATCATCAATAACACATTCAGTGAGCTGAAATGCATGAAGAGTATAAGCAGAAAACGTAGATCAATTAATCATAAGATATCAGACATATATGGAAAAATACTCATATTATAAACACATTGATTCTCATCAGATCCAGTAGTGGATTTAAGAAAAATGCTTGTATTCATTCATAAGGGGTCGTTCAATGCTTTACAACTCTCTTCTCTCCTTTAGAGTCCAAAAAAATATCCTTTACAAGTCCCCTAAGGGAGTATATATAAGACAAAAGTGACCCTTGGGTGCCTTGACTCTTTGCCTTCTCGCCTGTTGGTATGATTTGCGATCTGAATGGAAGGTGAAACCTGTGACTTGACCATGTAATATGTGACATGAGACCCCTCTTGTAGGTTGTACCTTGCGATATGATCATGCGAGCATGTGTGTGATTGCGAGGTCGAGAACATCTACTTGTTGCTCTCTCAGGAAATTTTTCCATGCACAATAATCTGCAGCAACCGGGTAGATCAGAGGAGTATCTTCCTTTAACCTGTGCAGGCAATCTAGGGTGTTTGGGATTAGAGTTTCTCTCTTGAATATAGACTAGTTGGATAAGGAAGCCAGTTTGGTGTAAATCCAAACTAGCGTCATGACGAACTTAACTAAGTTCTCCTGCGATGTCGGAAGATCAGGTGTAGCGACGACTTGTCTAATAGGTTGTAGGAATGCCTAAATTTCCTGATTTACCTGTTCCCATGTCTTATCTTCACCCAATGTACCTACAGAAGGAATATGGTGCAACTCAGTCATTGATTCAATGCCGTTGATCAAATGCTCATAGGTGGACATCACCTTCTCTAGGTCTTTGAATAACTTCTCCTCAGATTGCACCTTCATGCGAATTTGGACCTTGTTTTTCTAACTGTGAATCCAAAATTTCTTGGGAATTGTTTCTAGAGCCTTTAGATATTTTTTTTTCCATTTTATCATTTTATCCAAGGTTGTGGAGGCCTCTTTTAGTTGCCTGTTCCTCTTCTTAGTTTCTTCTTGAGCTCTCAGTAGAGGTGTGACTGTTTGCTTTATAGTGAACATTTCCTCGTATACCTGACTCATGGTGGCTTCTAGCATCACCAACTCTCTTTGGATGGTGAGTGGTACTTTGTTAATAAGGGTGTTCTTATCTTGGAGCAGTTGGATTTCTTCCCTTAGTGCCTTCTTTTCTTGCTCCGACCTAGCTGCCCTGTGTTTGGAGTTTTGTAATCTATTTTTTAGGGAGAGGATTTCCCTACTCATTCGGCTCACGTTTTCTTCTGTGGTTGCAGCGAAAGTAGTGCTAGCTGATGCTATCATTACTGGATTGTTCATAGTGTCTAGGAATATATCATTTTCCTTTTTGGCTGTGAATGGCGTGGCAAGGTTCCATGCTAGGCATCTCCTCTTTTCTTGCCTGATTTTTAATGCAAACTGGTCATAAGTGAGTCTCGCCAAATTGAAAACTTCCTCCTCCTGTCCTTTGGAGGTACCTAGTTCTAAGAGCACAAAACATGTGTTGATTGTAGGCACTTCAATGGGTAGAAATTCTTCTTTACCCTTGTTACTAGAGGAGGTGTCTTGGTGTCTTTGGAAGAATTGTCTTTTGATCTTCGATCCTCTTCGTCTTTTCTTTTTTGTTATTCTTCTTCTTTAAATAGCCGCTCCACCTCTGCCTTATCCTGTTCTTCATTTTGTATGTGCTCAGATTCTACTTTTGTTTCCTCTTCTTCCTTCCTTTTGCGTTCAACTTCTGCTTTTTTTCCTCTTCTTCCTTCCTTTTGCGTTCAACTTCCACCTGATCTAATTCTTTCTTGAGATGACGCTCAGATTTTGCTTTTGCCTCCTACTCTTCCTTTCTTTTGCAGGCATTCTCTGCTTGTTTCTTCATCTGCTCTACTTTTAGGTGTTTCTTACATTTATCCTTATCCTCTTTTTCTTTCTTTTCAGCTTCTTGCTGATCTTTTTCTTCCTTTTCTTTCTGTTGGGCAGAAGAGCTATGGCCTGTGTTAGTTTAGGGCTTCTTGGCCTGGGATGACAAGGCTCCTCAAAATTCGTGGATTCTCTTTTCCAGAGTTTGATCATATTGGTCCTCCCAATTGGACAATGATTCTGGGGCGAGTTCCCTATCCTTATTGTACCAGTTTCTTACCCCATCTTCAGCTGGGCATTTAGTATGTTGGTAGCTCCATTTAAACTTGGCCCATTTGCAATGGGCAAGGACTATCCTTTCAGGATCGTATGTCCGGTAATCCAAAGGCGCCAGGAAGAATCATCTGATTTTCTCAGCTTCTACCTCCACTTCTCTGAAATCCTTGACTGTATAAGCACAAATGGTGAGCAAAAGTGTGGGCCATAGCTTATTCTTACCTTTATTAAGGACCTTCGACAAGCCAGAAGTCATCTGATATCATACTTCCTGAAGTAGCATCCTGTCAGTGACGAATCAGGGCAGAGCATGGGGAGCCTTGAATGAACATAAGACTCGAATGAAGGTGCCTTCTGCAAATGGAAACCAATGTGCTACCTTGATTATCATTTCCATGGATTGCTAGGACATGCATGGGGTATCATGACCGAAACATTTCCCATAGAGTGCAGGGATGAAACTGTGTGCGATTGGCTCTATATCCTGCTTACATTTGGAGTCCCAGAATACCTGCAACTCCTTGTGAATTGGGTGTGCGCACTCTTGATCCCAGTTTTGATCCCATCCTTCAAAGTGACACTTGGAACAAACTACATCCAATAGATAGGAGGCCATGTAAAATTTGGATGAGTATCCCTCCTCCGGTGCTAGTGCTGCAGACATGTTTATTTTGAGGGCTACTATTAGTAAGCTGACCAAATTGAAATGGGTGCCATGTATGGTAAAAAAGTATATAAGGGATATCCAAGAACCGTTAAAAGTGGTGGCATCGGGATGACCATACATTCTACAAAGAACAGCTGCGACGATCTTATAGAACTTTCTGAGGCCCACTACTTGATACTCCTAGTCCTTCTTGAATTTGAACTTCTCTGGTTCTTCCCACCATCCTCTCAGGGTGTCTGTTAAGGGAACCACATGGGTAGTGGCCCATTCCTTTGTGAACATCTACTCCCACTCTGGAATTGTGTAATAGTACTCCGCATCCTTACCCTTTAAATTTACAAAATCCTTCCCCTCGTGATCCCGCATCACCCACATCCTGAGGTCGATATTTTCTATGATCCATTCAATAATTTCAGCACATGGGAATATAAATGGGTGGGCCCCTGCATAGTGAAGCTTTGACCTCTTAACTTACACATATACTTTCCAGTCTAGGAGGTCCTCTGGAAACTCCGATTGTGCAAACTCTTGGTATACTTGATACCAACTCATGCTTTCTCCTCTACTGAATATACATGTGGTGTCCCCATAGATGGGGGGAGGAGACATAGGTACGTCACTTTTTGTGATCTCTATCTCTGGGCTCTTATTTTTTCTGTGAACTGCCGAAGGCCCCATGTCACTTGAGGTTGAAGAGATGGAGACGCACTCTAGCTCTGATTCGAGGTTCCCTGACATGTTCATAAAATAGTCCCAGGATAGGACAAGTGCCATATTAATGAATTCTTAATACTGCTTTTAACTTTTCCCAACTAAGGTCAAGGAAGGGGTGAATCTGGGACCTAGCAACCCATTCCCTGGGTCGATGAGTCACACTAGCTTAAAATTTAGAGGAAAGTGACCCTGTGACCTAGCGACTAAGTCGCGGGGTCACTAAGTCGCACTGGTCTAAAAATTCATGAAAATGAAACCTTGCGACCTGGCAACTTGTGACCGACTCATTGAGTCGCAAGGTCACAAAATTTTAGTTTTGAGGGAGGCACGACTTAGAAATTTAGTGACTTAGTGACCAGGGACTGAGGTCGCTGGGTCATGAGGGTCACAAGGTCGTGGGGTTGGAGGTCACACTAGGGCTAGGCAGACGATTTTGACGACGATGCAGTCTTTTACTTAATTTTAACTTAAAACAATAAAGGGGAATAGGGAGGAAAATCCATAAATTGAAGATGGAATGGTCATTAGAGGAAGATACTGACACTGAGAAGGTTGGCTAGCTTCATCTACAGGTTTGCATAAGAATGACAAGTTCTCGAGGCTCAGAGAGGAAAGAAGGTTCAAAGAGGGTCTTAATGGAGAATAGCGAGTGGCTTAAAAAGGGCCAAAATAAGGGGAAAGAGAGCAAAAAATAGAAAACATGGGAAACATCAAGAGGATTAGGAAACTTATCCTAGAAAATCGCGCTCCAGTTGGCCTGTTAGATGCTTTTTGTGGTCCATCGCGTTGGTGAAATGCGACCTGCGCAACCTTTCTATTTATAAATGGGTCGCACATGTGGGAAATAAATGAGGTTGTTGGGTCACGATTAGACCACGTTGATGACATGTGTGACCCCGTGACCCTACGACACAGCGACGTGGGGGTCGCGAGGTCGCAGGGTCACTGGGTTGCAATTTTTTAAACTTGAGTGCGATATGCGACTTAGCGACTTGGCGACCTGATAGGTCGCAGGGTCGCTAGGTCACTAATTGGGTAAAACGACCTATTTTGTGACTCAGTGACTTAAGGCTCTTTAAAATACTTGAAATTAAGGTTTTGACTTTGCTTCTCCATCCTCAGGGGCTCAAAAATTTTTAGAGGGTGAAATTTTTGGAGGGTGTTGTAGCGGCTACAACACCGCACTTGGTTGAATTTCTTCACTTTTACATTCAAAGCATTGGGAAAAAATCACATTGCGTCAACTGTAGTATTCCAAATTGGAAATAGCAGCAATGTAGCCCATAAAATAAAAGCAACAACAAGTATTTAACACATGAAATCATGAAACCAATATAATTCCATCTTATTCATCATATATGCGGAAAATAAGTACCAACCAATGAGGCACTAAGCATAGAATAGGATTACACAAGCCTCCAATACATAAACACTCTTAGAAGTGAGATGCTACTACAACAAAAAATGCTAGAGAGCTCCTATAGCATAGTTATATTATGCATAAATACAACTGGAGATGATACAATGATGTAAAAATACTGATATAGGCCCCAATAGAATCTAAACATACTGATCTGGGCACTAGATCAACTTTCCATGACAACCCAAGAGGGTTTTCGGAAAATGCACACAATGTGCCAATGTAAGCTGCAGCCCTAGGGCTGAAGATATTATACAACGATAGAAATGAGAAGATATGGATGAATCTGATGTAGAAATATATATCCCTCCTCCAACATTTCCTCTGGATGAAAGAGTGGCTCCTCCACTGAAGAAATCTCCTCCCGAAATAATCCCTGCAACCACCCCTGCAACTCCTCCCTAAAATAACGCAGATCAAGACTGAAACTACACTGTACGGGTTGAATATTGCTTGGCATGGTGCTAAATCTATGAAATAAGCACAAGGTGCTTCTTTACAGGCATCCCAATGGATGAAAACCTTCCTCCACTGAAAAACTAGCTCTGAAGACACCCAATCTACTCCTCCATTGCTGCACCCTGCAACACAACACAATAACCTGCAGAAACTGCAGTGATAAAGAAGGCTGTAGCTTGGCTTGAAAACCCGAATGTGGAAATGAATAAAATACTATTCCAAGAGGCCTCTCAAAGAAAGATGTGGGATTCCTGCTTGGGAACACCCGGTTCTAAACAGCACAACTACCCTACTAAACAGCAAGAGGAAGAAAAATTCTAAGCAAACCAATATCAAAATAATAATCTGAAACATCCCCTCAAATGGATGCCATTTTATTCCTTAAATAGAATGTGAAATTTCTTGACCTTGGCCCCACTCAATTAGGTGATTTCCTTCATGATATCCATCTCACTCCAAAACTACGGTATTCGTCAATTAATCTCCACTCCTCCACAATAGCGTTGTTGACTTGGTCAAAGCTGAATGAATCAACATGATCCAACCCTGTTGACACTTGGAGGTGGTTTATTTAGCTACTAAAAAATGTCTCCTTTCACACTTGAAATGTTTTTATTTTTTCTAAGGAGACTTATGGGCCTCCACACCCATTTATTCAATTACCTAGTGACAATACAAACTATAATATTCCATTTAGCTAAAGGCTAAATTTTTGGAATATTACAGTCCTCCCCTCCAAAATGTTTCCTGTCCTTAATAAACTGTATAAGGAGAGAAAAATTCCTCCCCTCCAAAATGTTTCTTGTCCTCAAGCAACTGTGAAAGGAGAGAAAATCCCCTCTTCCACTTGTGGCCTCCTCATCAATAGTCTCCACCACTACTCAAAATAATCTGCAATAAATATTCCCTCCAATGTTTCCTTCGAAGTATGCAAATCCAAATGGCTCACATCATGAAAATTTGTAAGGTGTAAGTGGAAACCTTCTTGGTTTCCAATGGCCTCCTCAAGATAGGAGTTATGACAAGCATAGTGGATCTCATTTAAAATGAAAATATCCCATACCCATGCTATCATACAAATGAAATGAGCCATCCTAGGTAGCTCATCAAAGTAGTCCTCAACCCCCAGTTCATGCACTATATTGGGGCTGCATGGAGAGATTAGATTCTTCCACCCAAGTTGTTTCTCTCTCCATTTATGGTATTTATGGGTCTACTGCTGATCTTGGGCTGAAATGACATGGCCTCCAAGAACGGCCCGAGTTACCCCACCAAACAATTCAGCCATGAAGTGCCTCCTCCAAAAAATCAAGCTCTCCAAATGGCTCCTCCCACATGAAGAAAAGACATTTAGTATGGAAATCATGGTTTTCTCATTGTTTCTACCAAAAAATGCAACATATAAAATAGGGAGAAACATACGCCCAATGGGCACATCCAACTCTTGTCCCACTCTCCAAACAAAGCTTCTCATGAAAATAGAAACATCAACAATATATGGAAGCAAAAACCGTTGAAAACAAGTTGCCATATGACAATTGGAAAGTGGATCATAGTTCCACACATGGAACAATCACAGTGAATCCCTTGCCTGCCTCACATCAAATAACAACAAGTGCTTTTCTAGCCACTTGTTTTCTGCCACAATCATCTTACAAGATATGATCATGAAAGTAAAATTTGGTGCCAATTGTGCACACCAAGAATCATGTGGCTTCCCCCACAAACCACTAAAAGGATAACCAATATCAATGCTACATTTGGCCTCAAGTACATCATAATACAATTTATAAGAAGGAATTTCCCTCCTTAATACAACATGCTACTCATAAAAAGTAAAGAAGTACAAACCATAATGCAAAATTGTACCTTCTCCACCATGTACTTTGGTCCTTGAGATGAAATGGCTCAACTAGAAATCCTCCCTCACTCTCAATGAGTAGGGAAGTGGTTTTGCCAACATCTCCATCAACATCTAGGCTATGCATCTCTCCATATGATAAAATATATCATTTTCTATACCCTCCCAAATGAACTCCTCCATCAAAGAATGAAATGCATCAAAGTGCATGGAGAGGAAGTCCTCATGTGCTGCATCTAGAAAATTCTCCTTTAGCTCATAATATTTAGTCACGAAGACTCTGTCATAATAATATATGACCAAATATCCACCATATATCTATCATCTCCATCCGGGTCATCAATAAGCATGCAAGCACCAAGATCCTTGGAGTACTTTACCAAGATTTGAGACCTCCAATATGGATCAATCCTCCTAAGAGACAACGCTGAAGATCTGAAATGTGAAGCTCCCCAGATGCTGCTTTCTACTCCTTTTCCATCCCCCATGCCAAATTCATCCTCCAAAGTGTTTCCATGCCCATCATGTAGCTTCTCATGCTCAAATAGAATTGGTGATCTTTGGAATTTGGCCTCCCATGAGAAGCTCTCATCCAAAAGAATCTCCTGATATTGGCCAATGTAAGCATGAGTGGCCTCCATATACTCCAATTTACAAAGGATCCCTTCCTCAAAGGAAGTATCATCTATTTCTCCAAATTCATGGAGCAGATCCCTTGCACCATGAATGTGCCATCCTATATCACTGCAGCAAATTTTGTTAGCTCAGTACATATAGTGAGAGTGGGTGATGCTGAAAATGGGAGAATGTCTCCCTCCTCCTTGATTCCACCCCAAAATCTCTGCACTATAATAGATCCCTCCAAAGTATCCACCCTTCTAGTATCTAAGAGTGGTGCTATTCAATGTGAAGCATTCCTCATCATCTCCTGATCTGGTGGTCTCCTTGGTGGAATGCCTCCATGTAATGAGACATCAATGACAAGAGTAGATTGTACTTAGGGATGGACAACCTTGTCCCTACCCTTATAGTGAAAATTAGTCTGCCTTCTTTGCATTAACCCTCTGAAACAGATAGGGGTGTGTACTCCTCATCATGTGATGGTGAACTTCCTCCCTACCTTCTCCTTCCATCTGCAATGCTTCACAATCACGCTACTCATTGATTGTGCCTTGATCTCCATATATGAGATCCTGGGTAATTTATTGCAAAGAGACAAGAATACCTCTTGTTGGAGCAAGTGCTCCACATACCACTGCATGAGGTGGTAGATGTGCTCTAGATATGATAGCGTTGTTGCCCCCATCCTTCTCTTCCTCTCCAATATGACTGGGAGTCACCTTCTCAATAAGAGGATCATCTCTTGGTAAAGGGATCTTCATGCCCTCTTATTTAAGATCATGGGATAGATTTATTGCCTCTAGCAAAGTATTATGCAAGATGTGAGCCTCTTCAACAGTCTTCTGAAGTGGATTTGAGTTCATATGTTCCTCCATCATATGTAGAGGTTTTGTTTGTTTTGGATTGTTTGGTTCCACCAATGATGTTTCAAAATGTTCTCAATCAAACCTTTCCACAAATATCTTAGTGAAATTTGCATAAGAAGAAATATTTGCATTTATTAATGAAAAAGACTCAAATATCCACTAATCATAGGCCTTACCTCCAAAATGCAGTGCTGCAAATTTGATGGCTTCGTCTTCAAAAACTTGGTGCTACTGAAAATAGGTGTGTAACTCTTCCACCCAAGCTCTAGTTGAACATGTTGGTGACCCATCAAAAGTAGATAGGAAAAATCTACCCTTGTCATGTTGCTTGCTCCTCTCCACCTTGATCTTGCAAAACTCTTGGAAATTTATATGATCTCTAAACTTCTTAGTTTGAGACTCATATTCTTGAAGGTAATCACCAAGAGCTTCCCTTCTAGGAATTTCTTCTTCTCCCATATCCCTTATAGAAGATCTCGACATATGATTGCACAATGAATCATAGTGTGCAAGTGCATGCTCACACACATCATGTGAAAATTTAGAGTTAGCTTTATATCCAAACTCCTTTGGAGATTCTCTCTCTCTTCTCATCTTCTTGAGATCTCCCCTGATATTCTGCATAGTTTGAAAGAGAATCTTTGAGAGCTCCTCCTCCTCTCTTCTTCCAAATAATGGAGTCTTATTTTTGTTTTTCCTGTACATCTCCTCTTCTAGTGAATAGATTTTCCTCATGCTGACATAATGGCTGAATGCACAAGCTGAGCCAATATTATGCTCTGATACCATTGCAATATTCCAAATTGGAAATAGCAGCAATATAGCTCATAAAATGAAAGCAACAGCAAGTATTTAACACATGAAATCATGAAAACAGTATAGTTCCTTCTTATTCATCATATATGCAGAAAATATGTGCCAAATAATGAGGCACTAAGCATAGAACTAGATCACACAAGACTCCAATACATAAACACTCTCAAAAGTGAGATGTTGCTAGAACAAAAAATGTCAGAGAGCTGCTACAGTGCAGTTATATTATGTATAAATAAAACTGGAGATGATACAATGATGTAAAAATACTGATATATGCCCCAATAGAATCTAAACATATAGATCCGGGCACTAGATTAGCTTTCCAAGAAAACCCAAGGGGGTTTCTGGAAAATGCACACAATGTGCCAATGTAAGATACAACCCTAGGGCTCAAGATATGCTGAAACAATAGAAATGAGAAGATATGTCTAAATCTAATGTATAAATCTACAACACTCCTCCAACAGATCCTCTGGATGAAAGAGTGGCTCCTCCACTGTAGAAATCTCCTCCCAAAACAATCCCTGCAACTACTGATGCAACTCCTCCTTAAAATAACGTAGATAAAGACTAAAACTGCACTGTAGGGGATGAGTACTACTTGGCGTGGTGCCAAATGGGTGAAATAATCCCAAGGGGCTTTTTTACAGGCCTCCCAATGGATGGAAACCGCCCTCCACTAAAAAACTAGCTTTGAAGACACTCGATCTAATCCTCCACTGCTGCACACTACAACACAACATAATAACCTGCAGAAACTACACTGATGAAGAAAGTTGTAGATTGGCCTGAAAAACTAAATGTGGAAATGAATAGAATACTCTTCCAAGAGGTCTCTCAAGGAAAGAGGTGGGATTCCCGCTCGGGAACACCGGGTGCTAAATAGCATAGTTACCCTGCTAAACAACAAGAGGAAGCAAAAGTCTAAGTAGACCAATATAAAAATAATAATCTAAAACATCCCCTAAAATTGCTTCCATCATATTCCTTAAATATAATGTGAGCTTGCTTGTCCTTGGCCCCACTCAATTAGTTCATTTCCTTCATGATATCCATATCCCTCCAAAACTGCGTTATTCCTCAATTAATCTCCACTCCTCCACAACAATGTTGTTGACTTGGTCAAAGTTGACTGAATCAACATGATCCAACCATGTTCACACTTGGAGGTGATTTATTTAGCTGCTAAAAAAGGTATCATTTCACACTTAAAGTGTTTTTATTGCTGCTAAGGAGACTTATGGGCCTCCCCACCCACTTATTCACCTACCTACTGACAAAACAAACTATAATATTACATTTAGCTGAAGGCTAAATTTTTGGAATATTACAGTCCTCTCCTCCAAAATTTTGCTTGTCCTCAAGCAACTGTATAAGGAGAGAAAAATTCCTCCCCTCCTCCTCTTGTGGCCTCCTCATCAATAGTCCCCACCACTGCTCAAAATAATCTGCAATAAATCTGCCCTCCAATTTTTCCTCCCAAGTATGCAAAACCAAATGGCTCACATCATGAAAAGGTGGAAGGTGTAAGTGGAAACCTTCTTTCTGTCCAATGGACTCCTCAAGGTAGGAGTTATGACAAGCATAGGGGATTTCATTTCCAATGAGAAGCTCCCATAACCATGCTATCATCCAAATTAAATGAACCATCCTAGGTAGCTCATCAAAGTAGTCCTCAACCCCCGGTTCATGCAATGTATTGGGGCTGCATAGAGAGATTAGATTCTTCCACCCAATTTTTTTCTCTCTCCATTTATGGTATGTATGGGGCTGCTACTGATATTTTTCTGAAATGACATGGCCTCCAATAATTTCCCAAGTTACCCCACCAAACAATTCAACCATGAAGTGCCTCCTCCAAAAACTGAAGCTCTCCAAATGGCTCCTCCCACATGAAGAAAAGAGATGTAGTATGGAAATCATGGTTTTCCCATTGTTTCTCCTGAAACATTCAACATATAAAATAGGGATAATCATACCCCCAATGGGCACATCCAACTCTTTTCCCACTCTCCAAGCAAAGCTTCTCATGAACATAGAAAAATCAACAATATATGGAAGCAAAAACCATTGAAAACAAGTTTCCATATGACAACTGGAAAGTGGATCATAGTTCGACACATGGAACCAGTGCAGTGCATCCCTTGCATGCCTCACTTCAAAGAATAGCAAGTAATTTTTCAGCAACTTTTTTTTCTGCCACAATCATCCTACAAGATAGGATCATCAATGTAAAATGTGGTGCCAATTGTGCACACCAAGAATCATGTGGCTTCCCCCACAAACCACCAAAATCATAACCAATCTCAATGCTACATTTGGCCTCAAATACAACATAATATAATATATAAGAATGAATTTCCCTCCTTAATACAATATTCTTCTCATAAAAAGTAAAGAAGTATAAATCATAATGCAAAATTGTACCTTCTCCACCATGTACTTTAGTCCTTGAGCAGAAATGGCGCAACTGGAAATCCTCCCTCACTCTCAATGAGTAGGGAAGTGGTTGTTCCAACCTCTCCATCAACATACAAGCTATGCATCTCTCCATATGCTGAAATATATCATGCTGGATACCCTCCAAAATGAACTCGTCCATCAAAGAATGAAATGCATCAAATTTCATGGAGAGGAAGTCCTCATGTGCTGCATGTAGCAGCTTCTCCTTGAGCTCAAAAGCTTTAGTCAAGAAGAATTTTCCATAAGGATAGATGACCACATCATCCACCATATATCTATCATCTCCATTTGGGTCATCAAGAATCATGCAAGCACTAAGATCCTTGGAGTACTCTACCAAGATTTGAGACCTCCAATATGGATCAATCCTCCTAAGAGACAGTGCTGAAGATCTGAAATGTGGAGCTCCCCACATGCTACTGTCTACTCCTTTGACATCCCCCAAGCCAAAGTAATCCTCCAAAGTTCTGCCATGCACATCATGTAGCTTCTCATGCTCAAATAGAATTGGTGATCTTTGGAAGTTGGCCTCCCATGAAACTAGCTACTATATGGTTCGATTAGTATTTCACCCCTATACCCAAGTTAGATGAACGATTTGCATGTCAGTATCACTATGAGCCTCCACCAGATTTTCCTCTAGATTCACCCTACTCAGGCATAGGTCACCATATTTCAGGTCCTGACAGGTGTGCTTGCACTCGAACCCTTCGCATAAGCTCAATTTCAGTCGATGATGCACCCCTCGCAGAGAGGGGATCTCACCTGTCAGCACCCTTGCACCTCACAGGTTTCCAAACCCACTGAATCGCATACATGTTAGACTCCTTGGTCCATTTTTCAAGACGGGTCAAATGGAAATCCTACCAACCAACTCCATGAGTGCGCAGGTGCAGAAGGCCCACCACAAGGGTGCACACTTCATTCCTTGACCTCCGCAATGGAAAACCGATAGGTGTTACTCCACCCGTGATTTTGACGATGTAGTAGCTCGTTTTGGTTTGCACCTTGAGTTGAGCAGCGGACCATCCTGAGTCATTCCACATCCAACTGAGACGCATCGATAGCCTCCATCCACTTCCCTCCTAGAAATTTCAAGCACTCTTTAACTCTCTTTTCAAATTCCTTTTCGTCTTTCCCTTAGAGTAATTTTTTGCTATCAGTCTCTCGCTCATATTTATCCTTAGATAGAATTTACTACCCAATTAGGGCTGCATTCCCAAACAACCCAAATTGCCGACAATGCCTCGTGATGCAGCAGGGTCTTGGCCCAACGGAGTTGTCACCCTCTCAGTCGCCCCCTTCTAAGGGACTTGGCCCAGGTCCACCACAGAGGATGCTTCTATAGACTACAATTCCGGTGACGCTAATTTTCATGCTGGGCTCTTCCCAATTCGCTCGCATCTACTAGGGGTGTCCTTGTAAGTTTCTTTTCCTCTTCTTAATTATATGCTTAAACTCAATGGGTGTTTTCACCTGAGTTGAGGTTGCAAGTTGGAGCTAAATCCTCCCTACTAAATGGTAGGACAAGAGATAGCAAAGCAAGTTCTTGGGATGCCACACAAAGCCCGCACGGCTAATTCTGATTTCCCAACCAAGGGAACAATATCACTACTTGCCGACGCACACCACGAAACATCACCTGCCAAATTTTAGCCAACCGCACTGCATTGGGCATGGGTGACCACCTCCGCTGCTCCCTAACATATTTCAAGGATCGCGTTTGATTGGGACATGATGCCCAGGAAGACGTGCCCTCGACTGAAGCCTTGGGCACAGAATGTGTTCAAAAACTCGATGAGTCACGAGATTCTACAATTCATACTAACTATTGTTGAGATTGCAACAAGATGATGAGCTTAGTGGAAAGAAGTCGCCTTCACTAGGTGGGCCCGCAGGTTATTTTTGGCGCAAAGTCTATTTTTAGACTATGTATATTTTTAGACATATGGATCATGTTCTATGAGTTACAGGATGCTATTTGTGGATGGTTGGTAAAGTCAGAAAAAATAGATGGAATTCTATTTTTAGACATACTGGGCGGAATCTATTTTTAGATTGCTAGTCTAAAAACAGATATGTTAAATATTATTAGCTCTTAATGATATTTAGACTCTAAACATTATCTTATTCTCTTGGAGCACTTCAGTTAAGTGCACAAATGTGGCACAGGAACTGACAGAAGGAATTGTGCTATTCCTGAGGGTTATGTGGAGCTATTGCATGGATACTTCAGTTAGAACTCATGTGACAGAGTTTGGTGGAGTTGATTGAGGAAGTTAGTGGAGTTGTATTCAGTTTAACTAATCTAAACATAGTTGAGCTATTTGTATTCAGTTTAACTAATTGATACAATTGGTGAGAGTGGTGTGAATTAATTATTAATTAATTCACTAATTATAAACTCATTAATCAACTAAAGAATGCTTCAGTTAACTTCAGTGCATGGACAGTTGGTGGAACAGACAGAGATAGGTGAAAGAAACATTTAACTATGGTTATGACTATCTTGTACTGTTTAACACACTGAATAGTGGATATTCCCATGGATGCATGATACAAGCTGAGTGGTTATTATTTAAAGAAATGTCCCACAACATTGATAATGCAATAAATTAGCCTATCAGTGGAAAAATGTTGGAGCATGTGTTTTAGATCTAGCTTGATAGTGTGTAGAAATTGAGGGTGTGCATGAGAGCTTGTGAGGAGCTTTTGTACTATTATTGTTACATGATCTCCATGAAATATAATATATAGATAGTTGGGGTTTTCAGCTTTAAGCTTTCCAATTAAATACTGTCTTCATATGTGTGATTGTTCGTGGTTTTAATGTGTGCCTGCAATTGATTTTATTTCCACAATTAATGATCAATGGTATAAGAGATTTTGTATTAAGCATGAAGCTAAAATAGTGTGTGATCAGGAGAATCTCGGGGAATAATTTATCATTTATTCAAATTTTCTACAATTATCACATTTCACTATGTTCTTCATCATAACAAGAGCTGAGATATCCATTGGTGAGCGTTATTTCCATGTGTTACCAAAAAATAGCACCCCCACGAGAAAGGGCTAAAAGCCAGCCCAATGTACAATGCATCGAAACAAGCAACAAGCCCCCTTCCCCCTAAATACAACTTCATTCCTTAACCAACTCACTAAAGGGAAGGCTCAAACAAGCCCCCCAGGTGCCATGCCTTTGAAAAAGGGGGGTAACTGCAAGGAATGGTGATCGAGAAGGACTAGGGTGGCCAACCAAGGAGCTCCCACTACTTTTCATCCTTCTCAAAGACCCAACTGCAACAGCTCCCCCCTTTCTTCGTAACGCTGTTGGGGGCCGATAAGAGGATGGGAAGGAAAAAAAAACATTTATGTGTATAACATAAAATAAAGAGAAAGTGGCTCCCACCACCTCACAAGGGAAATATCAAGTATACAAACAAGAAGAGCTTTCCAAACCCCGTGCCTTTTAAAAAAGGGTATAATTGTAAAGAACGATGACCGAGAAGGACTAGGGTGGCCACCCTGAAAACCACACTTCTTTTCATCCTTCACTAACATCAAACCACTACAACTTACCATTTTTTCTCCGTAAAGCTAGGGGCTAGAATGAGGAAAGTAAGAAAAACACATAAAATAAAGAGAAACAAAATTTTCCACCCGCTCAAAGGAGGAGGCTCAAATAGAGAACAAAATTCCTGAGCCCCGTGCCCTCACAAAGGGGGGGAATTGCAAGGAACAACGATTTGGAATGACTAGGGTGGCCACCTTGGGAGCTCGCACTACCTTTCATCCTTCGCAAATTCCAATCCTCTATGATTCACCCTTTTCTCCATAAATCTAGGGGCTGAAAGGAGGAAGGTAAAAAATCATTACGAAAAAAGAAAAGAAATTAAAATGAGAACTAAACCATGGATGCCAGCAGAGAATATGAGGCTCAAACACAAAATAGGATTTCAAGGCCCCGTGCCCTCACAAAAAGGGGGGAACTAAATAGATTGGCAATCTAAAAGAACTAGGGCGGCCACCCCAGGAACTCGCACTACTTTTTCATCCTTCCAAAAATGCCAATCCACAACAATTCCCCCTTTTATCTATAAGTCGAGGGACCAAAACAACTCACAAAGGGAGGCTTAAACAAAGTACAAGATTTCAAAGCCCTGTGCCTTAGCAAAAATGGGGGAAATACAAGGAACGGTGACCGAGAAGGACTAGGGTGGCCACCCCAGGAGTTTGCATTGATTTTCATTCTTCTCAGACACTGAACCACAATAATTCCCACTTTTCTCCATAAATCTATGGACTAACAGGAAAGAAAACAACATGAAAGAAAGAAAAACCAAACATCACCCACATAACACTCACAAGAAAAATCCAATTTGAGAGAAAGGGGGCCAAATTTCAAGCAACGCTAGCAAAACAGAGGGCCACCACCACACGAGGAGATGCTGGTGTAACCAAAAGGAAAGAAAAAAAGGCACCCAATAAAAAGCCTCACACCTTTTTTTACTCTTCCATATACATTTCGACACAACATCCTTTCTATCTACACAATGTGACAAGCGACAATCAAACAGCCAAGCAGACAAGTAACAACCTAAACTTGACCACTAGAAAAGCCAAGGGCCATGACGAGATGAGTGTTTGGAGCATGTTACTACTGAAAGGTAAACGACCCCCCAACTCACACAAGGCTTCAAACAACAAATACACTAATAGAAAACCCACCCCACTATTGCACCCCTCCATGTACAAGACACCCAACAACCTCTCTAGCCAAAAATTCAAGGGGGGGGGCAGACAACCGAACTCCAAAGAGGATTTATCATAGGCTGACACTCAATCATGGATAAATCCAAGTGCCAAAAATACACTGGAGGTGCCAAACTGCACACCACAATGCTATTGCGACAATCGACACATCTAAGAAATGACCAAGTCACGCAAAAAATCGACAATCCAAATGGAGAAACAAGGACATAACCTGCTCCTAATTTCCTTGGAAGTGGAAGTGGCTCAAGAAAGGATGAGGAATTACCTCAATTTTAAAAGCACGATAAAAGAATGCTACCTCATGCCAATTGATGGGGAAACTTGCAATTTTGATGGAGCTCGGACTGAGGAAGGGCTTTTTCATTACCTAGACCCAACCCTTCTAAGAGGGCCTATCATGGAATAGTCGAGAGGACTAGGGTGGCCAGCCCAATGGATTTCACAGCTCTTCATCCATCCCATATTCACCCCACCATGATATTTTCCCCTCATGAAAGGGTTGAGGTAGCAAGCGCACATGCAACACAACCACTCCCTTGAACCAACCACCAACAAAAAGGCTTGCTTAAGCAACACATAAACCACTGTCGTCGCATTTGGAGATAACCAAATATGGAGGACCACATCTTGTAATGAAAAAAATACCGAGCACCACCACTACGAATGAGTCTGAATTTTCCCATCATATTTTCCAAACACCTTGACTGCAGCAACCATGCCCCGCCGAACATATCATTGGAGAGTGGGCTCGCGAGGAACGAGCTTCCGAACCCCATAAAAAAAACAAATTAGGGGAAAGAGTAAAAAAGGATGGGAGAAGCATAAGCATGACTTTCAAGTACAGGAAACAACATGCATGAACTCAAGATAGGAAACTAACAATGTTTGAAGTCTTTTTCGCAAGAGGCACCACCCTGACAAGCATCGAACCCGCTCTCCTAGAGGCACACCACATGAGCCTAGATTACAATTGAAACCCACACAACCGAAATGAAAAAAAAAAACCTTGCTATCAATGATCCTATGGCAAGTTCACCTACGGTAACCTTGTTATGACTTCTCCTTACTATAAATGAGAAGATTCAGTGAACTTCTCACAACGTAGACAATGGCGAACCACCATCGTCGACATAATCCGAACACTTCACCGAATCATTAAATCAGTAGGAGTGATAGGTGGTGTGTACAAAAGGTAGGGATGTAGTCAACATGAGTTCATGACACGCGCTTACGAGGAATTCCTCGTTGAAGACCAATACTTGCAATGGTCTATCCCCATCACGATGCAATTTGAGAAGATTTCCCAATCCTCTCGAACCAGGAATAAAAACTCATTTACTGAATTAGTGTAGTGCACATGTGGCCCATAACATCTAAGAGAATCACAGAAATTTTATTTCCTCAAACTTGCATGGCTTAAATGGCCATAGTCCCTCTAAGAAGTTGGCCATGAAGGGGAACCTCCACGTAGCTAGTTAGTAGGCTGAGGTCTCATTCGTTACTGGAATTAACCAAACAAATTGCTCCATCAACTACGAACGGCCATGCATTACCACCCATAGAATCAATAAAGAGCTCTCAATCTATCAATCCTTACTATGTATGGACCTAGTAAGTTTCCCCATGTTGATTCAAATTAAGCCGCAAGCTCCACTTCTGGTGGTACCCTTCCATGAATTCCTTTAATTTTCAACCTTGTGACCATACTCCCCCTGAAACCCAAACACTCTGATTTCTTAGAAGGTGCTAGAAGAGTCCTTAGAGCAACATCCACCGATCCCTAGTCAGCATCATTTATGGTTGAGACTAGGATGGTATCTAATTTTTTTCGAGCCCCCAACTTTCATTCTCGATTAATGAAAATATCCTTGGAAAATTCTTTCGCAGTGGTCTGTCTTTCATAAATCCAAGAATTTCACCTTTGAAAATGAAATAAAAATGCCCCCGATAGTCCCTTTTAATCATTACTCTAATCCCGAAGGCCAACACAATAGGATCAAACTCCTATCACATTATTCAATGCTAATTTATTCATAGCATAAGCTTTCTTTGAGCACTCTAATTTTTTCAAAGTAACAGTGTCGATGCCGCAACCCAGCCAATTAAGGCTAGGAGCACGCCATCAAAAAAATGGATGGAAGGGTAGGTGCACACCAAGTAGAAGGACCAAAATTTATGGCCCAAAATCCAACTATGAGCTTTTTAACTGAAACAACATACATATACGCTATTGGAGCTGCAATTATCGTGGCTGCTTGCACCAAAATTTCCCTCCAATGGATCCTCATTAATGGATTTTGATTGTCACTACCTCCCCATGTCAGGATTGGGTAACTTGCGTGCTTGTTGCCTTCCTTAGATGTGGTATCCATTTCTCAAGCTCCCTCTCTAGAATTTACCCTAATTCTTCATCACCTGTTACCACCATGGTAGGCCTCTATCCTACCTTCTAAATTTTGATAGGGCAGGAATTTGAATGAAGCATTGCCAACATAAGGTTTGTGCGATCTGTCGAGATATCATGATTCAATAGAGAATTGGGCAAGCCCGCACCAACCTTTTATCTAAAAAATGCATCCCTTCAAAAGAGTCGGGACTTGGTGCATGTATTAGCTCTAGAATTACTACGGTTATCCGAGTAGTATGGTACCATAAAAAAATGTAACTGATTTAATGATCCATCCATAGTTTCACAGTCTAAATTAGTTCATACTTGGACATGCATGCCTTAATATTTGATACAAGCATATGACTACTAGCAAGATCAACAAGGTAGCACCCTCCCACTTCAAAGTTCATTCAAATTTCTCTCCTACCAAGAGCCACCCTGAACACCCATCAAGACAAAGAGAGGTCAAAATATCACGTAAAGCTTTTATACCTTGCACCTCTTGCATCCCCAAGAAGTGATTAGAGCCCTTACACACTACATGCCAAGGACATGGAAAATAAATTCTGATATCAAAGGCAATGGATGATGGATGCAAGATCCACAAAGTGAAAAAATGGGTCACCCTTCCGACTCACATTGCACCGAGGCCGCCTAGGAGTTGGCAACCACCACCCAATCAGAAATAATGGAAAAATCCTTATCACTCATGACAGACATGATAAATAGAATAAATGGAGGAAAAAAAAACAAGACTCTCTTAAAAATTCCCCCGAAACCCTCCTCGCCCCGCACCAAGGCCACCTAGGAGTCCACCTAAACAGCGGTAATAGTGGACATCGAGTGCCTGTGACGACCTTGATTCAAAGGAAAAAAATGGTAACAAATGGAGAATGACCAAACCCACAAAATCTCTCTCTAAAATGCCTCCCAACCATCCCTTCCTAGCACTAAGGCCACCTAGCAGTCCACCCAGACAGCAACAATGACGGACCTCGATCACCCGATCGCCTGCAGCGACCTTGATGCGAAGGAAAAGTAAGGAAATAAAGGGATAACAACCAACCCCATAGCATCTCTTAAAAATTCCCTCTGACCCTTCCCACCCAGTAGCGAGGCCACCTAGGGTTCCACCAGGACATGTAATATTCCTAAAATTTAGCTTTCAGCTAAATGGAATATTATGGATCATTTTGTCACTAGGTAGGTGAATAAATGGGTGGGGAGGCCCATAAATGTCCTTAGAAGCAATAAAAAAACCTCAAGTATGAAAGGAGACCTTCTAATTTTCCTAATAAAGAACCTTTGAGTATGAAAAGGGGTTAGATCATGTTGAACAGGTAAACTTTGACCAAGTCAACAACGCTATTATGGAGGAGTGGACATTAAATGAGGAATAACATAGTTTTGGAGGGAGATGGATTTCATGGAGGAAATGACATAATTGAGTGGGGCCAAAGGCAAGGAAGCTCATAATCTATATAATGAATAGGATGGCAACCATATGGGGCATTTTTTGGGTTATTATTTTGTATGTGGTATGTTTATACTTCTTACATTGTTCAGCTGTTTAGTTGAGATTGTTGTGTTGTTTAGAAATGGATGTTCCTAAGTGGGAATCCCACCTCTTTCCTGGAGAGGCATCTTGGAAGAGCACTTCATTTCATTTCCACATTCAGGTTTTCATACCAAGGTAAAAATTTCTACATCAACGCAGTTTCTGCAAGATATTTGTTGTGTTGTAGGGTGCAACAGTGGAGAATTAGATTAGGTGTCTTCAGAGATAGTTTTGTAGTGGAGGAAGGTTTCCATCCATTGGCAGGCCTATAAATAAGCCCCTTGAGATTTATTGACACATTTAGCAGTAGGCTAAGGATAATTTATCCACTACAACATAGTTTTAGTCCAGATCTGCGTTATTTTAGGGAGGAGTTGCAGGGGTAGTTGCAATGGTTTATTTGAGAGGTGACTTCTTTGGTGGAGGAGCCATAATTTCATCTAAAGCATCTATTGGATAATATTTTTAGTTCTATACATCAGATTCAGACATATCTTCTCATTTGAGTTTTTGCAGCATATCTTCAGTCCTAGGGCTACAGCCTACATTGACACATTGTGTGCATTTTCTGGAAACCCTCTTAGATTGTCTTGGAAATATGATCTAGTGCCCGGATCTGTATCTTCAGATTATATTTCAGCCTATATCAGTATTTTTATATCATTTTATCATATCCCACTATATATATGCATAATATTACTACACTATAGCAGCTCTCTGACATTTTTGTGTTGTAGCATCATCTCACTTTTGAGAGTGTCTATGTATTGGAGGCTTGTGTGATCACATTCTATTGTTTGTGCCTCATTGTTTTGTACTTATTTTCTGCATATATGATCAATAATATGGCTCTATATTGGTCTCATGGTTTCATGTGTTAAATAATTGCTATTTATTTCATTTTATGAGCTATATTGCTACATTCCCCATTCGGGAATATTACAGTGGTATCAGAGCATAATTGTGGCTCAACCTGTGCATTCAGCCAATATGTCACCATAAGGAGAAGATTCTCACAAGAAGAGGAGATGTACAGAATAAAAAAATACATGAATCCATTGTTTGGAGGAAGGAAGGAAGAGAGGCTCTCAAAGCTTCTTTTTCAAACTATGCAGAGCATTCATGAAGATATCAAGAAGATGAGAAAGGAGATGTGCCAGGAATATCCAAATGCGTTAGAATATGGAGCAGGCCCTAGATTTTTACATGATGGGTGTGAACATGTAGCCACACATTATGATTCATAGCGCAGTTTATTTCCCACATTCACTATGAGAGAAATGGAGGAAGAAGATGCACCAAAGGAGGAGACCTTGAGTGACTATATTCAGGAGTATTTGTCTCAATCTTGGAGATTCAAAGAGCACTTGGAATTCCAAGGGTTTTTCCAAATCAAGGAAAATAGAAAATCCAAGAACCATAAAAGAAGCAAGAGAGGTAGATTCTTTCTCCCTAACTTTGATGGATCATCAAAGTGGACAACCAAGGCTTGGGTGAAGGAGCTAGATTCCTATTTTCAACTACACCAAGTCTCAGAAAATGAGGCCATTAGAGTAGTAGCATTTCACCTTGAAGGTATGGACCATGATTGGTGGTTTTATAGTTCTACTTCATTTAATCATGTAATTTTAAATACTTATGCAGGGGTCACTAAAAATATAGTGAAAATATTTGATATTATAAATTGTGAAACATCTTTTGTTGAACCCAAAAATTCAAAACCTTTGCATGAGTTGGAGGGATATATTTTACCAAATCCACTTCATATTTATATTGAAGGGGATAAAAACATGCATAATACCTTGCCAAGGGCAAGATCTCCACTTCTTGAAGATACCTCTTCTATAGATGAAGACATGAAGATTCCTCCTTCAAGGGAAGACCAAGATCTAGGGTCTCTCATTGATGATGAGCTATTCTCAAATATTGATGAAGAGGATGAGCAAAGAAGAGCTAACAATGTTGTAACATCAAGATAAGATGCATCACCATATGGAGGTGGAAAGGGAACCATTTCTTCCATTATAGGAGCCCTTGTGTCTTTTCCAGGAGTTCCAAATGATCTAACATTTGGGGACCAAAGCACAATTCTCGAGTAGCATTTATCAATTTTTGTGGATTGCGAGACTTGCAAGATGGAAGGAGAAGAAGGAAAGAAGGATAAACATTAAGGGATGATGAAAATTCACCCTTATCTATTTCAGGAGGTTTCTACATAGAATAAGGAGATTGTATTGTGTAGTGAAAGGAGGGACAAATGAGTCCACTCATATATACAGTCTGCTTTAGATCTTGATGTCTCACTACATGGGGTCATTCCACTTGGGAGGCCACTAGATCTAGAGTTGGATAGAGACATCTTACCATTTGGTTCACCACTCTTAGATCCCAGAGAGGTGAATACCTTGGAGGGGTCTAGTAAAGTGTAAGTATTATGGGATATACTCAAGGAGGAAGGATACACTTTCCAATTTTCAGCATTACCCACTCTCACTACATATTATGCCCTGACAGAAGTTGCTACAGTGATGGAGGATGGCACCACCATGGTGAAAGGAAGTTGCTCCATGGATTTGGAGAAATAGAGGAAACTTCCCTTGAGGAAGGAATCCTCCACATATTGGAGTATATGGAGGCCACTCATGCTTACATTGGCAAAGATCAAGAGATTCTCTTTGGACGGTAGCTTTTCATGGGAGGCCAACTTCCAAAGGTCACCACTTCTACTTGAGCATGATAAGCTACATGTTAGATGATCCAAAATAAATTTTATCATAGGTTATAATGTTTGAATAAAATAATTATTAATTTAAGATATTAAATTAATAATTATTATTCTAGAATATTTAATAAATCTTTGAGATATTTAGAAATAGAAATTTGTTATTAAAAATTAGGACTCTAGAAAAGAGTCGTTTCCTAAGCTCTAAGTTAGGAGTAAAGTTAGTAGAATGGTTAGAAGGACATTTATTGTAAATGGACACTTGTTGATTTTCCAAGTGATCCATAACTAGATTAAGTTAGAACATAGAGCTTATAAATAGGTTAGTTTCCTATTTCATTGTGTAATGAGAGAATCTGAGAGTGTGAGTTTATGTGTGTAAACTCCTGTAATTTTCTATGTAATCTTTTTGCATGATCAATAAAGCTATGTGTCTAAGGACACTTCTGCATTTACATGTGGTATCAGAGCCACGGTAATGTTGCAATGGATATGAGGAGGAAGATTCCAGCACTTCCAGTTCTTGGAAAACTTAACTCCGTTGAAGTGATCAGCAAAAGATTGGTATGAAATTTGTAAATTTTGTTTTATTGATTTTAGATTTGTAAATTCTAAAATCACTTTTATCAAGAACAAATGAAAAATCTGTGTGACTTTTCTCCAAACCTGTATTTTAATGCACCGGATAAGGATTTCTGGTTCGTAGTGATTCCCAAGTCTCTACGTTTTGAGTTGTACAACTTGGCCAACACACCTGGTTCGTAGTGATTCCCAAGTCTATTCTTGCATTGTGTTTCTCTCCCTTATCTTCACCACTTTTCTTTTTTTTGCGTTGGATCATTTTTTAAATAAACCCATTTAGCAGAGAAATTAATCCATTTTCTTACTACCCCGGTGTCATAGATTACTTGCTAAATAATTTTCCTCATCAAACAACCAAAATTCCAGCTACAATCTAAAACCTCAATTAAACAGACTAGATTTTGTTTTTTTGTCCCTGCCAAGTATGTCGTTCCCGGCCGTCGGATCGAAGCCTTATCCGTCTTTATCAATATGTGTGAAGGTTTCCTGTTCATTTTGTAGAGTTTAGGCAGGGTTTTTATGCTTTTTTCAAAGTGGAATAATCGCTCATATGATACTCCATGCCCTCTGAATTCTCCATTAACATACCCTGCAACATTTTCTAATAACAGAAGACCGCTTTGGAAAAGCAATTTCCCCAAACTGCAATACGTCACTCCATAAACATTAAAACTAGTTTAACAATCTCTCTACGTTCAATTTGAGCGTGATTATCACTTGAGATCACAGTTTCAAGAGCCGAGAGCAACAACGCACCTGCAACTTCACTCCTGCGATTTTTTATTGTGATCCCAATTCCAGTTCCTAAAGCTCTAGCTATGACCATCACAGAGAATCCAATATTTTTTTAATTGCTGTGAAACTTGTGTCATCTGAATTCAATATGTACTTCGATATGCTCATTATTGACTTGTTCAGCGCGACTTCATTTCTGAAATCTAATTTATTGAAGCAAGATTTGAAAGTCTGAACCATCGTTTGTAGTCAAACCAGCGTTTGCAGTCAGTCAACCAGCGTTCAAACCAGCGTTTGCAGTCAGTGTTAATGTTGGCAAAATTAAAAAGTGGATATGTAAAAGAATTAATAAAGTATTTTATTTTGTAATGGAGTGATTATATATATGTATTTTTTATGTAATTTTATTTGGAGATATAAGGAAATTCTTTGTTTTTGAAAATAAGGGAGTGGCAGATTTGGAGGAATTTGGAGAAATAAGTAGAATTTTTTTTTACTTGAGAGCATTGTAATATTTTGTACATGGAGAATAAGGGAGAATTTTTGTAACTCAAAGTAATTTTACTTTGAGGGGGGGTAGCTTTTTTTTTACTAGATTGTGCAAGAGCATCATTGTAAAAGTCAAATTTTGAAAGTTTCCTTGTAAATATTTGAGAAATTGACTAGAGCCAAGTGCAAAGCTCAGTCAATTTTCTCCTTTTTCAACGACTATTTGAGGGTCAAGGCCAAGCCTCAATAGTTCATTTTTTGTGTCATGTGTTGTTGTTGTGTTGTGCGTCTTGATATTTTTTTTGGAGCTTGATTCGTGGTGTGAAGTCTTAAACACTACAATGTCTAAGTTGATTAATTTCTTTTTTGATTTCGACAAACTTGAACGCTCAAAATCTTAAAAAACATGGAAACTCCTCATCGAAATCACTCTCGTTTATAACGAACTATGGAATGATATTTGTGATGGAGATTTAAAGCCAAATAAACCTACAGATGTAGCTGCACTAACAAAATGGGATGTTAAAAATGCAAAAGCATTAGCTCTCATTAAATCTTATGTCAATGATGAAATGTATGTCCATATTGAAAATGCTAAAGATGCATGGTCTTCTTTAAGAACTTTTAAAGAGTTGTTTGATACTCGGCCTCAATCAAAAATATTTGACCTACAATTAAAATTGTTGCATCAAAAATTGATTGAAGAAGGAGATATTCTTTAATACATCTCCAGACTTAAGAATATTAAGTAGGAAATTGTTAATGCGTGTTTTCAAGCAGTTGATGATAGTTTTATGGTCACAATTTTAATTGCTGGGCTTCCTTCTTCCTACACACATTTTTTGGAAACTCTACAACTAACTGGAAAGTTAGAAAAGCTAAAGTTTGATGAGCTCTGCGAAATGTTGACTCAACATGATAAAACTTTTGGGAAGAAAAAGAAAGTTGGTGAAGATGTTTTTCTCACAGAAGCCAGTACTAGCAACTCCTCAGCTAACAATTCTAGAAACAAAGAAAAAGGTAATCAAAATCAAGTAGCAAAAGGTCGTGGTCATAGCCAACATAGAGGAAACAACTCCAATAGAGGCTCCAATTCAGGCAGAAACAATTCTCAAGGCAAGGGTAACAATCAAAATAGAGGCACTGGACAGAATCGAGGGAGAGGACAATCTCAAAACAGAGGAAAAAGTAGAGGTTGAGGACAATCTCAAGGCAGAGGAAAGTCTCAAGGAAGAGGCATCGATTTGAGTCAAATTATTTACAGGCGATGTAACAGATTTGGTCATTATGCTTCAGATTGTCGTACATCTATCAATAAAATTTCTATGTTTCAACAGCCTTCAGCACAGTTTGCAAATGATCAAGATCAAGATGATAATGACTCAGAATATGTCTTCACTTCTTCACCAGCCATCCAAATTTCCTCCTATATTAAGAGTGATTATGAAGATGCTTGGATTTTGGATTTAGGAGCAACTCAGCACATGACCTATAGATGATATTTCTTTTTGAATTTTAAAGAGTGCCATCTTAATTCCATATTTCTAGTAGATGATACAAAACATACACCTTATGGAAAAGGTGCAGTCAAAGTCTTTCTCCCTGGAATTGGAGAAAAATTGATTTCCAATGTGTGGTATGTACCCACCTTTAAGAAAAATTTGTTTTCTTTGGTCATGATTCGACAAGAAGGATATCAAATAATTATGGAAGATGGCTTAGTTAAGATTAATTTAGTTAAACAGAACTTCCAAACAGTGATGACAGGATATGAAGATGGAAAACCGTTAAGGATGAAAGGAACAGTTATTCCAAGGCATTCTAATTTTGCAGGGGTAGTTACTAAAGGAATTTCACCTATAAGATTATGGCATGTAAGATATGGACATTTGAATTTTGATAGTTTTTCTCAATTTCAGAAAAAAGGAATGGTTAAAGGACTTCCAACTTTCAACAAGGAAAATGCTAAATGTGAAGCCTGTATTTATGGAAAACAAAGTCGAGAAAGTTTTCCAGCAAGTACATGGCGCGCAAATAGGCTGCTGCAACTAGTTCATAGTGATGTGTGTGGTCCACTACAAACTTCATTAGGTGGTTGCAAATATTTCTTACTATTTATTGATGATTTTAGCAGAATGACTTGGGTTTACTTCTTGAAAAACAAGTCAGAAGCATTTGAGAAGTTTAAAATTTTTCGACAACTTTTTGAAAATGAGGTCAAAGAAAAGAAAGGTACTCTTAGGACAGACAATGGAGGAGAATTCAACTCAAATGAATTCAAAACTTATTGCAGTGAACATGGCATCAGAAGACATCTTACAAATGTTTATACTCCACAGCAAAATGGAGTCGTAGAAAGGATGAATCACACATTGTTAGGCATGGCAAGATCCATGTTAAATTTCAAAGGATTAAGTCCAAAATATTGGGCAGAAGAAATCCATACAGCTGTCTATCTAAGAAACATATCTCTAATTTCTTCTTTAGACGGAATTACCACTTATGAAGCTTGGTTTGGTTTCAAACCTAAAGTTAAACATCTTTGATTTTTTAGATCCATATGTTATGCCTTAGTTCCCAAAGAAAAGTGAACTAATCTTGATTCAAGAAGTTTGAAATGCACAATGATTGGATATTCAGATGAAAAGAAAGGGTATCATCTTTTGACCAATGGAAAATTTATTGTGAGCAGGGATGTCATTTTTTATGAAACAGAGAGTAAGAGTGCTGAAGAAATCGAAAGTCTTCTTCACAAGTTAGAAACTAAGGGTAGTAAAAGGAAAGGAAATATGCAAAGTCAACCAACTTCACAAAATTGGTATGAACTTGATTTTCCTTCCTCTGAAGATGAGTCATCCAATCCATCTACTTCAACAAAATCATCTGGGTCTTCTAGCATTTCATTAGCGTCTCCAAGCAGCAGCAGTTCTTCTGACAGTGATTCTCCATATTCACCACCTGAATGACGAACATCAGTTTACATTAACCCCCTCTACAATGACGGGGACTTCTCAGAACCTCAAACAAGTGAGCAACAACTTCCAAAATGGGCAGTTCAAATTTTGAAAGATGTAAGGCCTAATGAACAAAACAAAACAGGAACAAGGGGTTCAAAACGAAATGAAGGCAGTTTTGCTTTGATAGCAAATGATTTTACTGAACCTTATTATTTTCAAGAGGAAGTAAAACATAAAGCATGGAAACAACCAATGGTTGATTAATATCACGTAGTTCAAGACAAAAAAACTTGGCAACTTGTTTATTGTCCTCGACATGTTAAACCTATTGGATGCAAATGGGATTATCGAATTAAGTACAAGAAAAATGGTGATATTGATAAGTATAGAGCATGACTTGTTGCTAATTTTTTTGCGTAGTAGGAAGGGATCGATTATGAGGAAACATTTTCTCCCACCACTAAATGGAACACCATCCTCCTCACACTTTCCTTAGCAGCTTAGAAAGGGTGGAAAGTTCATCAAATGGATGTAAAAAACAATTTTCTCAATGGGGATTTACATGAAGATGTATATATGACACAACCACTAGGGTTTTAAGTTGAAGGGAAGAAAATAAAGTCTACAAATTAATCAAGGCTTTATATGGATTAAAACAAGTTCCCCGCACTTGGTATGCAAAAATGGATGAATACCTTCGCAAAGTTGGTTTTCATCGCAGTGAATCTGATGATACTTTGTATGTGCGCCAATAGGGAAAATATCTGGTCTTTCTCACTATGTATGTCGATGATTTGATCATCACAGGAAACAATGATGATCACATTGAACATGTGAAAAAGGAATTACATGTATGTTTTAAGATGATAGATTTGGGACTACTTCACTACTATCTTGGAGTTGAAGTATTCCAACATCCAAATCAGATCTTCATTTCCCAGACTAAATATGCAGTAGAAATTCTTCAGTGATTTGAAATGCAGGATTGTAAGCCTGTACTTACCCCTATGGAACAAAACTTAAAACTTTCAAAATTTGATGGGGGGGAAAAGGTGGACAGCACGACTTACAGACAATTGATTGGCAACTTGATTTATTTGACAACCACTTGTCCTGGTATATCTTATGTAGTCAGTATTCTTTCACATTTTATGTAGGAACCACTAGACAGCCACTGGAATGCAGCCAAAAGAGTTCTTCGATATATCCAAGGAACAAAATATTTTATTCTTCTTTACAAAAAGACTAAAAATTTTGTACTTGGTGGATTTTCATATGCCGACTTTGCTGGCAGTATTGATGACAGGGCATCAACATCAGGTTACTTAATGAACATGGGGTCAGCTACAGTTTACTAGAGTTGCAAGAATAAAACTACAGTGGCCACTTCTTCAGCAGAATCAGAGTACATTTCAGCATGGGAAGCAGCATGTGAGATTGTTTGGTTACGTCGAGTTTTACAGGACTTGGTAATTCCTCCAGCAGAAGCTAGTTCGTTATTCATCGACAATCAATCAACAATAAAGCTTGCCAAGAATCTAGGTTTTCATTCAAAGAAAAATCATGTGGACACCAAGTATCATCATATCAGATCTCTCATTGCAAAGGAAGTCATCAAGCCAGTGTTTTTCCCTTCAGAAGATCAGACCTCCGACATTTTCACAAAACCTCTTGGCAGAATAAAGTTTACTAAGTTCAGGGATGAACTTGGTATCTATTGTAATGTATCTTTGGATCATAGGGGGGAATGTTAGATGATCCAAAATAAATTTTATCATAGGTTATAATGGTTGAATAAAATAATTATTAATTTAAGATATTAAATTAATAATTATTATTCTAGAATATTTAATAAATCTTTGAGATATTTAGAAATAGAAATTTGTTATTAAAAATTAGGACTCTAGAAAAGAGTCGTTTCCTAGGCTCTAAGTTAGGAGTAAAGTTAGTAGAATGGTTATAAGGACATTTATTGTAAATGGACACTTGTTGATTTTCCACGTGATCCATAACTAGATTAAGGTAGAACATAGAGCTTATAAATATGTTAGTTTCCTATTTAATTGTGTAATGAGAGAATCTGAGAGTGTGAGTTTATGTGTGTAAACTCCTGTAATTTGCTGTGTAATATTTTTGCATGTTCAATAAAGATATGTGTCTAAGGACACTTCTACATTTACACTACATGATGGGCATGGAAACACGTTGGAGGATGACTTTGGCATGAGGAATTTCACATGAAAAGATAGGAGCATGTGGCGAGCTTCACATTTCATATCTTCAGCGCTGTCTCTTAGGAGGATTGATCCATATTGGAGGTCTCAACCTCTGGTAGAGTACTCCAAGGATCTTGGTGCTTGCATGATTCTTGATGACTCAGAGGGACATTATAGATACATGGTGGATGACGGGGTCATCTATTCTTATGGAAAAATCTTCTTGACTAGAGCTTCTAAGCTCAAGAAGAAGTTGTTACATGCAACACATGTGGACTTTCTTTCCATGCACTTTGATTCATATCATTCCTTGATGAAGGAGTTCACTTGGGAGGGCATCCAACAGGATTATATCAACATATGGAGAGATGCATATATTGGATGATGATGGATAGGTTGTCACAACCACTTCCCTACTCATTGAGAGTGAGGGATAACTTTCAGTTGAGCCATTTCAGCTCAATGACAAAAGTACATAGTAGAGAATGTACATTTATGCATTATGATTTGTACTCCTTTACTTTTTGTGAGTAGCATATTGTACCAAGGAGGATAATTCCTTCTTGTATATTTTATTGTGATGTACTTGAGGCCATTTTTAGCAATTATGTTGGGCATTTTATTAGTGGTTTGTGGGAGGTGCCACATGATTCTTGGTGTGCACCATTGGCACCAAATTTTACTTTTATGATCCCATCTTGTAGGATGATTGTGGCTGGAAAAAAGTGGCTGAAAAGACACTTGTTATAATTTGTATTGAGGTAGGTAGGGGATGTACTACGCTGGTTCCACAAGTGGGACTATGATCCACCTTTTGGTTGTCATATGGAAACTTGTTTTTATTTGTTTTTGCTTCCATATATTGATAATGTTCTTGTTATTTTGGGAAGTTTTGTTGGGAGGATGGCACAAGAGTTGGAGGTACCCATTGGGAATATGATTCTCCATACTTCATATGTTGCATGTTTCCAGAGAAACAATGGGCAAGCCATGATTGCCACACTACATCTCTTGTCTTCATGTGGGAGGAATCATTTGGAGAACTTGATTTATTGGGAGAGGCACTTCATGAATGTTCAGATTGGTGGGGTAGCTTGGGAAATTCTTGGAGAACATAATATTTAAGCCCAAGATCAGCAGCAGCCCCATACATGTCATAAATGGAGAGAGAAACAACATGGGTGGAAAAATCTAATCTCTTCGTACATACCCAATACATTGCATGAACCGAGGGTTGAGGGTTTCTTTGATGAGCTACCTAGAATGGCTAATTTCATTTTGATGATAGCATGGGTATAGGAGTCTCTCATTCAGAATGATATCCCCTATGTTTTTCATCACTCCTACCTTGAGGAGGCCATTGGACAGCAAGAAGGTTTCCATATAGACCCTCCATTTTCTCGTGATGAGAGCCATTTGGTTTATCCACCAAAGGACAACTTGCACACATGGGAGGAACCATTGGGAGGCATAATTGTTGTAGAATATTATGGTGGAGACTATTGTATGAGGAGGCCACAAGAGGAAGAGAGGATAATTTTGCTCCACCTTTACAATTGCTTGAGGAAAAGAAACATTTTTGAGGGGAGGATTGTAATATTCCTAAAATTTAGCTTTTAGCTAATGGAATATTATGAATCATTTTGTCACTAGGTAGGTGAATAAATGGGTGGGGAGGCTCATAAATCTCCTTAGCAGCAATAAAAACATTTCAAATCTAAAAGGAGACCTTCTAATCAGCCTAATAGAGCAACTTTGAGTATGAACAAGGGTTGGATCATGTTGAACATGTCAACTTTGATCAAGTCAACAACGTTGTTATGGAGGAGTGGACATTAAATGAGGAATAACACATTTTTGGAGGGAGATGGATTGCATGGAGGAAATGACATAATTAAGTGGGGCCAAAGGCAAGGAAGCTCATAATATATATAAGGAAGAGGATGGAAGCCATATGGTGTATGTTTTGGGTTATTATTTTTTATGTGATCTATTTAGACTTCTTGCATTTTTCAACTGTTTAGTTGAGATTTCTATGTTGTTTAGCACCAAGTGTTCCTGAGTGGGAATACCACCTCTTTCCTTGATAGGCCTCTTGGAAGAGCATTGCATTTTATTTCCACATTCAGGTTTTTATACCAATCCACAACTTTCTACATCAGCGCAGTTTCTGTAGGATATTGTGCTGTGTTGTAGGGTGCAGCAGTGGAGAATTAGATCGAGTGTCTTCAGAGCTATTTTTGTAGTCGAGGAAGGTTTCCATCCATTGGGATGCATATAAGGAATATCCTTGATCTTTATTGACACATTTAGTAGCAGGATAAGGAGCATTTATCCCATATAGTGTAGCTTCAGTCCAGGTCTGCGTTATTTTAGGGAGGAGTTGTAGTGGTTGTTTTGAGAGGTGAATTCTTTAGTGGAGGAGCCATTCTTTCATCCGAAGGATCTATTGGAGAAGATATGTAGTTCTCTACATAAGCTTTAGCAATATCTTCTCATTTTATTTATCGCAGCATATCTTCATCCCTAGGGCTGCAACTTACATTGGCACATTGTGTGCATTTTCTAGAAACCTTTTTGGGTTGTTTTGGAAAGTTGATCTAGTGCCCGGATTTGTATTTTTATATTATATTGTAGCCTATATCAGTATTTTTATATCATTGTATCATCTTTAGATATACATATGAATAATATCATTGCGTTGTAGCAACTCTCCAACATTTTTGTATTGTAGCATCATCTCACTTTTGAGAGTGTTTATGTATTGCAGGCTTGTGCGATCACATTATATGGTTTGTGTATAATTTTTTTGTACTTATTTTCTGCATATATGATCAATAATATGGCTCTATATTGGTCTCATGGTTTCATGTGTTAAATAATTTTTTTTTCTTTCATTTTATGAGCTGTATTGCTGCATTTCCCATTCGGGAATATTACAGGATAGCAGCAACAATGGACCTTGATCACTTGATCGCCTGCAACATCGTCACGACAAAGGAAAAAGAAGGAATTAAAAGGAGAATGACTAAGTGAACAACCTCTATTATAAATTCCACCCCGACCCCCCTCGCCCTGCACTGAGGCCACCTAGGAGTCCACCTAGTCAACAACAATAGTGGACCTCAATCGTTTGATCGCCTATGACACCCTAGATGTAAAAGGAAAAAGGAAGTAAATAAAATAAGAATGAATGATCCTTAAAATTGTCTTAAAAATTCTCCCCCAACCCCTCGACCCTGCACCGAGACCACGTAGGAGTCCACCCAGACAGCAGCAATGGTGGACCTCAATCTCTTGATCGCCTATGGCCACCTCGATGCCAAGGAAAAGGAAGAAAATAAATAAAAATCAGGAGGCTCAGTACAAAAAGCATGAAAATATCTTAACAAGAGGAGGGATTAGGTAGCCTCTCACCCCACACACCCTACATACAAGCAACCTAGGTTATTTCCCCTCCAGCTTACCAAATGGAAAATGAATTCTTTTCACCTGCAGCCACATCCACATAGAGGATGGAGGTCGAATATTTCAACCTTGAAGTCCTCCTTCCATATATAGCCCCCGCCATAAATGTAGCAAGCCTCCTCCCCATTGGACCACAATTTCGTAAGTGATCAAAAAAATAAATACCCATCGCCTGGTATCTCAACATTCCAAGCCACAAAATTCTATTGTGCATGCAACATGCAAGGAAAAATCCAACCACTTGATCCAACATATTGGCCACCACATCTGTCAAAGCCTCAAATCCAACACAATTATATATGACATGCACTTTGAAAGGAATTCAAAACCTTACTATTACAACAAGGGTAACTGCTCCTCACATCACTCAATGGAAAAAGAAAGCAAGAGCGGTGGCTTAAAACCAAAACCCTAACACATTACTCTTCAATGTATGTATCTCAACCCACAATGTTGACATAGAAAGAGTACAAGCATACGAAACTAGCACCATAAAGAGACAAAAAATGAAGAGGACAATCATCTCAAGGAGCCACACATAAAACCCATCCAATTCTGAGAACACAAAGTGAAAGGGGAATTGTTCACATATGCCTCCAAGGATGGGCATGGCCAAAATTACCGCTCATGTGCTATCGAGTGGGAATGGAGAGAATATGAATTTCATCCACCCTAAATATGACCCAAGGCCATTTTTTAGGCACACCCGAACAAGAAACTCAATTACCAATCTACCTTTCACATGAAAATCCAACCCCTCCCCCCCTCCAAAAGGGGAGGAGGTGAAAAATATTACGAAGAGTCGATTTCATGGAGCCAACGAGAGAAAATCCAACCTCTTCCACCCACCAAAAAGGGAGGAGGTGAAAAATATAGGAAAGAACCAATTTCTATGGAGCCAACGAGAAACCAGAGGGCACGAGAGCAACATAGGCAAGCAACTAGTCATGTCAAGGAGCCACACACAACAACCTCATCCAACTCTGAGAACATAGAGTGAAAGGGTAACTCTATTCACATATGCCTCCTAGGACAGGCATGGCCAAAATTACCTCTCATGTGCTACCTAGTGGGGATGGAGAGAAGATGACATTTGACAACCATACAATTGACCCAAGGCAATTCTTCAAGCACACTCAAACAAAAAACTCAATTACCAACCCACCTTTCACGCGAAAATCCAACCCCTCCCCCCCACACCAAAAAGGGAGGAGATGAAAAATATAGCAAAGAGCCAACTTCAACGAAGCCAACGAGCGACATAGCGAAGAGCCAATTTCAATGGAGCAAATGTGTGACCAAGGGCCATGAAAAAGACATAAAAAAGAGTCAATCTCAAAAAATCCAACGAGTGACCAAAGGTGTTGGGCCATAATTGTAATCTACGGATAAATTACGCTTCCCTAGACAGGTGCTATTATAGAACAACAGGTGAAAGACTATACGACTATTTCTCCTAACTCAGGATAGATATAGAGAGAGGATTGGAGGCTTACTTGTTCAGTGGCTTCCAAATGGCTCTTTCTCTCGCTTCCACTACAGCTTAAAATTCAAGCGGTTTGTGAGTTGAATGCTTCCTGCAAGAAAGAACACTGAAACAGTAGAAGATGCAATAATATAGATATCTATGCAAGCTAGTTAGCTAAATCAGTAAAGCATAAACCATACACATCAACTAAGATCTTGCAACATGGAAAATCAAAGCCAATACAGATGCATATAGGGAAAAATAAGAAGTATTATTTATTGATGATAGAAGGAGAGGTTACAACCAAATGACTGATTTGAAGTGACCCTTCTAGCAATGATCCAAAGCCTCATCATAGTATAAATATCTCTAGCAATATCTTCACAAAGCAATCTCTGAATTGAAAATTCTCCAGCATTTCTCTACTCAAATTATTCCTCTTCAAGCACTTAGATATGTGCTCAATTTATAGATAAAGTGTAGGTTGTTTTGCAATCAATAAATTTCCAAAAATAGGCAAGACATGTTTCCAGTCATGTAGATGTCAAATGGACACTTGGATCCAAAGCTTGACACATGTGAACTCTTCTAGAAGGCATTGGCCAAGTGGATATTTCGAAACAATGAGAATTTCACTCCCAATGTGACCAATGCACCTTTGAATGTCGGGAAGTGCTTTGCAGAGCAGCCTTGCATGGGGATACCTACATATGAAACGCACTTAGGACCCTTAGATCCTGCATTGGTGAGATCTCATATGCTATATAATACACTTAAAACCATGGAAACCTTTGCTTGATGAAATTATTGTTTGATTTGTCTTGTTTCTTGTCTTAGAGCATATAGCAACTGAAATGATAGTGAATGATAGACCCTTGATCATCAATCCTGGAGATGATGCCCAGTTAACCAAATCATTGGAAATGAAGCCCAAAGTGTCCTATAAAAATTGCGCACTAATTCTGGATGCGGTTGCTTGATGGTCTGGACGGGACGTGGCTCCCCGTGCTCTTCGCCATGGCATTTGACAGGGTAGCCCACATGGCTCCCGGCACCTGCATTTATGAACCTCATAACTCTCCAGCTCACGCGGTAGTTATTCTCCTTGGTACGCTCACCCTGCATTCGATTATGGCGGTTCTTCTTGCAATGGAGGGCATTCGTGATAGTCCCAACGACACTGCTGGTTCGGAAGGCTCGCCAATTCCTCTGCAAGGAATTTGTGCTCCAGGTTCTGCAGATGCCAGTGTGAAGACCATCACGGGGCGGCGCTACTCTTTACACGCCTGCATCAAACCTCTTCTGGGTTTTCATTACTCTCACAGTCCGCATTGTAGGCTCAATTCTCTCTCCAGCGTCGAGATTAACCAGCGAGATGGTCTGGTTTTCCATTTTCAACCTCCCTCTGCTAATCTCAGTGTCGACCAGTCATTCTCCTCTCCCCCTGCTTTCCCTGCCATCCCTCTCTGCCCTGAACCCCTTCGTCAATTTCCTGTCAACATGCCCCGACTCCACAAAAGGATGAGGAGCAGGCGAGGTCTTAGCCGAGGTCTCTGTCACCCCCCTCCTAGTCCTGGCACTAGCTCCTACTCTGTAGATGAAGACCACGATCACACTCTGGGCCCGCGTGGTGAAAGAGGAAGGGGTCGTGGCCACACTGCAGGTGCTATCGATGTTTCGGTGGATGTCACCCCGCCCTCTCCTTCCCTTGCTCACGTGCCCAGCAGAAGCTCTCCCCCCCCTGTCTCTCTTAGCAGTTCTCGTCCCACCATTCGGAAAACATCGCAGCGAACTGAACTCAGTTTTGACTGCACCTCCTCCAATTCCATCCTCTCTGCCTATATCACGGTGACCCTCCGTGAAGAAATTCCTAATCATGCTGCACCCCGTTCTGTCTCTCTGCTCTCCCCTCCGAGTTCTGGTCTCCCTAGCGAAGTGGTAGTTCCTACCACTTCTCCTCCCATTCCACAGAACGAGAAAAGCATGAACGTGGCGCACCCTGGCAGGAAGGACGCACTTGACGCTAGGAAGGATGATAGCAGCAATGATTTTAGTTGCAGGATTATCGAGGAACATCCATCTCCGAATCATGATTAGCCTCTGCAAAGCTCTACAGGTTTTTTACTCAAACATTGCAGATAATTCTATGCTATATCGCTTTACAAATAAGATGAAAAAGCGGTTTTTGAATTCCAGCATTTATTTTTATGTTTGTTTAGCTTGTCTGAACTCAAAACCGGTTTCCCTCTCAAGGGCGGTTCAGACTTTGTGTTTAATAGGACTGGTTTCCAATTCTGGGTAGTCCAGATACTCTTTGAATAGCTTGTTTATCAAACACAGTGCTCAGACTTTCATAGCTGACACTGTGGCTGTTTTGTACCAGTAAACTTTATACATAATAGAATTAGTCATACTTAGAAAAAAAAAAACAATTGCGCACTAAAGCATGAGATCCAAATAATAAGAACATTTGATTGAGATGCTTTACACTATGATGGGCTTGGAAAAAAAGCAGAATGGTCACCTGTATCAATATTACAATACATTACATTATGATATATCCTCTTTTGATCATAATTACTAAGGGTAGGCATTCTGATAATCAACACATAAACAATCTAATAACATGTACATAATTCAGAAAGTAGTCTACATTTGAATGTTTCCCAGATGCAAACATGCCTACAGATATAGGCCCATGTTTGGATGACAATATGTATGTAAGGTCACCATATAGATGATGTGTACAAAAATCTTGAAATCGCAGCCCAGATGGCTGAAACTAGCTTTGGGCTCTTCTTATCTCATTCACTCTATCATTCAGGTACAAGTCTAGCCATGCAAATATATGATTTATAGTCCAACATGGAAATACATCGTTTGACTACCAACCAATAATGTGAGCTATTAACAAATGTGAGAGAACAACCATTGATGTCAATGGCCATTAAGGTACTGCAGTACATTTCTTAAGGCGTGAATATATGATTTGATGTCGAACACCAAACAAAATATTTCGGTCAAAGGTCCGGAAGCAAGGATTTTTTCAATGTTGTAACAAGCCTCATGGCACTGGAATCTGATGTTTCTAGGTGAACTTCCTGGATATTGTTTTGTTGTCGACAGGAATTCACCTTATTGAAAAACTAGAGTTACTGATTTCAGAGACAAGGGTATGACTTCATATAGAAATTTTCAGGGATGATGGTCATGAAAATGAAAGTTTACGATAATTACAGAAGGATGAGTTTTTAATCACTGGATGACTTCTCTTGAACATATCGACGACACTGTGATGAGTTGGAAGCATTGACACAAAACCGAAGTGAAGGTATGTTGAACCATAGGTGTGAATGAACCGTCAAGATGATTACCCAATCCAAACAGTCACGGACATGGAGTGAAAGAAGTGTCATGTTTAAGAGCGACTTGCTACCAAAAAGAAACTTTGCTTACTTTTCCCAAATTTTCCCCGGTCATTTGTCGACCAGTACCTCTTTATTTTTTAACAAGCTTGAGGAGGATAACATTTGCTTGATCTATAATTCAGCCCTTTGGGTGAATAAAGTATCACTATTTAATAATTTAATTAGTCTAGCGATGAATGAAACTCGATTCTTTCCATGATCAACAAGCCCGTCGCTATTTTATGTTTTAACGAGCTTAACGATAGTGATAGACTGGTCCTTTTTCATATTTAGGGAGTCTAAAAAAGACGACGAAAGAGAACTCCAAAAGTAAATTTTCATAAATTTGTCTCTCAGATCCGAAAAAGTGTACAATGATATCTGAAAGAACCTCTTTGGTCATGTTTAACCAACGTATTCCTTTTTCGTAAATAATCTCTCTCAGTCCAGAAAAAGGTTAAACTTATACTGAGTAGATATCAATTCATTTACTTTAACGAGCTCGAAAAGACAAGTACTTGACAATCTTTTCACATTATCAAAGTCTAAAAAGAGCTGAAAGAAGACTCCAGGGGTTCCTTTTTCGTTGTTATCGAAGCTCGAAAAAGAGATAAAAGTGTGCTTCAAATCCATTTTCATTTTTCATTTTCATTTTGAATAAATATTCATGACTAATCTATTCATTAGTTTTATTTCCTATTCAAAACAACATAAAATGAATTAAAAATACCCGTTTCATGATAAAAACATAATAAAACCATAGTAATAGCAATAAAATTAACTTGCAAACAATTAAATGACTATATAAAGTAGTTTCACAATTCATTTTTACCATTCCATAGTTATCATTTTCATTTTGGATCTCTGAAATTGTTTTTTCCCCCGAACTTCAGCGGTCAGTTGTGTGCAATTAGTAAGAATGTTTTGAATGCCCCCTGCAAGAGCACATGTCGAATTCCCCCTACAAGAATAGGTTCCCCCCAAGATTCATTTCATTCGCCTAAGTAAATTACTGGTTACTAATAGTTGGATGGAATGAAGATTCATTTACGAGATCAGAGGGAAGACTCATCGTAATTAGGAGAGGATTTGTTTCATTTTTTAACGAGCTTGAAATAGGAAAAGAACTATTCTCATGACCTGTTTCATTTTTTAACGAGGTTGAAACAGTAAAATAACTTTCTCCAAAGGCACTTGTTTCATTTTTTAATGAGATTGGCACAAGAAAAAATAACTATCCTCATAGGTACTTGCTTCACTTTTTAACGAGGTTGACACAAGAAAAAATAACTATCCTCAAAAATCTATTTCATTTTTTAATGAGGTTGACAGAGAAAAATAACTATCCTCATAACCTATTTCATTTTTTAATGAGGTTGACATAGTAAAAGAACCATCCTCATTGTGCAGTTGGATTAGTGAGTGTGTGCTGGTAAAGACGTAGTCTAATGGAGTCATCATTTAAGGATTTTGATGAATACCAAAAATGATAAGTCATAACATGCGTTGACGGGTCTTATCTAGGGTTTTCATTGAATTTAGAAATGTCTGAGGGTAGCATATGTGGTACCACCAGCCACTAAGGAGAGGAACCAGATAGGATTCCAGATGATGACATGGGTGATGTCAATGGACAAAACATCAGAGATGAAGCAATAGTAGATGTTTCCATAGCTGAAATAGATGTTTCAGTCTGGGATGTTATCTCAGCCATGGTCAGATGAACCAATGTATACCCTATAGAATCTATGGGAAATTGAAGTGAAAAAAGATCAACAAAAGCAGAGGAAGGTGATTGAGGAAAAGACTGGTACAGGTAAAGGTCCCCCCCAAAATGGGTTGGACTTAAAGGTGTATCTTCTTGTGGGATTTATTCAATCACATTTAAACCAGGAGGAATAACTTTACCTGTCAGGCCCAAAATATATTTTAGACAGTTGACTATGTGATATGGGAGTTTCAATAGCTATAGAAACTTGTGGGATGACCAAGGTAGGAACCACTTCTGGTTGTTTGACTTTAGGATTCAGATGTTTTGACAAAGAAGAGATAAGATCTAGATTAATTTGTGATTGAACAACGTCCGGTCCAAGAGGTATGGTCTCAACGATTGAATGGATCGTGACCATGGGTAGCTGTGAAGACTCCGTTTCGACAACAGTAAATGAGTCAGGATGTGTGGAAACAATCTGAGCTAACTCTGGGTTTAAAAATGATGTTTCTCCAGAGGTACGAATTGTACCTGATTAGTATATCGTGATCGCCTTCACCTACCAGAAGTAACTTCCGGTGGTAAAGGTGGTTTTAAAGCTAATATACACAAATGACAGGGGATAGGATTATGTTCTTCCATGATTACTGATTTATTTTATCCAAAAACAAATAAACAAAAAGAGGGTAATGCTAGGCAAAATGGTTTACCATGAAACTGTGAACTGCAGAATACCTCCTGGCAGACCAAGAAGTACGGGCATGCAATCTCTCTGAATGCCATGTTCGATGTATCACAATTTCAAGGCAGTCAACTCGGTTCACTATGGATGGATATCACCTAAAATTTGTCCTCCCTAATATACCCGAAGGTACGTGGAGGCCCAAGTCCGTATTAGCACTATCTGATGCGAAACCACACAGTGAGAGCACCCCTCTATACTTATCGTACGTGGAGTGAGGTATCACACTCGGAATGTATCACAGACAAGTTAACGACAACTGCTATTTTTTACGACCTTCTAAATGTTATCATTAATGTTCCAATGTGATTTTAAGTAAATTGAGATTTATTTTATGTTGATATTGCTTCACAATTTTCCTTTCAAAGGTTCACCGCGATGACGTGTTTGAAATTCCTAAAATGTAGCTACGAATGATAAACAAACTTTCACTGTCAACTTTTTCAATGAAGAACCTAGCTACTAAGGGAAGAGAGAAAATAATTTGAGAGCAAACAAAACAATGAGCAAAAACAAAATCAATGAATCTCAAACTAAATGCAAATTTCCTAATGTTCCTTTTGCAAAACACACACAATCATACATGAAAATGCAAGTTTTTCTTCTCAGTTTCTTTAATGTTATGAATGTAGAAAAGAAACTAGGTGCACTAGAACAATAATTCAAATGCTTTTTACTTTCGAGAAATGAAGGATACAAACAACAATTTCTCTTTTGAAGGAAAAACGAGGATTTCAACAAAAAATTCTCCTATCAAGGAAAGGAAGATTTTATGACAATTTCCAATTTCAAAATCAAAAGATTCTTAATGTGACCATAAAAAATACTTTGAAATCAACTTGTCAATGATAAAGAATTTTTTTTTTAAACAACATTGAACAAATTTTCAGTCAAAGGAGAAGAAGTATATAGAGTCACTTCTCAATTGAGCATCAAAAGTTTCAGAACACAACAAAAAACAAAACTAAAGCAAGTTGCAAAGTCAAATTCAAGGGAATTTTGTCACTTTCAGGAGTCAACAAAGTCTCCAAGGGGAGGAAATGCTTTGCAATGTAGGCTTGGAAGGGATACAGTGCTCTGCAAAGCACTGTTTCCAGTCTAAGGGTGCGTTGGGCACATTAGACAAGGAAAAATACTACTGTTTAACTCAATGTATTTGAAAATTAAGCTCTGAAAAAGTTTAATATTTATGTGAAAGAAGTACTAGGTGGGTAAACAAAGAAAATTAGAGGCTCTAACACCTATATCTAAGAAAGATTATCCCCAAAAGAGTCGCCAGTTTGTTGGGCCAGAATTGTAATCTACAGATAAATTACACTTCCCTAGATAGGTGCTAGTCTAGAACAACATGTGATAGACTATACAACTATTTCTCCTAATTCAAAATAGATACACAGAGAGGATTGGAGGCTTACTTGTTTTGTCACTTCCAAATGGCTCCTGATGTCACTTCCACTACAGCTTAAAATTCATGCAGTTTGGGAGATGAAAACTTCCTGCAAGAAAGAACATTGAAATAGTATAAGATGCAATAATATAGATATCTATTCAAGCTATTTAGCTAAATCAGTAAAGCATAAACCATACACATCAACTAAGATCTTGCAACATCGAAAATCAAAGCCAATACAGATGCATATAGGGAAAAATAAGAAATATTATTTATTGATGATAGAAGGAGAGGTTACAACCAAATGAATGATTTGAAGTGACCCTTCCAGCAATGATCCAAAGCCTCATCAAAGTATAAATCTCTCCAGCAGTATCTTCACAAATCAAGCTATCAATTGAAAATTCTCTAGCATTTCTCTACTCAAATTCTTCCTCTTCAAGCACTTAGATCTGTGCTCAATTTATAGATGAAGTGTCGGTTGTTTTGCAATCAATAACTTTCCAAAAGTAGGCAAGACATATTTCCAGTCATGTAGATGTAAAATGGACACTTGGATTCGAAGCTTGACACATGTGAACTCTTCTAGAAGGCACTGGCCTAGTGGAGATTTCGGAACAATGAGAATTTCACTCCTAATGTGACCAATGCACCTTTGAATGTCGGGAAGTGCTTTGCAGGGCAGCCTTGCATGGGGCTACCTGCATATGCAATGCACTTAGCCCCTTAGATCCTGCGTTGGTGAGCTCTCATATGCTATATAATAAGCTTCAAACCATGGAAACCTTTGCTTGATGAAAGCATTATTTGATTTGTCTTGTTTCTTGTCTTAGGGCATATAGCAACTGAAATGAGTTGGGCCAAAATTGTAATCTACAGATAAATTATTCTTCCCTAGCTAGGTGCTAGTCTAGAACAACAGGTGAAAGACTATACGATTATTTCTCCTGACTCATAACAGATACACAGAGAGGATTGGAAGCTTACTTGTTCAGTCGGTTCCAAATGGCTCCTTCTGTCGCTTCCATTGCAGCTTCAAATTCAAGCAGTTTGTGAGTTGAATGTTTCCTACAAGAAAGAACACTAAAACAGTAGAAGATGCAATAATATAGATATCTATTCAAGTTAGTTAGCTAAATCAGTAAAGCATAAACTATATGCATCAACTAAGATCTTGCAATATGGAAAATCAAAGCCAATACAGATGCATATAGGGAAAAATAAGTTGTATTATTTATTGATGATAGAAGGAGAGGTTACAATCAAATGACTAATTTGAAGTGACCCTTCTAGCAAAAATCCAAAGCCTCATCACAGTGTAAATCTCTCCAGTAATAGCTTCGCAAATCAAGCTCTCAATTGAAAATTCTCCAGCATTTCTCTACTCAAATTCTTCCTCTTCAAGTACTTAGATCTGTGCTCAATTTATAGATGAAGTGTAGGTTGTTTTGCAATCAATAAATTTCCAAAAATAGGAAAGAAATGTTTCCATTCATGTAGATGTCAAATGGACACATGAATCTGAATCTTGACACATGTGAACTCTTCCAAAAGGCACTGGCCAAGTGGAGATTTCGGAACAATCAGAATTTCTCTCCCAATGTGACCAACGCACCTTTGAATGTCAGGAAGTGCTTTGCAAAGAAGCCTTGCATGGGGCTACCTGCATATGCAATGCACTTAGGCCCCTTAGATCCCACGTTGGTGAGCTCTCATATGCTATATAATAAGCTTCAAACCATGGAAACGTTTGCTTGATGAAAGTATTGTTTGATTTGCTTTGATTCTTGTCTTAGGGCATATATCAACTGAAATGAGTTGGGCCAAAATTGTAATCTACGAATAAATTATGCTTCACTAGATATGTGCTAGTCTATAACAACAAGTGAAAGACTATACGACTATTTCTCCTAACTCGGAACAGATACATAGAGAGGATTGGAGGCTTGTTCAGTCGTTTCCAAATGGCTCCTTCTGTCACTTCCACTGCAGCTTCAAATTCAAGTGGTTTGTAAGCTGAATGCTTCCTGCAAGAAATAACACTGAAACAGTAGAATATGTAGTAATATATATATCTATTCAAGTTAGTTAGCTAAATCAGTAAAGCATAAACCATATACATCGACTAAGATCTTGCAATATGGAAAATCAAAGCCAATATAGATGCATATAGGGAAAAATAAGCTATATTCTTTATTGATGATAGAAGGAGAGGTTAAAACCAAATGAATGATTTGAAGTGACCCTTCCAGCAAAAATCCAAAGCCTCATCATAGTATAAATCTCTCCAGTAGTAGCTTCACAAATCAAGCTCTCAATTGAAAATTCTCCAGCATTTCTCTACTCAAATTCTTCCTCTTCAAGCACTTAGATCTGTTCTCAATTTATAGATGAAGTGTAGGTTTTTTTGCAATCAATAACTTTCCAAAAATAGTAAAGACATGTTTCCAGTCATGTAGATGTAAAATGGACACTTGGATCCAAAGCTTGACACATGTGAACTATTCTAGAAGGCACTGGCCAAGTGGAGATTCCGGAACAATGAGAATTTCGCTCCCAATGTGACCAACACAACTTTGAATGTTGAGAAGTGCTTTGTAGAGAAACCTTACATGGGGCTACCTTCATATGGAATGCACTTAGGCCCCTCAGATCCTGGGTTGGTGAGCTCTCATATGGTATATAAGAAGCTTCAAACCATGGAAACCTTTGCTTGATGAAAGTATTGTTTGTTTTGTCTTATTTCTTGTCTTAGGTCATATAACAACTGAAATGATAGGGAATGATAGACCCTTGATCATCGGTCCTGGAAATGATGCCCAGTTAACCAGGTCATTGGGAATGAAGCCCAAATTTACCTATAACAAAATGGCATGGGGGGAACATAGGCGAGCGGCCAATCATATCGAGGAGCCACACACAAAAACCCCATCAAACTCTGAGAAAATAGAGAAAAAGGGTAACTCTGTTCACATATTCCTCCAAGGATGAGCATGGCCAAGATTATCACTCATGTGCTACGACGTGGGAATGGAGAGAATATTAGAGTCAATGACCCTACAAATGACCCAAGGTCACTCTTTAGGTGCACCTGAATGAACAACATAATTACCAACCCACCTTTCACACGAAAATCCAACCCCTCCACCCATACCAAAAATGGATAAAATGAAGAATATAGCAAAGAGTTGAATTCAACAAAGCCAATGAGTGACATAATGAAGAGCTGATTCCAACAGAGAAAACATGTGACCAAGGGCCACGAGAGAGACATAACAAAGAGATGATTTCAGCAAATCCAAAGAGAGACCAAAGGACATGGGAGAAAAATACCCGAGCGTCCAGTCATCTCAAGGAACCACACATAAAAACCCCATCAAACTCTGAGAAAACAGAGCGAAAGGGGAAGATTGTTCACATATGTCTCCCAGGAGGATCATGGCCAACATTACCGCTCATATGATACCAAGTGGATATGGAGAGAAGAAAGTTGTCGACCCTACAAATGATTCAAGGCCACTCTTCAAGCACACCCAAACAAAACAACTCAATTACCAGCCCACCTTTCACATGAAAATCCAACCCCTAACCCCGACCAGAAAGGGGATAGCTAAATGACTGAACGAAGGCACAAGGGAGAAAATAACAAATGGGCTGCATGAACGTGCATAAGGCACATGGGCAGTTACAACTTAGAAATTTTGATATAGCAGCCCTCAAATGAGATAACCCAAACTGAACGTGTTTCATCAGGTGCCCCCGCATGATGCAACGTGACATGCCCGACCGAACAAAGGCACAAGGGAGAAAATGGAAAATTGGCCTCACAAACATGCACAAGGCACCCGAGTAGTCACAACTTAGAAATTTTGATACGGGTGCCATAAAAAAAACAACTCGACTCGAACGTGTTTCGTTGGGTGACCCCACATGGCACGATGCAGCGTGCTTGACCGAACGAAGGCACAAGGGAGAAAATGGAAAAAGGGCCGCACGAACATGCACAAGGCACCTAGGTAGTCACAACTTAGAAATTTTGATACAAGCACCTCAAACAAAACCACCTGACCCAAACACATTTTGTTGGGTGATCCCACACGGTGTGATGTGACGTGCCCAATCGAACAAAGGCACAAAAGAGAAAATGGAAAATGGGTTGCATGAACATCCACAAGGCACCCATGCATTCACAACTTTGAAATTTTGATACGGCCACCCTCAAATAAAAATACCTGACCCGATCGCGTTTCCTTCAGTGCCCTCACACAGCACGATTTGATGTGCCCGACCAACCGAAGGCATAGGGGAGAAAATGGTGAGCGGTCCACAAAAATGTGCACAAGGCACTCGGGCGGTCACAACATAGAAAATTTGATACGGCCACCCTCAAACGAAATGACATGACCTGAACACATTTCGTTGGGTGCCCTCACACAACGTGCCCGATCAAATGAAGGCACAATGGAGAAAATGGAAAATGGGCCTGATGAACATGCATAAGGAACCCAGACAGTCACAATTTAAAAGATTTAATACAATCGCCCTCAAATGAAATGACCCAACCTGAACGTGTTTCGTTCTGCACCCTCACATAGCGTGCCCGACTGAACAAATGCACAAGGGAGAAAATGGCCAACAGGCCACATGAACATGCACAAGGCACCCGGGTGGTCACAACTTAGTAACTTTGATATGGCCACCCTCAAATGAAACGACCTAACCTGAACGTGTTTCATCAGGCGTTCTCACATGGCGTGACATGGCATGCCTGACCGAATGAAGGCACAAGAGAGAAAATGGAAAACAGGCTGCATGAACATGCACAAGGCACCCGGGTGGTCACAACATAGCAAATTTGATACGACCACCCTCAAACGAAACAACCCGACTTGAACGTGTTTCATCGGGTACCCTCACACGGTGCAACACAGTGCGCTCGGCTGAATGAAGGCATAAGGGAGAAAATGGAAAATGGGCTGCCCGAATGTACACAAGGCACCGAGGCAGACACAACTTAGGAAATTTTATATGGTCACCCTCAAAGGAAAAAACCTGACCAGAACGCATTTCATCGGGCACCCTCACACGGCGCGACACAGTGTGCCTGACCGAATGAAGGTACAAGCGAGAAAATGAGAAACGGACTGCCCTAACATGCACAAGGCACCTGGGCAGTCACAACTTAACAATTTTGATAGAGCATCCCTTGAACAAAATGACCCGACACGAACGCATTTCGTTGGGCGCCCTCACACGACGCGACACGATGCGCCCAATTGAACGAAGGCACAAGGGAGAAAATGACAAATGAGTCATCCGAACATGTACAAGGCACCCAAGCAGACACAACTTAGCAAATTTTATACGGGCACGCTCAAATGAAACAACCTGACCTAAATGCATTTCGTCAGATGCCCTCACACGACGCGACACGGCGCACTCGACCGAATGAAGGCACAATGGAGAAAATGAAAAACAAGTCACCCAAACGTGCACAAGGCACCTGAGTAGTCAAAACTTAGAAAATTTAATAGGGTCGCCCTCAAACGAAAAAACGTGACCCGAATACGTTTCATTAGGTGCCCTCACATGACACGACACTGTGTGCCCAACTGAACAAAGGCATAATTGAGCAATCAGGAAACGGGCCACATAAACATGAACAAGGCACCCGGGTGGTCACAACTTAGAAAATTTGATACAACTGCCCTCAAACAAAATGACCTGACCCGAACACATTTTTTCGAGCTCCCTCACATGGTGCGACACGACACGCCTGATCGAACGAAGGCACAATGGAGCAAACGGAAAATGGGCTGCCCGAACGTGCACAAGGCACCCGAGCAATCATGACTTAGCATATTTGATACGGCTGCCCTAAAATGAAATGACCCGACCCGGACGCATTTCGTTGGGCACCCCCACACAGGCCGACGTGATGTGCTGGACTGAAAAAAATCATAATGTAGAAAATAGCAAACGGGCTGCATGAATGTGCACAAGGCATCTGAGCGGTCACAACTTAGAAATTTTGATACGATCGTACTCAAACGAAACGACCTAACCTAAACGTGTTTCATCATGTGACCCCACACGTCGTGACGCGGTACGCGTGATTGAATAAAGGTACTAGGGAGAAAATAGAAAATAGGCCGCACGAATGTGCCTAAGGCACCCAGGCGGTCACAACTTAGAAATTTTGACATGGATGCCCTTAAACGAAATGACCTGAGCCAAATGCGTTTCGTCGGGAAAAACCACACGGCATGATGTAGTGCACCTGACCGAATAAAGGCACAAGGGAGAAAATGAAAAACGGGCTACACAAATGTGCACAAGGCACCTAGGTAGTCATAACTTATAAATTTTGATACAGCCACCCTCAAGAAAAATGACCCCACCCAAACATGTTTCAATGGGTGCCCTCACACGACACGACATGACGCGCTCGACCGAATGAAGGCACAAGGGAGAAAACAGAAAATGGATCGCCCGAACATTCGCAAGGTACCCATGTGGTCACAACATAGAAAATTTGAAATGGGTGCCCTCAAATGAAATGACCCGACCCGAACACATTTTGTTGTGCACCCTCACCCGGCGTGCTTGACCGAACGAAGGCACAAGTGAGAAAATGGCAAACGGGTTGCACAAATGTGAACAAGGCACTCGAGTGGTCACAATTTATCAAATTTGATACAGTTATCTTCAAATGAAACGACCCGACCCAAACACCTTTTTTTGGACACCCTCACACGACGTGCTCGAACGAACAATAGCACAAGTGAGAAAATGGAAAACGGGCCACACGAACATGCACAAAGCACCCGGACGGTCACAACTTAGAAAATTTGATATGGTCGCCCCCAAACTAAACGAACCAACTAGAATGCGTTTCGTCCCGCGCACTGACACGACGCGGCCGACCGAATGAATGCACAAGGGAGAAAATGGAAAATGGGCTGCACGAATGTGCACAAGGCACCTGGGCGGTCACAACTTAGCAAATTTTATAAGGTCACCCTAAAACAAAATGACCCGACCTGAACGCGTTTCATCGGGCAACTTCACACGGTGCGACAAGACATGCCCGACCAAACGAAGGTGCAAGGGAGAAAATGGAAAACAGGTCGCTCGAACATGCACAAGGCAGTTGGGTGGTTACAACATAGAAAATTTAATACAACTACCCTCAAACGAAATGACCCGGCCCGAATGTGTTTCATCGGGTGCCCTCAGATGGTGACACAGTGCGCCCGACCAAATGAAGGCACAAGGGAGAAAACGACCTGAACCCAATGCGTTTTGTCGGGTGTCCTCACACTTGACCACATGATTCTCCTGAACGAATGAAGGCATAAGGGAGAAAATGGAAAGCGGGCCACCCGAACATGTACAAGACACCTAGGCAGTTACATCTTAGCAAATATCATACGACCACCCTCAAATGAAATGACCTGACCCGAATGAGTTTCGTCGGGCGCCCTCACACAACATGACATGAAGCACCTAACCAAACAAAGGTATAAGGGAGAAAATGAAAAATGGGGCCCCTGAACGTGCACAAGGTACCTGAGCAGTCACAACTTAGCAAATTAGATACAACTGCCCTCAAATGAAACGACTCGACCCGAACACGTTTTGTCGGGTGCCTTTACACGATGTGACATAGCGTGCCTGACCGAACGAAGGCACAAGGGAGTAAATGGAAAACAGGATGCTGAAACGTGCACAAGGAACCCATGCAGTCACAACATAACAAATTTGATATGGCCACCCTCAAACTAAATGACCCGACCTGAACCTATTTCATCGGGCACCCTCACATGGCGCGTCCGACCGAATGAAGGCACAAGGGAGCAAATGGAAAATGGACCGCACAAACCTGCACAAGGCACTCAAGCAGTCAGAACTTAGAAAATTTGATACGAACTCCTTCAAATGAAATGACCTGACCCGAACGCATTTTATTGGGTTCCCTCACATGGCGCGCCTGACCGAACGGAGGCACTAGGGAGAAAACAGAAAATGGGCCTTAGGAACGTGCACAAGGAACCCGTGAAGTCACAACTTAGAGAATTTGATACGACCGCCCTCAAACGAAATGACCAAACTTGAGCATGTTTCGTTGTGCACCCTCACATGGCATGTCCGACTGAACAAAGGAACAAGGGAGAAAACGGACAACGGGTCACACGAATGTGAACAATTTAGAAAATTTGATACGACCACCACCCGGGTAGTCACAACTTAGCAAATTCGGTACGACCACCCTCAAACAAAATGACCCGACCTAAATGCGTTTCGTTGGGCCTCCTCACACGGCGGGACATGGCTTGCCCGACCGAATGGAGGAACAAGGGAGCAAATGAAAAATGGTCGGCACGAATGCACACAAGGCACCCAGGTGGTCAAAACATAGAAAATTTGATATGACCACCCTCAAACAAAATGACCTGACCCAAATGCGTTTCGTCAGGCGCCCGCACACGGTGTGACATGGTGCACCCGACTAAAAGAAGGCATAAGGGAGAAAATGAAAAATGCACCGCCCAAATGTGCACAAGGCACCCAGGCAGACACAACTTAGGAAATTTTAAATGATCGCCCTCAAACGAAACACCTTGACCCAAACGTGTTTCATCGGGCACCCTCACACGACGCGACACAACACACCTGACCGAACGAAGGGACAAGGGAGAAAATGAGAAACAGGTTGTTGTAATGTGCACAAGGCACCCGGGCAGTCACAACTTAACAAGTTTGATAAAGCTGCCCTCAAACGAAATGACCCGACCCGAACGCATTTTTTTGGGCACCCTCACACGGCGTGACACGACGCTCCCGACCGAACAAAGGCACAAGGGAGAAAATTAAAAACGGGTGGTCCGAACATGCACAAGGCACCCGGGTGGACACAACTTAGCAAATATGATACGGGCACCCTCAAACGAAACAGCCTGACCTGAACTCCTTTCGTCGAGTGCCCTCACACGATGCGACATGACATGCCCGACTGAATAAAGGCATAGTGGAGAAAATGAAAAACGGGCATCCCGAACATGCACAAGGCACCCGGGTAGTCACAACTTAGAAAATTTTATACGGCCGCCCTCAAATGAAACAACACGACCCAAACGTGTTTCATCAGGTGCCCTCACATGGTGCGACATGGTGCGCTTGACCAAATAAAGGCATAAGGGAGAAATCAGCAAACGGGCTGCCTGAACGTGCACAAGGCACCTGGGTGGTCACAACTTAGCAAATTTGATATCGCCGCCCTAAAAAAAAATGACTTGACATGAACACGTTTTGTCAGGTGCCCTCACATGGTGCGATACGACGTGCCCGACTGAACGAAGGCACAATGGAGAAAATGAAAAACAGGCCGTCGAAACGTGCACAAGGCACCCGGACAGTCACAACGTAGTGAATTTAATACGGCGGCCCTCTATCAAAATCACTCAACCTGAACGTGTTTTGCTGGGCACCCCCACACACAGTGATGCACCACGCCCAGCCGAACAAAAGCACAATGGAGAAAATGGAAAATGGGCCGCACGAATGTGCACAAGGCACCCGAGCAGTCACAACCTAGAAATTTTGATACGACTACCCTCAAACGAAACGACCCAACCCGGACGCATTTCATCGCGCGACCCCACATTGCATGACGCGGTGCACCTGAATGAATGAAGGCACAAGGGAGAAAACAAAAAACGGGCCACACAAACATCCCCATGGCACCTGGGCAGTCACAACCTATAAATTTTGATACGACTACCCTCAAATGAAATGACCTGACCCAAACACGTTTCGTCGGGCGAACACACACGGCAAAATGCAGTGCGCCCGATGGAACAAAGGAACAAGGGAGCATATGAAAAATGGGTCACACGAATGTGCAAAAGACACCTAGGTGATCATAACTTATAAATTTTGATACAGTCACCCTCAAACTAAATGACCCGACCCAAACACGTTTCATCAGGCGCCCTCATACGGCACGGTGCAATGTGCCCAACTAAACCAAAGCACAAGGGAGAAAACGGAAAATGAACCGCCTGAACGTTCACAAGGTACTCGTGTAGTCACAACATAGAAAATTTTATATGGTCACCCTCAAATGAAATGACATGACCTGAATGCATTTCGTTGTGCACCCTCACATGGCGTGCCCGATCGAACGAAGGCACAAGGGAGAAAACCAAAAATGGGTTGCATGAATGTGCGCAAGGAATTCGGGTGGTCACAACTTAGAAAATTTGAGACAGCTACCTTCAAATGAAACGACCCATCCCAAACGCATTTTGTTGGGTGCCCTTACATGGCATGCTCGATCGAACAATGGCACAAGTGAGAAAACGGAAAATGGGCCGCACAAATGTGCACAAGGTAGCTGGGCAATCACAACTTAGAAAATTTGATATGGCCATGTTCAAACTAAATGAACTGATGAGGACGCGTTTCGTCACGGGCGCAACACGACGCGCCCAAAAAAATGAATGCACAAGGGAGAAAATGGAAAATGGGCCACATGAATGTGCACAAGGCACTCGAGCGGTCACAACTTAGAAAATTTGATACGGCTGCCCTCAAATGAAACGAACTGACCCAAACACGTTTCATCAGGGGCCCTCACACGGCGTGACAAGGCACGCCCGATTGAACGAAGGCACAATTGAGCAAATGGAAAACGGGCCGCCCGAACATGCACAAGGCACTCGGGAAGTCACAACATAGCAAATTTGATACGGCTACCCTCAAAAGAAATGACCCGACCCAAATGCATTTCATCGGGATCCGTCACACGGCACAACACAACGCACCCAACCAAACTAAGGCACAAGGGAGAAAGTGACCCGACCCCAATCCATTTCTTTTGGCATCCTCACACTTCACCACATGATGCGCCTGACCAAACAAAGCCACAAGGGAGGAAACACAAACGGGCTACCCAAATGTGCACAAGACACCTGGGCAGTCACAACTTAGCAAATATTATATGACCACCCTCAAACAAAATCACCCAACCCGAACGAGTTTCATTGGGCACCCTCACACAACGTGACATGAAGCGCCTAACCGAACTTAGGAATAAGGGAGAAAATGGCAAACAGGTCCCCCAAACATGTACAAGATACCCAGGCGGTCACAACTTAGCAAATTAGATATGACCACCCTAAAAAAAAATGACACAACAAGAACATGTTTTTCCAGGTGCCTTCATACGATGTGTTGCAACACGCCTGACCAAACAAAGCCACAAGGGAGAAAATGAAAAATTGGCTACCCAAATGTGCACAAGGCACCCCTACAGTCACAACATAGAAAACTTGATACGGCTGCCCTCAAACTAAATGAACCGACCCGAACACGTTTCATCAGGCACCCTCACATGGTGCGCCCGACCAAATAAAGGCACAAGGGAGAAAATGGAAAACGGACCGCACAAATGTGCACAAGGCACTTGGGCGGCCACAACTTAGAAAATTTGATATGAACACCTTTAAACGAAATGACTCGACCTGAACGCGTTTTATTGGGTGCCCTCACACGGCGCTCCTAACTGAACAATGGCACAAGGGAGAAAATGGCAAACTGACTGCACTAACATGCACAAGGCACCTAGGTGGTCACAACTTAGTAAATTTGATACGGGCGCCCTCAAATGAAACAACCAGACCCGAACGTGTTTTTTCGCGTGCCCTCACACGGCATGACACAGTGCGCCCGACCAAACTAAGGAACAAGGGAGCTAAAGGGAAACTAGCCATCATAACGTGCACAAGGCACCCGAGCGGTCACAACTTAGCAAATTTTATACAGGCGCCCTTAAATGGAATGATCTGACCCGAATGAGTTTTTTCGGGCACCCTCACACAACACAACATGATGCGCCCAACCGAATGAAGGCACAAGGGAAAAAATGACATACGGGCCACCCGAACGTGCACAAGGCATCAAGGACATCACAACTTAGCAAATTTGATATGGTCACCCTCAAACGAAATGACTCGACCTGAACGTGTTTCTTTTGGTGCCCTTACACGGCGTGACACAACAATCTAGACTGAACGAAGGCATAAAGGAGCAAAAGGGAATTGGTCTATAAGAATGTTCACAATGTACCCAAGTGGTCACAACTTAGCAAATTTTATATGGCCACCCTTAAATGACACGATGCGCCCGACCAAAATGGGCCACCCAAACGTGCAGAAGGCACTCGGGCAATCACAACTTAGCAAATTTGATATGGTCACCCTCAAACGAAACAAGTTGACATGAAGGCGTTTAGTTGGGTGCCCTCACATGGCATTAAATGGCGTGCCCGACTGAACGAAGGCACAAGGGAGAAAATTCCAAACGGGCAAAAGGCACCCCGACGATCACAACTTAGCAAATTTGATATGACCTCCCTCATATCAAATGACTCGAGCTGAACACATTTCTTCAGACAACCTCACATGGTGCAACAAAACACCCCGACTGAATGAAGGCACAAGGGAGAAAAGGGAAAATGTGCCGCCTGAACATGCACAAGGCACCTATGTAGTCACAAGATAGAAAATTTGATACAGACACCCTCAAATGAAATGATCCTGTTAGTCATCAGTATTTTTACCTGTTATTGATGACTAGTTTCCTTAGCTGAGTTTTCTAGAAGCTGATCTCCAAAATATCAAATATGTCATCTAGAAAACACCCCAAAATAATTTTTGTCCTCCTACCCCTTCCTATCAGCCTATGATGAGAAAAAACCCCATTTGTCAAGTCCTATCTGGTTTCAGCAAAATAACCCTGTCCATAGCTATCATAGCTGAAAGTTATCTACTATCATTTACCCTTGTTCCTCATGCCATTCATGATCCAAAAGTTGACAAAGTGTCTGCAACCCTATCCCTGGTCATATGTCATTTTGAAATCTAATCATACCAAAGAAAACACTCAGAATATGTCAACATTGCCCCTAAGTTAGATAGTGGTGTTTAGGGAGTCTTTTCCTTGGAAAAAATATCCTAATCCAAAAAGCCTCTGACTACTACCTGTCAGCCATAGATTGTCTCCCTATTTCGCAAAATAAGTCTCGATCCATCCATAGGTCGCACACCACTAAGAGGTCATTTTGTCTCAGTTCAGAAGAAGTTCAACAAATATCCAAATCAAAAGAAGATAAGCATGTTCACTGTCTAAAAAGAATGTGCTTATATCAGGCAAAAGCCTCCATAAGACACCAAAGGAGCTCTCCAAGGTTCAAAGTCATATATTTTACATCTCTGCAGGGGTGTAATTGAAAGATAAACAATATGCAAATAAGAGCAAAGGGACAAGTTCCAATAGGTTGTTCATGTTGAAGATTTTTTCCATCAGTGAAACAAATACAGTATAGTGAGTGAAGGGAAAATAAAACATGTTTTAAAAATCCAAAAGTTGCCTAAAAGAGCAGAGGTTATCCTTCAAAATCACATGAATACAAAGGACTGATATAATGCTGATCTACAGTGTTTCAGTATCTCCTCCAAAAAGCAGTGCTGCATAATTTTTCCAAAGGACATTACCATGTAGGACATAAGAAGACAACTGCTTCTTATGTTTCCTTGAGCCTGAGATAAAAACACTAGTAAAAAAAGAAACTTCAACATACCTTTGCAAACACAGTCAAGAAAGAGAGATGACATAGTTTTTGAGATAGATAAGGTGTCATGACTATGGTGGAACCTCCTCCAAAAGCGCAGATGATTAGAAGCACAGTGATAACCTCCTTTATTAAAAGTAGATGGTAAGAATCACAGTGAGAACCTCCTCCAGTAAAAGAGCAGATGGTTGGGAAACATAATGATAACCTCCTCCAATAAAGAGTAGATGGTTAGGAACAGGATAATAGAACCTCCTTCATTTAAAAGAAGAGGGTTAAGGTGTTTTTGAGTGACTCCAGAAATTGTTTTACACCACCTCCTCAAAAAGGATGAACAATAGATACATAGCAAGGATCTAAAAATGGGTTTGAAAAGGTTTTTTGTTGGTAAGACCAATTGAGAAACAATGGTTAAAACAAATGAAAGTTCATTGGGTTGAAGACCTCTTTCACATAAAAACAACAAAGTGTCATAAGGGTGCTAAAGGTCTCTGTTTCTTATGTTTACAAAAGCCTTCCTTCAAAGGATAAATCATAAGTTACAGTTATTAACTAGAAGAAGCTTCATCTAAATGACCAAGAAGGTGAAATTGGTAAACTAATCTTGCTTTTTGACGTCTGCAACTGACAAGAAAAGACTGTCCACCTAGATGACTTATGATGAAGGGCTTTCTTGTTTTTGGGTAGACTCATTATGTTACCAAGGCTAACTCACTCTAAGTTATGAAGGGAAGGCAAACATCAAAAATTACTTTTTCCAGCTAACTCAAAATACAGAGGGCACCATTGTAAAATGGATGAGAAAGGCCATAACACAGTGTTTCGAGTTTCAAAACAACCTTCAAGGAAATAAGACATATCACAGTCATGAAGAAGAATTGTCAATGTGCATAAGAACAAATACTATTGCTTTTATATGGTCTTAAGAAGTTACATTAGTGGTTTTTAGGGGTCACCTCCTTGATGAACGACAGTAGGGAAATTATTGGTTTAAAGGGGCCTCCTTATTTCAAAAACAATGGATACATAGTATTTTCAAAAGGGCTGCAATAGCATTGTTTCTATGAGTTTCTTTTAGATGATGGGTGTTTATAGAGTTTCAAAGTAATACAGTGTTGAAGGCAGTGACATCCCTAGAAGAAGTAGACAATATACTTGGAGGGCAGTTGTTGAGAGGTCTAGGACTATGTTAGAGCTTGCACTTCAGTTTAGGTATCTTAATGCTTATATCAAATGGAAGGATCTTGTATACCCACAAGATCATTGCCCTGATGGTAAGGTTGTTGACAAAGAGAGTTCTTCTTTCAGGAATGCTACCTTTTGTGGGAAAAGATATGAAAGTGGTGAGTTTAAGTATTTATTGGACTTTGGAAACTAGAAAGAAATTCTTATCTCTGCTGTCACACATGGTAAAATAGGGTGAAAAATTTCACTGTTTATAGGCCATCCTTCACAAAATGGTAGGGGATCACCACTCCAAATATTTGCACCATGACACAGCTCATCCAAAGGGTTAAAAGATGTGATGAAGACCTATTTTCACTCACATTCAAAAGGCTCATCCATTAAGTGATGGAGATAGAGTTTTTAGAGGACACAGGCAGTTGTCAAACATAGGCCTCCTTCACAAATAAGTAGAGGGCCCACCATTGTTTGAGGATATCCAAAATGACAAGCAGAAAATAAATCCTGACCTCCATCAGTAGATAATGAGGAAAGCCTCATGATAGGTCTGAAGGGTCATTGACAAATGCTGCAACAGTGTGTTTGTAATGATCTCCCTTGTACACAAATCCAATAATTGGCACTGTTATTTTTTATATAGTTGTAAGGGCTACAATAGCGGTGTTGAGAACTTCTCTAAGCAACAGATTGGCAAAGGTGCAAGGTTTCTTGTTTCAGGCTGTCTTTTTAAGGCAGATGCCTATATTTTTGCCCCTAATTTCTAAAAATCTTATCTTATGTCTCCTTCAAACAAAATTTTCATCCACTACAAAGTATTTAACAGGAACCTTGAGCTTGCATTTTAGAAAAGTTTTGACACATCACATTCATGCAGATTTTTTTCAAAACATGACATATTACAAAATATCCAATATGGATAGCCGAATCACTAACCTAGAGCAACAAATTGCAAGTTTTTTGCAACATTCTGATCTAAAAGAATCGACTGTTGCATGGGAAAAGAATTCGTTTTCAAGCTAGAAGGAATGCATGGCACGCCTGTGTTTGTGCGCGGCAAGCTTGTAGGTTATTTTTAAAAGACTTTCTTCATAGGCACGGCACACCTGTAGAAAGGCGTGACACACCTGTGCCCGGTGCCCAACCTCCTCTAAATGCAACATGTTCACGCCTGAACGGCCCGGTGACTTGTTGAATGAGGAACTCAAGCACTCAAACACTTCATCCAAGCATTTAAACATTTGGCACCATGTTTACTAAATCAAAGAAAGAACAGTGATTAAAGCAAGAAGAGCCATCATTTCGAATTGAAGCTTTGAAATGCCTAAAATAGGGAGTCATTCTTGAAGGGCTATTACATTGTGAAAATCTAAAGTTGTGCTGTGAATAGTTGAGGATTTACACAAGCCTTTAAAGGAAAAAACAAAGTTTGATTGAAAGGTTTTTCAATCAGTTTGAAGAGATATCCTAACAGTGATTTCAAAGAGCGCCATGAACATTAAAATCAAAGAGACAGTGATAAAAGGGATGAGGAATTTGCCAGTTTAAAAGAAGGTCTTTTTACTTTGAATAGTAAAGGATAGAAACAGAGAAAGACAGGAAGATTAATGACCCAATTTGAAAGAGTTTTGTGCAGTGAATAGCTAAAATTTCACACAGTCTCTACAAAACAAAATAGAGTTTATATAAAGGGTTTTTAGTTAGCTTAAAGAAGGTCTTCTTTGTCTTATGAAAATTTAAGGATTGGAAAAATCTCTAGAAGGAAAAGAAGTGTTTTGCAAAGGCCTCTTGACTCAAACACAATACTGAAGAGGTGAATTTTTTTTCATTCAATAAATACTTGTTTCCTAAAATCAAAGAAGAAAAGTGATTTGCAAAGAGGAAATGGTGTGTTGGTTGAAGACTTATTTCAGTGATCACTTAATCAGCTTATCTTGGTAAGTCAAAGAAGAGAAATCTAAGAAAACTAGTGATGATGGGGAACAAGGAAGGATCCAAACATTACAGTAAGTAAGGGAAAAGTGGGAAGAAGAATAGTGATGATAAAGAGCAAAGCGATGGGCAGCAAAATAGTGAAGGGAAAGAACATGACAGTCATGAAGAAAGTAGTGACAAGGATAAACAAGACAGCCCTCAAGAAAAAAATGATGAGGGCAAGAAAACACAAATAATAGAGCATGAAGGACACTCTCCAAAGCATGTGCTAGTTGCCTCTCCTAGGCAAGGGGCCATGACTTCTTCGCCAAAGACTAAAAATGCCAAAACAAAAAGCAATAAAACCAAAAAATGAAACAAACTCAAGACTGCCCAAAGAGGGTGCCCAGTGAGAAAATATGGAAAGACACCTATAAGCTTGATATATTGGCCTCCGCTTCTCTATAGGTTTCTAAAAAGCCATGAAGGGCTTTCTCACCAAAATTGGGCAAATTTCGACAAGATTTTGTTTTTTGACATTTTTGGGCCTAATTGCAGAAATTTGTGGGCATCGCCATTTTTTTTTGGACCATCCTTAAAGGTTGAAAGTGGTATCATTAGATTCCTTATATTCAAGGGCATCCACTTAGAAAATTTCAGATCCAAAGTATGATTTTTGATCCCCCAAAGAGGCGAAAAACAATGATTTTTTGACTTTCTACCTCTCATATCAGCAAAGGGCTAATTTCTGGTTTTTTCCACTCAGGTCCGGTTTTCACATACTTCTATTGATCATTTTTAGGAAAAAAATATATTTTCAGAAGTTATACATCCAATTCTTTCCAACGAGCCATCACGGGCCTTGTTTCGACATCGGGAGGTCCCTCAAAAGCTGTCTGCAAAATAGGGAATTTTTTGCTGCTACGTTCCTGTAGCATTTTGTCAAAAAAACAGTTTTCTGAAGTGGCTTATCAATTTAATTTCATTTTTTATCATTTTAAGATATTTTTATAGATATTTTGTTCCTTGGGCTTTGCAAAGCCTTAAGGAAAAAATCAGATATTTGTATTAGGCCAAGAGGCTTGCTAGTTGCTCTAGGAGGTTTTCCTTCTCTTTGGCCTATATATTCCAAGATATTTCATTGTAAACAGAGGCTGAACTTGATGATATATAGCAATACATGATATTACAAGCTTTTAAGAAACACATTGTCTCATGATGTGGATGATTTCTTGTTTGTATTGGATGGTGGAAGAGGACTATTTGTTGGATTCCTTGGCTTGGTAAATGGTATAGTGTTCCTATCTGTATGTTTTCGTTAGTTTATCATTCATGTTTCCATGTTTCTTGCTTGCTCTAGGTCAGTAAAGAATAGATTTGAGACATGCCCATGGAGGCACCTCAAGTTTCTTGATTTTATTATATCTTCTATGTTTTTCTTCATTCTTAGTCATATCAAAGAATTCTTAACTTCTCTTTGATCACTGAAGAACTTGTTTCTTGTTTCATTTATGGTTGTTATACAGGCTAAGTATGATTCCTGGTATGCCCTGCTTACTCATGGCTATTCAATGCTCCATCTCTGAAAACTCTCTTCGAATTATTGATTGTCTTAGTTGAACCAAGGAGGTCATGTTTCTATCTTGCCCTTTGCCTAAAACTTTGCATTCTATTTTCAAAGTTCCCAATAACTCAAAATATGATGTTTAGGAGTTCCCTCTTCGTAAATTGAGTTTTTTTTTCTGTCTTATTTGTTTTCCCAAAAATATGAAGATGATTTCCCAAAGTTGGAGGGTCTTATACTTCCATGCATCACTGGAATGTTTATTTTATGCATTTATTAGTTTAAGTTTCACTCATAGAGACCAATGGTTAGCCCTAAATTATGAATTCTTGCTGATTAACTATTTATGTTTAAAATCTCTTTGTATTTCACAAACTTAGTGTCCATCCCATTTAATTCCACCTAAAAGAATCCATTTTACCTCGACCAAATTGGCCCTGCAATATACCTTCTCCACCCTTTGAGGCAGTCTCGACCTTATTGAGCCCATAGCCCAGTTGATCTGATCTCTTGTTATCTATTTATCCTTTGATCAATTCTTCCCTCAAAAACCTAAAACAAACCAAAACAAACTTAACAACTAGCTTAAAATCAGAGACATAGAAAGAAAACAAGTTCATATCCTTTGCAAAAATAGAGAGAGCCCTCTCTGAGTCCAGGAAGGCTAGTTCCTTGGGCTCCAAAGTTGGTTTGATGTTACCCTGTCATTTGGCTTTCCAATCTGCCAAATCACGGGACCCTAACATAATGGTGATCACGGTGGGACTATGAGTAATAAACAAACTTAGACTTCCCTAAACAATTTCATCATCCCTTAAGAAGATTATCTTGTCGACTTACCCCACCACTCACGCTTAATGGCGATCACGGTGGGACTTTCTGAGTTAGTAACAATCTAAGTACACCTTAGTAACTCTCAAAGTTTCAGTCAAAGCTAGAAAATTTAAGTGTTGTCCAAAGAGTAGAATCTGGTTGTCTCACCATCCTAGCAAAATAATGACCCAGCTATAGGACACTCTTGCAAACCTTAGGGCTGCATTAAAACTCAGAAAACCCCAAAAACATCCTTATATTGGTGTTTTGTCAGTATTGGCGGTGGACATACACATATACCCTCAAAACATCTAAAAAATCCACCTGGCGACTCCACTAGCCTCCAATAGGCCTATTACTCCATTATTCCTTATGAAATCACCTGGGAATGCATTATGCAGTCTAAATCATGCTGATGGTGGTCAGAAAAGTTTAAAAATTCCACCTGGTGACTCCACAACCCTCAATAGACCAAAATACTCCACTGGTAGAGAACTTTAGACTGGATGAAAGGACACAGTAACTCTTTCTGGTAAAAAAATATGGATCCAAGTGAGAACACAGTTGAAAAATTGGAAAAATTGGTATACATGTTCAGCAAATTGATGCCTCTACTTGACAAGAAAAGAGAAAGACACAAAGTTAAGGTTAACACTGCTTATTCAAACCAACCTACACTTCTTCCTCGGGATGAACACACTCAACTATTACAAGACAATAGTAACAAACAAAATGTGCCTAATGAGAAAGTTGCAAATAAAAACATTGAGGAATGCTCTAAAGAAGCTATCAGCCATCTTGAAATCACAGAATCTGAAATGGAAGAAAAATCTAAACCTGTAGGATCTCTACCTTTATGCTTTGAGTCATTTCAGTTAATACAAGAAAATTGGCCTCCTAAGAATCTATCAAAGGAAACTCATGAATCCCATGTTTATTATCCCAAACATCAAGAAGATTTGATTGAGGATGAATTCAAATCTAAAATAGAAGATAAATCAAAACCTGTAGGATCTATACCTTTATGCTTTGAGTCATTTAACTTCATACGAGCAAATTGGCCTCCTGAAAATCTATCAGAAGCAACTCATGAATTACATGCTAACTATCCTTAACATCACAAATAATTGGCTGAAGGTGAAAAAAATCAAGAAATGAAAGAGAACCTACAGGATCTCTCTAAAGGCACAAATGATGATTCATCATCTCTCATGGGTGAAGCCCAAAAAGAAATTCATCCTCCAAATCAGCTTTCCCAAGAGAAAGATGATTATTGTAGTTATATCCAAAGAGAGATAAAAATTCCTCCATTTTTAACTAAATATGAGATAGATCAACTCATAAACATGCAGACAGTCTCTAAACATCATATGAACAAATTTTTTTTGATCTTTCTCTTGGTAATCTTGCATACCATAAGTCAAAAAATAGATTTGTAAATCAATTTGAAAATAAACAATCTGATAGTCCAATATGCATGGCTAGTGACATTACTTACATTGATGATTCTCCAAGGTTTGATCAATATATTGATGATTATGATATCTAAGCAGAAGCTAACCTTACAGAGCCATCAAAGGTTGATGTGTGGGATGAAGTTCACTGTCATCAGATTAAAAGCATCAATCAGCCAAGATAGGTCACCTATGACACTGATGAGGAGAACCTTCAGAGTTTAGAAATAAGTGAAGAGTCTCCAACTCTTTTCTCTACTTCACTTCAGTCCATCAGAAATAACGTTCACATAATTGGAAATCAGCAGTCATTCAGCTTTGATGATGAGGTTGAGGAGGATGATGAAATTCTTGAGCAAGTTTTCCATGAGAAGTCTTCTCCTGAAATGGTTGAGGAAATCATTCTGGACATGGAATCCTCCTTAACTCCAGATTTGCAACCACCAAGTTCCATTGAGTTACAAATTGCAGATGAAGAAATAGAGGTTCATAAACACATGAGAGTTGTCACACTATCCTTTCAAGAGGATTTACTGCCAAAGTGTATCCTTGCTAATCAACATGATGACCTTCACAGAGTTTTCAGTCCACTTAATCAGAACACATCAGCTTGGAAAGAAGACGACACTGCAATATATGATGAGTCCGAGAATTCAAGTGATCGTGAGAAAGGGGAAGAGTTTCTTTACCAAGAGAGTCCCAAATATAGCCAAGTGGAAGAAAGAGTAGTCATGAATGAAGCCTATATATCAAATCCTCTAGATCAGTTATTATTCCAAGATCCATTTGTTGTTTTCCTTGAGAAATCTGAAGGAGTAGTGTGTTCCACCTAGAACAGTCGGTTGCAAAGAGTGAGAAATTTTTTAGGCAATACTATTTGAAAACAAGCAAAGTGGAAGCGGTATTTTCATTTCTTCAGAACTCTAAAAAAGCTAAAACTAAATCATTCATGGAATCATCTACTTGATTGGCTTTGTTGGAAAATATATTTCACTAAATGAATGTATATTGTGTATAGGTTAGATTAGGATAGATAGATAGGTGTGGAAAATAAGCTCAGCCTTGTGAGCATCTTTTTAGTTCTAAATTTTTTGAAGAAATGAATCCAAAATAGAAAATACAAAAACAATAGAAAAGTAGAAAAGAGGGAAGTTTGAGAAACAACAGAAAAGCTCCATGTTCAAAAAATAGTCATTCTGAAAGCGTGCAAGTCTAAATGTCGCTACTAGTGCTCAAAAGATGCCTTGTTCAGTTATCTAGCCTAATCATAACTGAACATGTTTTAAATTGATTGCTGATAAGTTAGTAAAATAAATGATAGTCAAAATGTGTAAGCTTGACTTATCAATGAAGGTAGATTAGGAAAAAATACTGATTCCACATGCTCAAAACAAAACCAAAGAGGAAAATAGGGATGAAAAACAAACTATGTATACTAGCCCTGATTTTTCTAAATCTCATTTCATGCAAAATAATATTTGTGTGCAGCTTGTATTTTATGCTACAAACACATGACAAATCAAACTGTCTAATCCTGATTTGGTCATTTTTCAATTTCATGTTCTAGTGTAGTGAATAAAATCCTGTCAAACAACTTAATCTTGGCAGTCGATCTAGTGTATGTAGATAATCAAAGGAGTTCATCAGTTCAATCTGAACTCCCAGAAGATATAAGGGTACAATTAGATAGTATTATTTTTTCAAAAATATCATGTCAAAGGGTTGCCTAGTGAAAATGCACCTAAAGAAGAAAAAATGTTAGGAAATATAGCTGGGTAGGTAGATATGACTTTGATGCTAATCATGCTGTCAATTTTCAGAAATAGCATCAAGAAAGAAAGAAATTTGTGCCAATGGATAAGGAAATGGTCTTCAAAATCCAGAGATTTGAAATTCTAGACACCTCTTGAAAGGGAGCTGCCCTTCCCAAATGGAGACACTATTAGTCATCAATATTTTTACCTGTTATTGATGACTAGTTTCCTTAGCTGATTTTTCTAGAAGCTGATCTCCAAACTGTCAAATATGTCATCTAGAAAACACCCCAAAACAATTTTTTTCCTCCTACGCCTTCCTGTCAGCCTATGAGGATAAAAAACCCCATTTTTCAAGTCCTATCTGGTTTCAGCAAAATAACCCTGTCCATAACTGTCATAGCTAAAAGTTATCTGATGTCATTTACCCTTGTTCCTCATGTCATTCACGATCCAAAAGTTGACAGAGTGTCTGCAACCCTATCCCTACTCATCTTTCATTTGAAAATCTAATCATATCAAAGAAAACACTCATAATATGTCAAGATTTCCCCTAAGTTAGATAGTGGTGTTTAGGGAGTCTTTTCCTTGGCAAAAATATCCTAAGCCAAAAATCCTCTGACTAGTACCAATCAGCCATAGATTGTCTTCCTATTCTGCAAAATAAGTCTCAATCCATCCATAGGTCGCACACCACTAAGAGGTCATTTTGTCTCAGTTCAGAAGAAGTTCAACAAAGATCCAAATCAAAAGAAGATAAGCATGTTCACTGTCTAAAAAGAATGTGCTTAGATCAGGCAAAAACCTCCATAAGACACCAAAGGAGCTCTCCAAGGTTCAAAGTCATATATTTTACATCTCTGCAGGGGTGTAATTGAAAGATAAACAATATGCAAATAAGAGCAAAGGGACAAGTTCCAATAGGTCATTCATGTTGAAGATTTTTGCCATCAGTGAAACAAATAGAGCATAGTGAGTGAAGGGCAAATAAAACATGTTTTAAAAAGCCAAAAGTTGCCTAAAAGAGCAGAGGTTATCCTTCAAAATCACATGAATACAAAGGACTGATATAATGCTGATCTACAGTGTTTCAGTATCTCCCCCAAAAAGCAGTGCTGCATACGTTTTCCAAAGGAAATTATCATGTAGGACATAAGAAAACAACTGCTTCTTATGTTTCCTTGAGCCTAGGATAAGAACACTAGTAAAAAAAGCAACTTCAACATACCTCTGCAAACACAGTCAAGAAAGAGAGATGACACAGTTTCTGAGATAGATAAGGTGTCATGACTATGGTGGAACCTCCTCCAAAAGAGCAGATGGTTAGAAGCACAGTGATAACCTCCTTCATTAAAAGTAGATGGTAAGAAGCACAGTGAGAACCTCCTCCAGTAAAAGAGCAGATGGTTGGGAAACATAATGATAACCTCCTCCAATAAAGAGAAGATGGTTAGGAACAGGATAATAGAACCTCCTTCATTTAAAAGCAGAGGGTTAAGGTGTTTTTGAGTGACTCCAGAAATTTTTTTACACCACCTCCTCCAAAAGGATGAACAACAAATACATAGAAAAGATCTAAAAATGGGTTTGAAAAGGTTTTTTGTTGGTAAGACCAGTTGAGAAAAAATGGTCAAAACAAATGAAAGTTCATTGGGTTGAAGACCTCTTTCACATAAAAACCACATAGTGGCATAAGGGTGCTAAAGGTCTCTATTTCTTATGTTTACAAAAGCCTTCCTTAAAAGGATAAATCATAATTTATAGTGATTAACTAGAAGTAGCTTCATCTAATTGACCAAGAAGGTGAAATTGGTAAACTAAGCTTGCTTTTTGACCTCTGCAATTGACAAGAAAATACTTTCCACCTAGATGACTTATGATGAAGGGATTTCTTTTTTTTTAGCAGAATCATTATGTTACCAAGGCCAACTCACTCTAAGGTATGAAGGGAAGGAAAACATCAAAAGTTACTTTTTCCAGCTAACTCAAAAGATAGAGGGCACCATTGTAAAATGGATGAGAAAGGCCATAACACAGTGTTTCGAGTTTCAAAACAACCTTCAAGGAAATAAGACATATCATAGTCATGAAGAAGAAATTTCAATGTGCATAAGAACAAACACTGTTTCTTTTATATGGTCTTAAGAAGTTACATTAGTGGTTTTTAAGGGTCACCTCCTTGATGAACAGTAGTAGGGAAAATCTTGGTTTAAAGGGGCCTCCTTACTTAAAAAACAATGGATACATGGTGTTTTCAAAAGGGCTGCAATGGCATTGTTTCTATGAGTTTCTTTCAGATTATGGGTGTTTATAGAGTTTCAAAGTAATAAAATGTTGAAGGCAGTGATATCCCTAGAAGAAGTAGACAATATACTTGGAGGGCACTTGTTGAAAGGTCTAGGACTGTGTCAGAGCTTGAACTTCAGTTTAAGTATCCTAATGCTTATATCAAATGTAAGGATATTGTATACCCACAATATCATCACCCTGATGGTAAGGCTATTGACAAAGAGAGTGCTTCTTTCAGGAATGCTACCTTTTGTGGGAAAAGATATGAAAGTGGTGAGTTTAAGTATTTATTGGATTTTGGAAACACTTGTCACGAATGTTTATCCAAAGATTCGGGCTCCCTCACATGGTGCAAAATGACATGCTTGATCGAATGAAGGCACAACAGAGCAAAGGGAAAATGGGGCCCTCGAATGTGCATAAGGCACCCAGGTGGTCACAACTTACCAAATTTGACATGACCGCCCTCAAATGAAATGACCCGACCTGAACACGTTTCGTCAGGCACCCTCACACAGCATGAGACAGTGCGCTCGACCAAACAAAGGCACAATGGAGAAAATGGAAAAAAGGCCGCTTGAAGGTCCTCAAGGCACCCGAGCAATCACAACTAGGAAATTTTGACATGGCCACCCTCAAATGAAACGACCCGACCCGAACGCGTTTCATTGGGTGCCCTCACACGACACTACATGCCATGCCTGACCAATTGAAGGCACTAGGGGAAAATGGAAAATGGGTTGCCCGAACCTACATAAGGTACCCAAGTAGTCATAACTTATCAAATTTGATATAACTGTCCTCAAACAAAACGACCCGACCCGAACGTGTTTCGTCGGGCGCCCTCAAACGACGTGACACGACATGCCTAATAAAAGGAAGGCACAAGGGAGCAAATGATAAACGGGCCACCCAAATAGGAAAAAGGCACCCAGGTGGTCGCAACATAGAAAACTTGATACGACTACCCTCAGACAAAACAACTTGACCCAAACGCGTTTCGTTGGGTGCCTTCACACGGTGTGACACTGGCGCGCCCGATCGAACGAAGGCACAAGGGGGAAAATGGAAAACGGTTTGCATGAACATGGTTAGGGCATCTAAGAGGTCACGACTTAGAAAATTTGATACGGTTGCCCTCAAACAAAATGACCCGAACGTGTTTCGTCGTGTGCCCTAACATGGCGTGACACGGCCTGCCCGACCGAACGAAGGCACAAGTTAACAAATGAAAAATGGGTTGTTCGAACATGAACAAGGCACCCGGATGGTCACAACATAACAAATTTGATACGACTGCCCTCAAACGAAATGACCCGACCCAAACGCGTTTTGTCGAGCGCCCTCACATGGCGCGACATGGCACGCCTGACTGAACAAAGTTACAAGGGTGCAAATGGAAAATGAGCCACCCAAATGTGGACAAGGCACCCTCAAAGGGAGCCTTCGGGATAGGCTCTAGTGTGAATCTTTCTAGGAGCCACTATGCTGTGTTTTTAGATCCAAATAAACAAGAAAAGTTCAACCAGGTATAACAGTCTTTGAAAGGTTAACTAATCTATTTACACAATTTTTAATCCTGCAATCCTCTAACTAAGTTTGAATGATATTACAATGATAATGGTTCTTCCCAGTGGAGTCTTAAGGTCTGTTGAGGACTGTGGAGTCGCCAAGTGGAAGATTTTAGCTCATAAGGAGGTAAAAGGTTTTATGGTCCACCACCATGTTTATTGGATACCAATCTGAAATATTTTTATGTTTTTTGAGTTATTTTTCAGCTGTGTGGTTTCTAATAATGTCCTAACTCTCTTTCAAAACTTAGCAATGGTTATGAGACAAAGACAATCCACTCTTATGGCTAAACCAACTGATTTTTCAAGGTTAGATAAAGCCTTATGACAATCCTAGGGTTTGCCTAGATTGTCACTGATTCAAACAAGTTTCATCATGATTACCATTTCTTGGTAGTGCTTGAAAAGTTTGCTTTTAACTCACAAAGTTTATATGAAATTTTAAGGGGAACCAGATGAAAATTTGTCTCAGTCCCCAGCGTAGTTGCCAGAAATTTTAGCTCCCTGTAATCAACAAGATTGGCGAAAGTCCAACCGCAAGGAGAAACATCATTTCAACCACTTTTGGATTCTAGGATCTAGCCCTCCTGAATCTGGAGAGGGATCTCTCCAATAAGTGCAAAGATGGATTTGTCTTTGAGGTTTTGGGCAATGATATTAGGCTAGTTATGAAGGCCAAGGGTTTTGTTTGTTTTTGGATGGTTGAGCATGATTACTGTTTTAGGTGGAAGTTTCTAAATGCAAAGAGTTTTAAAAGTGTGAAGTTGCAAGAAAATATAATAAGCTTTGGCCAGGAAGATAGACAATTGCAGGTTTTATATCATTGGGCTATGGAGTCATAATAGGGTTTAATTGAAATAGCAAGAGGCAAGAGTGTTCCATGGGGCAAGTCATCTATGTCTAAGGATCTCTTTAAGGTTTTATTTATGGAATGAAATGATACAACAATAAAGGGAAATAAATAGATGAAGAACAAAGAGCAGCCTAAGATCTGGTAAGTACTTTGAAACTAGCCAGCTTTTGACATACACTTAAGAAAGACATGAAAGTAAACTAGGATCTGGTAAGTACTTTTAAACTAGCCAGCCTTTGATACACTTTCAATAGAAAACATTTTTAAAACAAAGGGAAACTTGAAGGCAACTGTTGGAGTAGAAACTAGCGGGTCGGGCTCACCACAAATCCTCTCCTAGCTCTGCTTTACTTGGTTACTTTCAAGACAAACACAAATATAACACAGAATGGCCTAAGATCTGGTAAGTACTTCTAAACTAGCCAGCTTTTAACACATTCCAAGGGAAATATCCAAACAACCTTTGGGGATAACACTAGGACCAGGGCACACCATATCTTCCATAGTTAATCTCTACTTAACTAATACTGAACATAAAATTCAAGAACAATATTCAACTAAGGCAATAAGACGAGGGAACGCTAACATTATTATGCTTAAACTGAATTAAATCATTCCTAAATAACACAGATTAGAAGAAAACATTCAGATAAATATTTTTAGTCAGAGAAGGGTACTGATATACAATAGGTCCTAACTCTATGCATGCTGTTCTTTATAAGAGAATATGAAAACAGTGAAAACAAAAACAAAATAACAAGTTACAATGAGAAAAACATCACCGTCAACATAGACCAGGATCCCATAAATCAGCTTGTATTGATGCTCCAAACCAGTTACAGCTTTAAGTCCAATGCTTTAGTTTAGCAATCATCTACTCATCTCAGCCTAACTTATCTATCACAAGCAGAGCTCCAAGAGCCAGTGAACACTATTTACAGATAGAAGTCTCAAGCTCAATTACATTTCAATGTTCAGTAGCCAACTCAACCAACCCCTCTCTCATCTTCTCCATAAGTATTTATATGAGAATGAGGAGGTGAGATCTAATAAAAGATCTCCAAATATAATTAATACAGACTTAATGGCTTCTCGGCCTTTGGGGGGCTCAATGAAGAAGCTTACAGTAGGTGTCCTCTATATTAAATAATTTACATTAAGATTAAGCTCGGTGGGAGCTTTTGTTGACCTTTGAGGCTCTGTGTGATTTCGAAGTTACTCTGCTGATATTTTGTCATTAGTTTGCCTGCAGAATTTATCTTTTGGCTACGTTGTGAGGCAGATTTTTGGTCCCAATCAATAACTTCAGCCTCTAATTGAATACTTTGAGGTACAGGTGGAATTTTGGTAGCTAGGAGGAATCAATTTTCCTCAGATGTGCCGGTGGATGCTTTCTGTCCGATGATCCTTTATGATTTTTCTTTTAACTTGTTTTAGTCGGGGGGATTAGGCTCCTGATAACCCATCTCAGCCATAATCCCACAGACCTATCTTAAATCCTCTGTTCTGATATATTTTGTCTTCGGCACTGATACTCTCTGACTGTGCTTGATTTACTGTGTTTTGCTGATATGCAGGGCTACGCAAGGATCATGTGGCATAAATGGTTGATGAATCATTAACAAAACGTGGATTCAAAACCTGCAAATGATTTTCTCTGATGGATCAGAGGTGGGAGGATCGTCACCATCTGCTTCTGAATTTTCCTCGGACATAGCGGAAAAACCATTTAAACCCTGCAAAATACAAAAACATTATGAAATCCTGCATGTATAGGTTCACTGCTTCAGAAGGCACATGGAGGGAGCATGGCCGTTGGATGGCATCATCCAACGGTTGAGATTGATCAAAGGAATTCAAAGGGAAGGCGAAAAAATAATTTGAGTCGGAGTCATCAATCATGCAGAGATCGACGTTGAGGAGTGGAGGTGAATAAATAATGTGAAGGGGTCACATTATTCGGCAAAAATAAAAAGAGGAGACAAAGGTTTAAAACCTTTGTTTTTTTGAGAAAAATAGTTAAAAATGGTGTGTGGGGTTCGGGATGATCGTGGGCCGTCGGATGAGATCAGCCCACGCGATCAACGATGGAAAAACAGGTGCCAAGAACCTTAGAAAATGTGCCCTGACATCAAAAATTTAATAAAACCAAGCCAAATAAAATTTCCCGGGTCTGGATTTGCTGACTAGACGAGGAACCAACGAAGAGCCATCCTAATTAAATTCTGCCACATGGATGTTGATGTGGTGCTGGGACCACCGACACTGCTGTGGACGAGGGGAATGGGGCAATGGAGTGTGGGCCATTGATCTACAAATCAGATCGATGGTGGAGATTATTTAATGACCGTGCCATACCCTGAGTTATCGCACAGGCATCTTCGGAGAGAGATCACCGTCTGACGAGTGGCCTTAGATCAGACGGCATGCATCAATATCACGCCCACTCCACATCTGATATTTAACGCGTGATGAATGGAGGTTTTTGAAAATGGGCCCAATACACATGTCAGCCAATGTATGGAATCACTGCGAAATGAAAAAAAACCACCCCGCTCTCGAAAGCAGTGTGATGGATACTGCTTGGTTTTGCAACGGTGAGTGGTTGGCAGGGACCACTGGCATGATAGATCACGCGTCATCGATCTTCAGATCAGATCGACGGTGCGGAGTGAATGGAATTTTGCACCAGCGAAAGCTTTAGGAAATAATAATAAAAAACTGACAAATTTATATAAACAAAGGCTTATACTTTGGGGGCAGAATATTGATTTTCAATACGGTTTAGCGCCCGACTGCGGGGCCGCGGGTTATATGGAAAACCATGTGACCGGGGATTTAGAAGGGAGGGCTAATCAGCATCGGGTGATGCAATGAGTGCTTGGAGGGCCAGCGCCTGGTTCTGGCACTAGGGCATATGGAGGGGAAGGGTTAAAAGACTTAGCCCAAGGGGGCTTAAGTCTATAATATGAAAATGTGATTTTTATAGGTTTTTAATGGTTTTCAAAGGATTTTGAGGGTTTCGATAAGGAAAGAAAGGGTCTTAAAACCTTATCAAAGGGGTTTTGATGAAGGGAAAAGGGGAAAAACATGAAAATGAAAGATTTCATGGGAAAAGAAAGGAAAATATGAGGTTATTTTTGGAAGAAGGGGGAAAAGGACAATGGTGCTTGCAACAGTATTCTTTCTTGGGAATTAGCAATATTTCTGAGTGTAAAATGGGCACAATAGTAAAGATTTGGATAGAGGCATGAGGCCTTCCAGAGTCTTTCAGAGCCAACACTTTTTAGCAATAAAATTTTTTCCTTGAAGGCTCCAAAAATTTTTAGCCACCTTTTTCTATAACAAATTTTATAGGTGGCTAACACGCTCGAGAAGGTCGGGTCGTGTGTTTGGGCAGTTCGGGTTGTGTCGTTCGCATCGTGTATTCAGGCAGGTGTAGTCATGCATTCAGGTAGGTTAGGTCATGTGTTCAAGTGGGTTGGGTCAGGTCGTGTGAGGGAAGCCATGTTTAAAATGCTAAGTTTTTACTACCCATGTGCTTTGTGCATGTTTGTTCAGCCCATTTTCTATTTTCTCCATCGTGCCTTCATTTTGGTGGGTCAGGTCATGTTGTGGTAGGGCGCCCAAGGAAACGTGTTTGGGTTAGGTTAGGTCAGGTCATCTAAGGGAGGTTGTATAAAAAATGCTAAGTTGTGACCACCCCGATGCCTTGTGCACATTCGTGCGACCCATTTTCTGTTTGCTCCCACGTCCCTTCGTTCAGGCAAGTCGGGTCGAGTTATGTGAGGGTGCCCAAGGAAATGCATTCAGGTCAATTCATGCCATGTGAGGGCACCCAAGGAAACACATTCAGGCGGGTCGATTCGGGTCGGGTCATGTGAGGGCGCCTAAGTAAACACATTCGGTTCGGGTCGTGTGATGACACCCAAGGAAACACGTTCAAGCGGGTCAGGTCATGTCGTGCCATGTGAGGGCTCCAATGGAAAGGCATTTGGGCAGTTTGGGTTAAGTCATGTCATGTGTGGGCACCCAAGGAAATGCGTTCAGGGGGGTTGGGTCATGTCATATAAGGTCATCCAGGGAAACACGTTCGGGCGGGTTGGGTAGGGTCGGGTCAGGTCGGGTCGTGTGAGTGCGCCCAACGAAATGCATTCGGGTTGGGTTGGGTTGGGTCAAGTTGTGTGAGGGTGGCTGTATAAAAAATGCTAATTTGTGACTACCCATTTGCCTTGTGCACATTCATGTGTCCCGTTTCTGATTTTCTCTCTTGTACCTTCGTTCGGGTGGGTTGGGTCGGGTCATGTCATGTGAGTGTGCCCAAGGAAACGTGTTTGCATTAGGTCATTTGGGTTGTGTGAGGGAGGTCATATAAAAAATTCTAAGTTGTGACTACCCGTGTTCCTTGTGCACGTTCGTGCAACCTATTTTCCATTTTCTCCCTTGTGCATTAGTTTGGGCGGGTCAGGTCGTGCCGTGTGAGGGTCCCCAAGGAAATGTGTTTCGGTCGGGATGGGTCAGGTTATGTGAGGTCGCATAAGGAAATGCATTTGGGTTGGGCCGGGTTGGGTCATGTGAGGGTGGTTGTATAAAAAATGCTAAGTTCTGACTGCCTGTGTGCCTTGTGCACCTTTGTCTAATCCATTTGAATTTTTCTTCTTTGTGCCTTCATTCGGGCGGGTTGGGTTGTGTCATGTGAGGGCACCCCAGGAAACACATTCAGGTCGGGTCGGGTCGAGTCATATGAGGGAGGCTGTATCATATTTCTTGCAACTTTTTTTCCATTTGCTCCCATGTGCCTTCGCTCAGGTCAGGTCAGTTCAAGTCGGAATTGTTTTCGTAAGTCTGCCCAAGTACTACCGGGTCACACGGGTCAGCTGTTGCCTATGAGTACAGACCTTCCCTTGAGCTCTGTGTGTGTCAAATCCACTTTCCATCTGTATGTTTAGCTTCGACCCATCAATACTCACCTACTGCAACTTTTGGCACTCAATTTTGACTTATAATGAATTCAGAATGAGCTCTGAACTGAAATTTAGACTCCTGTGAATGCCCTGCCCAACCCAACCTGCACTGCCGAGTCCGTGTGGTACTATTCCACACATCCTTCACATCTACTACCCGAATTGACTCATTCTCTACCTAACCCAACCCAACCTACGGTGCAAACACCCTACGACATTGCTTCGCACGTCTTACAAAAGCCACATGGACGGTCATATCAAATTTGTTAAGTTATGACCTCCCAGGCGCCATGTGCATGTTCATGCAACCTATTTGACATTTTCTCCCTAGTGCCTACTTTTGGTTAGGCATGTCGTGTCACGCCTGTGAGGGTGACTGAAGAAACACATTAAAGTGGGGTTGTTTCTTTTGAGGGCGGTCATATCAAATTTCCTAAGTTGTGACCGCCCGAGTGCCTTGTGCACATTCAGGCAACCTGTTTGCAGTTGTCTCCCTTGTGCCTTCATTCAGTCGGTCTCACAATGTCATCCCATGTGACGGCACCTGACGAAACATGTTCGGGTCGGGTCATTTCGTTTGAGGGCGGCCGTATCAAATTTTCTAAGTTACAACTCCCCGGGTGCCTTGTGCACATTCAGGCAGCCCGCTTGTCATTTGCCCCCTTGTGCCTTTGCTCAATTGGGCACATCGTGTCGTGTCATGTGAGGGTGCCCGATGAAACATGTTTGGGTCAGGTCATCTCATTTGAAGGCAGTTGTACCAAATTTTCTAAGTTTTGACAGCTTGGGTGCCTTCTACACATTCATGCGACCCGTTTGTCCTTTGCTCACTTGTGCCTTGATTCAGTCAGGCATGCTATGTCACGCCATGTGAGGGAACCTGACGAAATGTGTTTGGGTTGGGTCATTTCGTTTGAGGGTGGCCATATCAAATTTTCTATGTTGCGACCACCCGAGTCCCTCGTGCACATTCGAGCAACTCGTTTGCCGTTTTCTCCCTTGTGCCTTCATTTGGTTGGGCATGCCGTGTTGCACTATGTGAGGGCACCCAACGAAACACATTCATGTTGGGTCATTTCATTTGAGGATGACCACCCTAGTGCCTTGTGCATGGTCGGGCAACCCATTTTCCATTTTCTCCCTTGTGCCTTCGTTCATCTAGGTACATCGTGTCATGCCGTGTGAGGGTGCTCGACGAAATGCGTTATGGTTAGGTCATGTAATTTTAGGGTGGCAATATCAAATTTTCTAAGTTGTGACTACCCAGGTGCATTGTGCATGTTCTGGTAGCCCGTTTTTCAATTTCTGCCTTGTGCCTTCATTTATTCGGGTGCGTCATGTCGCATCGTGTAAGGGCGCCTGACGAAATGCGTTCAGGTCGGGTTGTTTCGTTTGAGGGTAGCCTTATCAAATTTGCTAAGTTGTGACTGCCCGCATGCCTTGTGCACGTTCGGGTAGCCCATTTTCTGTTTGCTCCCTTGTGCCTTCATTCGGTCGGCCACGCCATGTGAGGGTGCCCGACGAAACGCGTTCGGGTCAGGTTGTTTTGTTTGAGGGCGGTTAATTCAAATTTGCTAATTTGTCACTGCTCAAGTTCCTTGTGCACGTTCGAGCAGTCCATTTTCCATTTTCACCCTTGTAACTTTGTTTGGTCAGGCGTGCCGTGTCGCGCCATGTGAGGGCACTCAACAAAATGCATTCGGTTTGGGTCATTTCATTTGAGGGTGGTCGTATCAAATTTGCTATGTTGTGACCATCCGGGTGCCTTGTGCAAGTTCGGACGGCCGATTTTTCATTTTATCCCTTGTGCCTTCATTCGGTCAGGTGGGTTGTGTCACGCCATGTTAGGGCACCCAATGAAACACGTTCGGGTCATTTTTTTTAAGGGCGACCGTATCAAATTTGTTAAGTTGTGACCGCTTGGGTGCCTTGTGCATGTTCGTGTGATTTTTTTACCATTTTCCCCCTTCCACCTTCGTTCGATATGGCATGCTGCTGTCACGCCGCGTGAAGGTGCCCGAAAAAACGTGTTTGGGCCAGGTTGTTTCATCTAAGGGTGGTCGTATCAAATTTTCTATGTTGTGACCACCTGAGTGCCTTTTTCTCGTTTGGGCGGCCCATTTTTCATTTGCTCCATTGTGCCTTCGTTCGGTTAGGCACGCCATGTCACGTTGTTTGAGGGCGCCCAACGAAACGCATTCAGATTGGGTATTTTCATTTGAGGATGGTTGTATCAAATTTGATAAGTTATGACTTCTCGGGTGCCTTGTGTAGGTTCAGGCAACCCGTTTTCCATTTTTCCTCTGTGTCTTCATTCGGTCCGGCGTGGCATGTAGTGTCGTGTGAGGGTGCCTGATGAAACGTGTTTTGGTCGAGTCATTTCATTTGAGGGTGGCCATATCAAAATTTCCAAGTTGTGACCATCTAGGTGCCTTGAGGACGTTCGGGCAACCTTTTTTTTGTTTTCTCCCTTATGCCTTTGTTTGGTCGAGCGCACTATCTCTTACCGTGTGAGGATGCCCGAAGAAACGTGTTCGAGTCGAGTCATTTCATTTGAGGGCGGTTGTATCAAATTTGGTAAGTTGTGACCTTCCGAGTGCCTTTTGCATGTTCAAGGGCCCCATTTTCCATTTTATCCCTTGTGCCTTCATTCAGTTAGGCACGTCGTGTTGCGCTGTGTGAGGGTGCTCGAAAAAATGCGTTCGGGTCGGGTCGTTTCATTTGAGGGTGACTGCATCAAATTTGCTAAGTTGTGACTGCTCGAGTGCCTTGTGCACATTTGGGGGCCCATTTTACATTTTCTCCCTTGTGGCTTCGTTCGGTCAAGCACGTCGTGTGGCACCATGTGAGGGCACCCAACGAAATGCGTTCAAGTTAGGTTGTTTCGTTTGAGAGTGGTCTATCAAATTTGCTGATTTTTCACCACTCAGGTGCCTTGTCCACATTTGGGTGGCTCATTTTCCATTTGCACCCTTGTAACTTTGTTCGGTCAGGCGTGCCATGTCGTGCCATGTGAGGGTGATCGACAAAACGCGTTTGGGTCGGGTCATTTCGTTTGAGGGTAGTTGTATCAAATTTGTTATGTTGTGACCATCCGGGTGCCTTGTTCATGTTCAAACGACCCATTTTTCATTTGTTCCCTTGTGCCTTCGTTCAGTCGGGCAGGCCGTGTCGCGCCATGTTAGGGCACACGATGAAACACGTTCGGGTCATTTTGTTTGAGGGCGACCGTATCAAATTTGCTAAGTCATGACCTCTTAGATGCCCTATCCTGTTCGTGCAAACTGTTTTCCATTTTCCCCCTTGTGCCTTCGTTCGATCGGGCGCGCCAGTGTCACACTGTGTGAAGGCACCCAACGAAACGTGTTTGGGTCAAGTCATTTTGTTTGAGGCTAGTCGTATCAAATTTTCTATGTTGCGACCACCTGGGTGCCTTTTTCCTGTTTGGGTGACCTGTTTTTCATTTGCTCCCTTGTGCCTTCCTTTTGTTAGGCATGTCATGTCACGTCGTTTGAGGGTGCCCGACGAAACAAGTTCAGGTCGGGTCGTTTTGTTTGAGGAGGGTTGTATCAAATTTGATAAGTTATGACTAGTTGGGTACCTTATGTAGGTTCAGGCAACCCATTTTCCATTTTCCCCCACTCCCTTCATTCGGTCGGGCGTGGCATGTAGTGTCGTGTGAGGGCACCCAACGAAATGCGTTCGGGTCGGGTCATTTCATTTGAGGGTGGCCATGTCAAAATTTCCTAGTTGTGACTGCTCGGGTGCATTGAGGACCTTCAAGCGGCCTGTTTTCCATTTTCTCCATTGTGCCTTTGTTTGGTCGAGTGCATTGTCTCATGCTATGTGAGGGTGCCCGACGAAACGTGCTCAGGTCGGGTCATTTCGTTTGAGGGCGGTCGTGTCAAATTTGGTAAGTTGTGACCACCTGGGTGCCTTGTGCACATTCGAGGGCCCCATTTTCCCTTTACTCTCTTGTGCCTTCATTCGATCAGGCATGTCGTTTTGCACCGTGTGAGGGAGCCCGACAAAATGCGTTTAGGTCAGGTCGTTTTGTTTTAGAGTACCGTATCAAATTTTCTAAGTTGTGACTGCTTGGTTGCCTTGTGCATGTTTGGGCATCCCATTTTCCATTTTCTCCCTTGTGCCTTCACTTGGTCAAGCACATCATGTGGCACCATGTGAGGGCACCTGACGAAACACGTTGGGGTTGGGTTGTCTCGTTTGAGGGCGGTCGTATCAAATTTGCTAATTTGTCACTGCTCGGGTGCCTTGTGCATGTTCGGGTAGCCCATTTTCCATTTTCACCCCTGTAACTTCGTTCGGTCAGGTGTGCTATGTCACATCATGTGAGGGTGCTTGATGAAACGCATTCAGGTCAGGTCATTTCATTTGAGGGCAGTCGTATCAAATTTGCTATGTTGTGACCATCCAGGTGCCTTGTGCAAGTTCATACGACCCATTTGTCTTTTACTCCCTTGTGCCTTCATTCGGTCGAGCAGGCCGTGTCGTGCCATGTTAGGGCACCCAAAGAAACACGTTCGGGTCATTTTTTTTTAGGGCGACAATATCAAATTTGCTAAGTTGTGACCACTCGGGTGCCTTATGCATGTTCGTGCGAACCGTTTTCCATTTTCCCCATTGTGCCTTCATTTGATCGGGCGCGCCGGTGTCACGCTGTGTGAAAGCGCCTGACGAAACGCGCTCGGGTCAGGTCATTTCATCTGAGGGCAGTTGTATCAAATTTTCTATGTTGTGACCTCCCGGGTGCCTTTTTCTCGTTTGGGTGGCCCATTTTTCATTTGCTCCCTTGTGCCTTCCTTCAGTCAGGTACGTCGTGTCACGCCGTTTGACGGCACATGACAAAACACGTTCAGGTCAGGTCATTTATTTTGAGGATGGTTGTATCGAATTTCATAAGTCATGACTGCTTGGGTGCCTTGTGAAGGTTTGGACAACCCATTTTCGTTTTCCCCTATGCCTTCATTCGATCGAGCGTGGCGTGTAGTGCCATGTGAGGTCGCCCGATGAAACGTGTTTGGGTTGGGTAATTTCATTTGAGGGTGGCTTTATTAGAATTTCCAAATTGTGACTGCCCGGGTGCCTTGAGGAGATTCAGGCAGCCCATTTTCCATTTTCTCTCTTGTGCCTTTGTTCGATCAAGCGCATTGTCTCTCGCCGTGTGAGGGTGCCCGACGAAATGTGTTCGGGTTGGGTCGTTTCTTTTGAGGGCGGTCATATCAAATTTGGTAAGTTTTGACTGCCTGGTTGCCTTGTGCACGTTCAGGTGCCCCATTTTCCATTTTCTCTCTTGTGCCTTCATTCGGTCAGGCACGTCGTGTCACAACATGTGAGGTTGCCCACCGAAACGTGTTCAGGTCGGGTTGTTTCGTTTGAGGGTGACCGTATCAAATTTTATAAGTTGTGACTACCTGGGTGCCTTGTGCACATTCGGGTGGCCCATTTTTCATTTTCTCCCTTGTGCCTTCATTCAGGTCGAGCACGTCATGTGGCACCATGTGACGACACCCCACGAAATATGTTCAGGTCGAGTCATTTAGTTTGTGGGAAGCTGTATCAAACTTTCTAAGTTGTGACCACCCAGGTGCCTTTTGCATGTTCTGGCAACCCATTTTTCATTTGCTGCCTTTTTCCTTCATTCGGTTGGGTGCGTCATGTCACACAATGTGAGGGTGCCCAATGAATTGCGTTCAGGTCGGGTTGTTTCATTTGAGTGTGGCGATATCAAATTTGCTAATTTGTGATGATCCGGGTGCCTTGTGCACATTTGTGCCACCCATATGCCACTTGCTCCCTTGTCCCTTCCTTCAGTCGGGCGTTCCATGTAGTGCCAGGTCAGGGTTTGCGATGAAACATGTTAGGGACAGGTCGTTTTGTTTGAGGGCAGTTGTATCAAATTTTCAAATTTGCGACTGCCTGGGTGCCTTGTGCACGTTCGTGCGACGTGTTTGTCATTTTTCTCCCTTATTCCAACGTTTGGTTAGGTGTGCCATGTGATGGCACCCAACAAAACACGTTCGGGTTGGGTCATTTCATTTGAAGGAGATCATATTGAATTTGGTAAGCTGTGACTGCCCAAGTGCCTTGTGAACGTTTATGTGGACCTTTTGTCATTTTCTCCCTTCTGCCTTCATTCGGTCAGGTGCGCCGTGCCGTGCTGTGTGAAGGTGCCTGAAGAAATGCATTTGAGTCGGGCCATTTCGTTTCAGGGCACCCGTATAAAATTTTCTATGTTGTGACCGCTCGAGTGCCTTGTGCAGGTTCGGGTGGCCAATTTTTCGTTTACTCCCTTGTGGCTTCATTCGGTCGGGCACACCGTGTACCACCGTGTTAGGGTGCCTGACGTAACGCGTTAAGATCGAGTCATTTCATTTGAGGGTGGTCATATCAAATTTTCTAAGTTGTGACTGCCTAGGTGCCTTATGCATGTTCGTGTGACCCATTTTCCATTTGTGCCCTTGTGCGTTCGTTCGATCAGGCGCGTCATGTCACGCTGCGTGAGGCCACCCGACGAAACGTGTTAGGGTTGGGTCATTTCATTTGAGGTTAGCCATATCAAATTTTCTAAGTTGTGACTGCCTGAGGGCCTTGTGCATGTTCAAGCAGCCCGTTTGCCATTTTCTCCCTTGTGCCTTCATTCGTTCGGGTGTGTCGTGTCACGCAATGTGAGGGCGCCTGACGAAACATGTTTGGGTCGGTTCGTTTCTTTTGAGGGCGATCGTATCAAATTTTCTAAGTTGTAACTACCCAGGTGCCTTGTGCATGTTCAGGTAGCCCATTTTCCATTTGCTCCATGTGCCTTCATTCAGTCGGGTGTGGCGTGTAGCATCGTGTGAGGGCGCCCGACGAAACGCGTTTGGTTCGGGTCCTTTCGTTTGAGGGTGGTTATATCAGGTTCGCTAAGTTGTGACCACCTGGGTGCCTTGTGGATGTTCGAGCAACCCGTTTGTCATTTTCTTCCTTGTGCCTTTGTTAGGCTGGGTGAATTGTGTCACATTGTGAGAGGGTGCTTAACGAAACGCATTCAGGCTGGGTCATTTCATTTTAGGGCAGTCATATCAAATTTTTTAAGTTGTGACTCCCTGTGGTGCCTTGCGCATGTTTAGGCAGCCCATTTTTTTTTTCTCCCTTATGCCTTCGTTTGGTCAGGCGTGTTGTGTCACACCATGTGAGGGTGCCCGTCGAAACATGTTCGGGTTAGGTCATTTCTTTTGAGGGCAGCCATATCCAATTTTCTAAGTTGTGACTACCCGGGTGCTTTGTGCACATTCGGGCAGCCCGTTTTCCATTTTCTCCCTGGTGCCTTCGTTCGGTCAGGCACGTCACATGGCACTGTGTGATATTTCCAAATGAAATGAGTTCGAGTTGGGTTATTTCATTTGAGGGCGGCTGTATCAAATTTGCTAAGTTGTGACTGCCCGAGTGCCTTGCACACGTTTGGGTGGCCCGTTTGTCGTTTGCTCCCTTGTGCCTTCGTTCGATCGGGCACGTCATGTCGTGCCATGTGAGGGTGCCCGACGAAGCACGTTCAGGTCAGGTCATTTCATTTGAGGGTGGCCATATCAAATTTACTATGTTGTGACTGCCTGTGTGCCTTGTGCATGTTCAGACGACCTTTTTTTCATTTTTTCCCTTGTGCCTTCATTCAGTTGGGCATGTCATGTCACGCTGTGTGAGGGAACTCGAAAAAACGCATTCAGGTCGGTTCATTTCATTTGAGGGTGGTCATATAAAATTTTCTAAGTTGTGACCTCCCAGGTGTCCTGTGTACATTCGTGCAATCCATTTTTCATTTTCTCCCTTGTGCCATCATTCGCTTCGGTACACTATGTCGCGCCGTGTGAGGGCGCGCGACGAAACGCATTCGGGTCAGGTCATTTCCTTTGAGGGTGACAGTATCAAATTTGCTAAGTTGTAAACGCCCAAGTGCTTTGTGCACATTCGTGTAGCCAATTTTCCATTTTCTCCCTTATGTCATCATTCTGTCATGTCACGCCATGTGAGGGCACCCAAAAAAATGCATTCGTGTCGGGTCATTTCATTTTAGGGCGGTTGTATCAAATTTTCTAAGTTGTGACTGCTCGGGTGCCTTGTGCACGTTCAATAAGCCCATTTGTCATTTTCTCTCTTGTGCCATCATTTTGTCAGGCGCACCACGTCATGCTGTGTGAGGGCACCTGATGAAATGCATTCAGGTTGGGTCATTTCATTTGAGGGTGGCCTTATCAAATTTTCCAAGTTGTGACCACCTGGGTGCCTTGTGCATGTTCGTGCGACCCGTTCCTCCTTTTCTCTTATGTTCACTCGTTCGGTTGGGCATGTCGTGTGAGGGTGCCCAATGAAATTCATTTGGGTTGGATTAGGGTCCCATGATTTGGCATATTGGCAAGCCAAATGACAGGGTAACATCAAACCAACTTTGGAGCCCAAGGACCTAGCCTTCTTGGACTTAGAGAGGGCTCTTTCTATTTCTGCAAAGGATATGAACTTGTTTGCTTTCTATGTATCTGATTTTAGGCTAGTTGTTAAGTATTTTCTGGTTTTTTTTAGGTTTTTGAGGGAAGAACTGATCAAAGGATAAATATATAGCAAGATATAAGATCAACTGGTCTATGGGGTCGACAAGGTTGAGACTGCCTCAAAGGGTGGAGAAGGTATATTGCAGGGCCGATTTGGTCGAGGTAAAATGGATTCTTTTAGGTGGAATGAAATGGGATGGACAATAAGTTTGTGAAATACAAAGAGATTTTAAACATAAATAGTTAATCAGCAAGAATTCATAAGTTAGGGCTAGCCATTGGTCTCTATGAACGAAACTTAAACTAATAAATGCATAAAATAAACATTCCAGTGATGCATGGAAGTATAAGACCCTCCAACTTTGGGAAATCACCTTCAAATTTTTGGGAAAACAAATAAGACAGACAAACAACTCAATTTACGAAGAGGGAACTCCTAAACATCATATTTTGAGTTATTGGGAACTTTGAAAATAGAATTCAAAGTTTTAGGCAAAGGGCAAGATCAAAACAAGACCTCCTTGGTTCAACTAAGACACTCAATAATTAAAAGAGAGTTTTAAGAGATGGAGCATTGACTAGCCATGAGTAAGCAGGGCATACTGTGAATCATACTTACAATGCATAACAACCATAAATGAACCAAGCAACAATTTCTCCACTGATCAAAGAGCAGTTAAGAATTCTTTGATATGACTAAGAAGTAAGAAAAACATAGAAGCTGTAATAAAATCAGGAAACTTGAGGTGCCTCCATGCGCATGTCTCAAATCTATTCTTTACTGACCTACAACAAGAAAGAAACATGGAAACGTGTATGATAAACTAAGGAAATCATACATATAGGAACACTATACCATTTAACAAGCCAAGGAATCCAACAAACAGTCCTCTTCCACCATCCAAGACAAACAATAAATCATCCACATCACGAGACAAAGTGTTTCTTCAAAGCTTGTAATATCATGTATTTCTCTATATCATCATTTTCAGCCTCTATTTACAATGAAATCTCTTGGAATATATACGCCAAAGAGAAGGAAAACGTCGTAGAGCAACTAGCAATCCCATTGGCCTAATACAAATATCTGATTTTGTCCTTAAGGATTTGCAAAGCCCAAGGCACAAAATATCTATAAAAATATCTTAAAATGCTAAAAAAGGAAATTGAATTGACTTTTCATAACTGACAATGGCTAAAAATGGCCTAGCACACATTTGGATAAGCCACTTTAGAAAACTACTTTTTTGACAAAATGCTATAGGAATGTCTTTTTTGCAGACAGCTTTTGAGGGACCTCTTCATGTTGAGGCGAGGCCCGTGATGGCTCGTTGGAAATCCCTAGATATTTAGTTTCTGAAAATATTTTTTTTTCCCCAAACGGATCACTATAAGTATGTGAAAAATAGACCTGAGTGGAAAAAACCAGAAATTAGCCCTTTTCTGATACGAGAGGCAGAAAGTAAATAAATCATTGTTTTTCGCCTCTTTGGGGGATCAAAACTCATCCTTTGGATCTAAAATTTTCTGAGTAGATTCCCTTGAATATAATGCATCCAATGATACCACTTTCAACCTTTGAGGATGCTCCGAACAAAAATAGCGATTCCCACAAATTTATGCAATTAGGCCCAAAAATGTCAAAAAACAAAATCTTGTCGAAATTTGCCCAATTTTGGTGAGCAAGCCTTTCATGGCTTTTTAGAAACCTATAGAGAAGCAGAGGCCAATATTTCAAGCTTAGAGGTGTCTTTTCCATCTTTTCTCACCAGTCGCCCTCTTTGGGCAGTCTTGAGTTTGTTTCGTTTTTTGGTTTAATTCCTTGTTTTTTTGGAATTTTTAGTCTTTGGCGAAGAAGTCATGGCCCCTTGCCTAGGAGAGGCAGTTAGCACATGCTTTGGAGAGTGCCCTTCATGCTCTATGTTTTGTGTTTTCTTGTCCTCATCATTGTTTGCTTGAGGGATGTCTTGTTTATCCTTGTCACTACTTTCTTCATCACTGTCATGTTCTTTCCCTTCACCATTTTGCTGCCCATCACTTTGCTCTTTATCATCACTATGATTATTGCCACTTTTCCCTTCCTTATTGTCATGTTTGGACCCTTTTCCTTGTTCCTCATCATCACTATTTTGCTTATATTTCTCTTCTTTGACTTACCAAGATAAACTTATTAAGTGATCATTGAAATAAGTCTTCAACCAACACACCTTTTCCTCTTTGCAAATCACTTTTCTTCTTTGTGTTTAGCAAACAAGTATTTATTGAATGAAAACAAAGTCACCTCTTCAGTATTGTGTTTGAGCCAAGAAGCCTTTGCAAAACTCTACTTTTCCTTCTAGAGATTTTTCCAATCCTTAACTTTTCATAACACAGAAAAGAGCTTCTTTAAGCTAACTAAAAACCCTTTATATAAAATATGTTTTGTTTTGTAGAGTCTGTGTGAAATTTTAGCTATTCACCGCACAAAACTCTTTCAAATTGGGTCATTAATCCTCCTCTCTTTCTCTGTTTCTGTCCTTTAATATTCAAAGTAAAAAGACCTTCTTTTAAACTAGCAAAGTCCTCATCCCTTTTATCATTGTCTCTTTGATTTTGATGTTCATGGTGCTCTTTGAAATCACTATTAGGATATCTCTTCAAACTGATTGAAAAACCTTTCAATCAAACTTTTTTTTTTCCTTTACAGGCTTGTGTAAATCCTCAACTATTCATAGCACAACTTTATATTTTCACAAGGTAATAGCCCTTCAAGAATGACTCCCTATTTTAGGCATTTCAAAGCTTCAATTTGAAATGATGGCTCTTCTTGCTTTAATCAATGTTTTTTCTTTGATTTATTAAACATTGTGCCCAGTGTTTAAATGCTTGGATGAAATGTTTGAGGGCTCAGCTGCCTCATTCAACAAGTCACCGGGCCGTTCAAGTATGAACGTGTCGCATTCAGAGGAGGTTGGGCACCGAGCACAGGTGTGTCGCGCCTTTCTACAGGCGCACCGCGCCTATGAAGAGAGTATTTTAAAAATAACATACAGGCCTGCTGGGAACAAACAAAGGCGTGCCACGCATTCCTTCCAGCTTGAAAACGACTTCTTTTCCCATGCAACAGTCGATTCTTTCAGATCAGAATGTTGCACAAAACTTGCAATTTTCTGCTCTGGGTTAGTGATTAGGCTATCCATATTCGATATTTTGTAATATGTCATGTTTTGAAAATAATCTTCATGAATGTGATGTGTCAAAAATTTTCAGAAATGCAAGCTCAAGGTTCCTGTTAAATATTTTGTAGTGGATGAAAATGCTAATTGAAGGAGACATAAGATAATATTTTTAGCAATTAGGGGCAAAAATACAGGCGTCCGTGCTAAAAAGACAGTATAAAACAAGAAACCTTGCACCTTTGACAATTTTTTGCTTAGAGTAGTTCTCAACACCACTATTGCAGCCCTTACAAACATATAAAAAATAACACCGCTAGTTCTTGGATTTGTGTAGAAGGGAGATAATTACAAACACAATGTTGCAACATTTGTCAATGACCCTTCAGACCTATCATGAGGCTTTCCTCATTATCTACTGATGGAGGTAAGGATTTATTTTCTGCTTGTCACTTTGGATATCCTCAAACAATGGTGCACCCTCTACTTATTTGTGAAGGAGGCCTATGTTTGACAACTACCTGTGTCCTCTAAAAACTCTGTCTCCATCACTTAATGGATGAGCCTTTTGAATGTGAGTGAAAATATGGCTTCATCACATTTTTTAACCCTTTGGATGAGCTGTGTCATGGTGAAAATATTTGGAGTGGTGATCCCCTACCATTTTGAGAAGGATGGCCTATAAACAGTGAAATGTTTCACCCTATTTTACCATGTGTGATAGCAGAGATAGGAATTTCTTTCTGGTTTCCAAAATCCAATAAATACTTAAACTCACCACTTTCATATCTTTTCCCACAAAAGGTAGCATTCCTGAAAGAAGCACTCTCTTTGTCAACAGCCTTACCATCAGGGTGATGATATTGTGGGTATACAAGATCCTTCCATTTGATATAAGCATTAAGATACCTAAACTGAAGTTCAAGCTCTGACACAGTCCTAGACCTTTCAACAAGTGCCCTCCAAGTATATTGTCTACTTCTTCTAGGGATATCACTGCCTTCAACATTGTATTACTTTGAAACTCTATAAACACCCATAATCTGAAAGAAACTCATAGAAACAATGCCATTGCAGCCCTTTTGAAAACACCATGTATCCATTGTTTTTGAAGTAAGGAGGCCCCTTTAAACCAAGATTTTCCCTACTGTTGTTCATCAAGGAGGTGACGCTTAAAAACCACTAATGTAACTTCTTAAGACCATATAAAAGCAACAGTGTTTGTCCTTATGCACATTGAAATTTCTTCTTCATGACTATGATATGTCTTATTTCCTTGAAGGTTGTTTTGAAACTCGAAACACTGTGTTATGGCATTTCTCATCCATTTTACAATGGTGCCCTCTATCTTTTGAGTTAGCTGGAAAAAGTAACTTTTGATTTTTTCCTTCCCTTCATAACTTAGAGTGAGTTGGCCTTGGTAACATAATGATTCTGCTCAAAAAAAAGAAATCCCTTCATCATAAGTCATCTAGGTGGACAGTCTTTTCTTGTCAATTGCAGAGGTCAAAAAGCAAGCTTAGTTTACCAATTTCACCTTCTTGGTCATTTAGATGAAGCTACTTCTAGTTAATCACTATAACTTATGATTTATCATTTTAAGGAAGGCTTTTGTAAACATACGAAATAGAGACCTTTAGCACCCTTATGCCACTATGTGGTTTTTATGTGAAAGAGGTCTTCAACCCAATGAACTTTCATTTGTTTTGACCATTTTTTATCAACTAGTCTTACCAACAAAAAACCTTTTCAAACCCATTTTTAGATCTTTTCTATGTATCTATTGTTCATCCTTTTGGAGGAGGTGGTGTAAAAAAATTTCTTGAGTCACTCAAAAACACCTTAACCCTCTGCTTTTAAATGAAGGAGGTTCTATTATCCTATTCCTAACCATATTCTCTTTATTGGAGGAGGTTATCATTATGTTTTCCAACCATATGCTCTTTTACTAGAGGAGGTTCTCACTGTGCTTCTTACCATCTACTTTTAATGAAGGAGGTTATCACTGTGCTTCTAACCATCTGCTCTTTTGGAGGAGGTTCCACCATAGTCATGACACCTTATCTATCTCAGAAACTGTGTCATCTCTCTTTCTTGACTGTCTTTGCAGAGGTATGTTGAAGTTGCTTTTTTTACTAGTGTTCTTATCCTAGGCTCAAGGAAACATAAGAAGCAATTGTTTTCTTATGTCCTACATGGTAATTTCCTTTGGAAAACTTATGCAGCACTGCTTTTTGGAGGAGATACTTAAACACTGTAGATCAGCATTATATCAGTCCTTTGTATTCATCTGACCTTGAAGGATAACCTCTGCTCTTTTAGGCAACTTTTGGCTTTTTGAAACATGTGTTAGTTGCCCTTCACTCACTATACTCTATTTGTTTCACTGATGGAAAAACTCTTCAACATGAAGGACCTATTGGAACTTGTCCCTTTGCTCTTATTTGCATACTGTTTATCTTTCAATTACACCCCTGCATAGATGCAAAATATATGACTTTGAACCTTGGAGAGCTCCTTTGGTGTCTTATGAAGACTTTTTCCTTATCTAAGCACATTCTTTTTAGATAGTGAACATGCTTATCTTCTTTTGATTTGGATCTTTGTTGAACTTCTTCTGAACTGAGACAAAATGACCTCTTAGTGGTGTGCGACCTATGGATGGATCAAGACTTATTTTGCAGAATAGGAAGACAATCTATGGCTGATTGGTACTAGTCAGAGGATTTTTGGCTTAGGATATTTTTGCCAAGGAAAAGACTCCCTAAACACCACTATCTAACTTAGGGGAAATCTTGACATATTATGAGTGTTTTCTTTGATATGATTATATTTTCAAATGGCAGATGAATAGGGATAGGGTTGCAGATACTTTGTCAACTTTTGGATCGTGAATGACATGAGGAACAAGGGTAAATGACAGTAGATAACTTTTAGCTATGACAGTTATGGACAGGGTTATTTTTCTGAAACTAGATAGGACTTGACAAATGGGTTTTTTTATCCTCATAGGCTGACAGGAAGGGGTAGGAGAAAAAAAATTGTTTTGGGGTGTTTTCTAGATGACATATTTGACAGTTTGGAGATCAGCTTCTAGAAAAATCAGCTAAGGAAACTAGTCATCAATAACAGGTAAAAATATTGATGACTAATAGTGTCTCCATTTGGGAAGGGCAACTCCCTTTCAAGAGGTGTCCAGAATTTCAGATCTCTGGATTTTGAAGATCAGTGCCTTATCCATTGGCACAAATTTCTTTCTTTCTTGATGTTATTTATGAAAATTGACAGCATGATTAGCATCAAAGTCATCTCTACCTACCCAACTATATTTCCTAACATTTTTTCTTCTTTAGGTGCATTTTCACAAGGCAACCCTTTGACATGATATTTTTGAAAAAATAATACTATCTAGTTCTACCCTTATATCTTCTGGGAGTTCAGATTGAACTGATGAACTCCTTTGATTCTCTACCTACACTAGATTGACTGTCAAGATTAAGTTGTTTGACATGATTTTATTCACTACACTAGAACATGAAATTGAAAAATGACCAAATCAGGATTAGACAGTCTGATTTGTCATGTGTTTGTGGCATAAAATACAAGCTGCACACAAATATTATTTTGCATGAAATGAGATTTAGAAAAATCAGGGCTAGGATACATAGTTTGTTTTTCATCCCTATTTTCCTCTTTGGTTTTGTTTTGAGCATGTGGAACCAGTATTTTTTCCTAATCTACCTTCATTGATAAGTCAAGATTACACATTTTGACTATCATTTCTTTCACTAACTTATCAGCAATCAATTTAAAACATGTTCAGTTATGATTAGGCTAGATAACTGAACAAGGAATCTTTTGAGCACTAGTAGCGGCATTTAGACTTGCATGCTTTCAGAATGACTATTTTTTGAACATGGAGCTTTTCTGTTGTTTCTCAAACTTCCCTCTTTTCTACTTTTCTATTGTTTTTGTATTTTCTATTTTGGATTCATTTCTTCAAACAATTTAGAACTAAAAAGATGCTCACAAGGCTGAGCTTATTTTCCACACCTATCTATCTATCCTAATCTAACCTATACACAATATACATTCATTTAGTGAAATATTTTTCCAACAAAGCCAATCAAGTAGATCATTCCATGAGGGATTTAGTTTCAGCTTTTTTAGAGTGCTAAATAAATGAAAAGACCGCTTCCACTTTGCTTGTTTTCAAACAGTATTGCCTAAAAAATTTCTCACTATTTGCAATAGACTGTTCTGGGTGGAACACACTACTCCTTCATATTTCTCAAGGAAAACAACAAATGGATCTTGGAATAATAACTGATCTAGAGGATTTGATATATAGGCTTCATTCAGGACTACTCTTTCTTCCACTTGGCTATATTTGGGACTCTCTTGGTAAAGAAACTCTTCCCCTTGCTCACGATCACTTGAATTTTCAGACTCATAAAATATTGCAGTGTCGTCTTCTTTCCAAGCTGATGTGTTTTGATTAAGTGGACTGAAAACTATGTGAAGGTCATCATGCTGATTAGCAAGGATACCCTTTGGCAGTAAATCCTCTTGAAAGGATAGTGTGACAACTCTCATGTGTTTATGAACCTCTATTTCTTCATCTACAATTTGTAACTCAATGGAACTTGGTGGTTGCAAATCTAGATTTAAGGAGGATTCCATGTCCAGAATGATTTCCTCAACCATTTCAGGAGAAGACTTCTCATGGAAAACTTGCTCAAGAATTTCATCATCCTCCTCAACCTCATCATCAAAGCTGAATGACTGCTGATTTCCAATTATGTGAACATTATTTCTGATGGACTGAAGTGAAGTAGAGCAAAGAGTTGGAGACTCTTCACTTATTTATAAACTCTCAAGGCTCTCCTCATTAGTGTCATAGGTGACCTATCTTGGCTGATTGATGCTTTCAATCTGATGACAGTGAACTTCATCCCACACATCAACCTTTGATGGCTCTGTAAGGTTAGCTTCTGCTTAGATATCATAATCATCAATATATTGATCAAACCTTGGAGAATCATCAATGTAAGTAATGTCACTAGCCATGCATATTGGACTATCAGATTGTTTATCTTCAAATTGATTTACAAATCTATTTTTTGACTTATGGTATGCAAGATTACCAGGAGAAAGATCAAAAAAAATTTGTTCATATGATGCTTTAGAGACTGTCTGCATGTTTATGAGTTGATCTATCTCATATTTAGTTAAAAAGGGAGGCATTTTTATCTCTCTTTGGATATAACTACAATAATCATCTTTCTCTTGGGAAAGCTGATTTGGAGGATGAATTTCTTTTTGGGCTTCACCCATGAGAGATGATGAATCATCATTTGTGCCTTTAGAGAGATCCTGTGGGTTCTCTTTCATTTCTTGATTGTTTTCACCTTCAACCAATTCTTTGTGATGTTAAGGATAGTTAGCATGTAATTCATGAGTTGCTTCTGATAGATTTTCAGGAGGCCAATTTGCTCGTATGAAGTCAAATGACTCAAAGCATAAAGGTATAGATCCTATAGGTTTTGATTTATCTTCTATTTCAGATTTGAATTCATCCTCAATCAACTCTTCTTGATGTTTGGGATAATAAACATGGGATTCATGAGTTTCCTTTGATAGATTCTTAGGAGGCCAATTTTCTTGTATGAACTAAAATGACTAAAAGCATAAAGGTAGAGATCCTACAGGTTTAGATTTTTCTTCCATTTCAGATTCTGTGATTTCAAGATGGCTGATAGTTTCTTTAGAGAATTCCTCGATGTTTTTATTTGCAACTTTCTCATTAGGCACATTTTGTTTGTTACTCTTGTCTTGTAATAGTTGAGTGTGTTCATCCCAAGGAAGAAGTGTAGGTTGGTTTGAATAAGCAGTGTTAACCTTAAATTTGTGTCTTTCTCTTTTCCTGTCAAGTAGAGGCATCAATTTTCTGAACATGTATACCAATTTTTCCAATTTTTCAACTGTGTTCTCACTTGGATCCATATATGTTTACCAGAAAGAGTGACTATGTCCTTTCATCCAGTCTAAAGTTCTCTACCAGTGGAGTATTTTGGTCTATTGAGGGTTGTGGAGTCGCCAGGTGGAATTTTTGAACTTTTCTAACCACCATCAGCATGATTTAGACTGCATAATGCATTCCCATGTGATTTCATAAGGAATAATGGAGTAATAGGCCTATTGGAGGCTAGTGGAGTCGTCAGGTGGAATTTTTAGATGTTTTGAGGGTATATGTGTATTTCCACCGCCAATACTGACAAAACACCAATCTAAGGATGTTTTTGGTGTTTTTTGAGTTTTTATGCAGCCCTAAGGTTTGCAAGAGTGTCCTATAGCTGGGTCATTATTTTGCTAGGATGGTGAGACAACCAGATTCTACTCTTTGGAAAACACTTTAATTTTCTAGCTTTGACTGAAACTTTGAGAGTTACTAAGGTGTACTTAGATTGTTGCTAGCTTAGAAAGTCCCACCATGATCACCATTAAGCATGAGTGGTGGGGTAAGTCAACAAGATAATCTTCTTAAGGGATGATGAAATTGTTTAGGGAAGTCTAAGTTTGTTTATTACTCAGAGTCCCACTGTGATCACCATTATGTTAGGGTCCCATGATTTGGCAGATTGGCAAGCCAAATGACAGGGTAACATCAAACCAACTTTGGAGCCCAAGGAACTAGCCTTCCTGGACTTAGAGAGGGCTCTCTCTATTTTTACAGAGGATATGAACTTGTTTGCTTTCTATGTCTCTGATTTTAAGCTAGTTGTTAAGTTTGTTTTGGTTTTTTTTAGGTTTTTGAGGGAAGAACTGATCAAAGGATAAATAGATAACAAGAGATCAGATCAACTGGGCTATGGGCTCAATAAGGTCGAGACTGCCTCAAAGGGTGGAGAAGGTATATTACAGGGCCAATTTGGTCGAGGTAATATGGATTCTTTTAGGTGGAATTAAATGGGATGGACACTAAGTTTGTGAAATACAAAGAGATTTTAAACATAAATAGTTAATCAGCAAGAATTCATAAGTTAGGGCTAACCATTGGTCTCTATGAATGAAACTTAAACTAATAAATGCATAAAATAAACATTCCAGAGATGCATGGAAGTATAAGACCCTCCAACTTTGGGAAATCACCTTCATATTTTTGGGAAAACAAATAAGACAGAAAAAAAAACTCAATTTACGAAGAGGGAACTCCTAAACATCATATTTTGAGTTATTGGGAACTTTGAAAATAGAATGAAAAGTTTTAGGCAAAGGGAAAGATAGAAAGATGACTTGCTTGGTTCAACTAAGACAATCAATAATTCAAAGAGAGTTTTCAGAGATGGAGCATTGACTAGCCATGAGTAAGTAGGGCATACCATGAATCATACTTAGCATGTATAACAACCATAAATGAAACAAGAAACAAGTTCTTCAGTGATCAAAGAGAAGTTAAGAATTCTTTGATATGACTAAGAAGGAAGAAAAACATAGAAGCTATAATAAAATCAAGAAACTTGAGGTGCCTCCATGGGCATGTCTCAAATCTATTCTTTACTGACCTAGAGCAAGCAAGAAACATGGAAACATGTATGATAAACTAAGGAAAACATACAGATAGGAACACTATACCATTTACCAAGCCAAGGAATCCAACAAACAGTCCTCTTCCACCATCCAAGACAAACAAGAAATCATCCACATCATGAGACAATGTGTTTATTCAAAGCTTGTAATATCATGTATTGCTATATATCATGAAGTTCAGCCTTTGTTTACAATGAAATATCTTGGAATATATAGGCCAAAGAGAAGGAAAACCTCCTAGAGAAACTAGCGAGCCTATTGGCCTAATACAAATATCTGATTTTGTCCTTGAGGCTTTGCAAAGCCCAAGGCACGAAATATCTATAAAAATATCTTAAAACGATAAAAAATGAAATTAAATTGATAAGCCACTTCAGAAAACTGCTTTTTTGACAAAATGCTATAGGAACGTAGCAGCAGAAAATTCCCTATTTTACAGACAGCTTTTGAGGGACCTCCCGATGTCGAAACAAGGCCCGTGATGGCTTGTTGGAAAGAATTGGATGTATAGCTTCTGAAAATATATTTTTTTCCAAAACTAATCAATAGAAGTATGTGAAAAACGGACCTGAGTGGAAAAAACTAGAAATTAGCCCTTTGCTGATATGAGAGGTAGAAAGTCAAAAAATCATTGTTTTTCGCCTCTTTGGGGGATCAAAAATCATACTTTGGATCTGAAATTTTCTAAGTGGATGCCCTTGAATATATGGCATCTAAAGATACCACTTTCAACATTTGAGGATGCTCCAAACAAAAATGGCGATGCCCACAAATTTCTGCAATTAGGCCCAAAAATGTCAAAAAACAAAATCTTGTCAAAATTTGCCCAATTTTGGTGAGAAAGCCCTTCATGGATTTTTAGAAACCTATAGAGAAGTGAAGGCCAATATTTCAAGCTTAGAGGTGGCTTTCCATCTTTTCTCACTGGGCGTCGTCTTTGGGCAGTCTTGAGTTTGTTTCGTTTTTTGGTTTTATTCCTTTTTGTTTTGGCATTTTTAGTCTTTGGCGAAGAAGTCATGGCCCCTTGCCTAGGAGAGTCAACTAGCACATGATTTGGAGAGTGCCCTTCATGCTCTATTATTTTTGTTTTCTTGCCCTCATCATTGTTTTCTTGAGGGCTGTCTTGTTTATCCTTGTCACTACTTTCTTCATGACTGTCATGTTCTTTCCCTTCACTATTTTGCTGCCCATCGCTTTGCTCTTTATCATCACTATTCTTCTTCCCACTTTTCCCTTACTTACTGTAATGTTTGGATCCTTTTCCTTGTTCCTCATCATCACTAGTTTTCTTAGATTTCTCTTCTTTGACTTACCAAGATAAGCTGATTAAGTGATCACTGAAATAAGTCTTCAACCAACACACCATTTCCTCTTTGCAAATCACTTTTCTTCTTTGAGTTTATCAAACAAGTATTTATTGAATGAAAACAAAGTCACCTCTTCAGTATTGTTTTTGAGCCAAGAGGCCTTTGCAAAACTCTGCTTTTCCTTCTAGAGATTTTTCCAATCCTTAAATTTTCATAACACAAAAAAGACCTTCTTTAAGCTAACTAAAAACCCTTTATATAAACTCTATTTTGTTTTGTAGAGACTGTGTGAAATTTTAGCTATTCACTGCACAAAACTCTTTCAAATTGGGTCATTAATCTTCCTGTCTTTCTCTATTTCTATCCTTTACTATTCAAAGTAAAAATACCTTCTTTTAAACTGGCAAAGTCCTCATCCCTTTTATCATTGTCTCTTTGATTTTAATGTTCATGGCGCTCTTTGAAATCACTGTTAGGATATCTCTTCAAACTGATTGAAAAACATTTCAATCAAACTTTGTTTTTTCCTTTAAAGGCTTGTGTAAATCCTCAACTATTCACAACACAACTTTAGATTTTCACAATGTAATATCCCTTCAAGAATGACTCCCTATTTTAGGCATTTCAAAGCTTCAATTCGAAATGATGGCTCTTCTTGCTTTAATCATTGTTCTTTCTTCGATTTAGTAAACATAGTGCCCAGTGTTTAAATGCTCGGATGAAGTGTTTGAGTGCTCGAGTTCCTCATTCAACAAGTCACCGGGCCGTTCAGGCGTGAACATGTCGCATTTAGAGGAGGTTGGGCACTGGGCACAGGCGTGTCGTGCCTTTCTACAGGCGTGCCGTGCCTATGAAGAAATTCTTTTAAAAATAACCTACAAGCTTGCCGCGCACAAACACAGGCGTGCCACGCATTCCTTCTAGCTTGAAAACGAATTATTTTCCCATGCAACAGTCGATTATTTTAGATCAGAATGCTGCACAAAACTTGCAATTTGTTGATGTGGTTTAGTGATTCGGCTATCCATATTGGATATTTTGTAATATGTCAAGTTTTGAAAAAAATCTGCATGAATGTGATGTGTCAAAACTTTTCTAAAATGCAAGCTCAAGGTTCCTGTTAAATACTTTGTAGTGGATGAAAATTTTGTTTGAAGGAGACATAAGATAAGATTTTTAGAAATTATGGGCAAAAATACAGTCATCCGCCTTAAAAAGATAACCTGAAACAAGAAACCTTGCACCTTTGCCAATCTGTTCCTTAGAGAAGTTCTCAACACCGCTATTGTAGCCCTTACAACTATATAAAAAATAACAATGGCAATTATTGGATTTGTGTACAAGGGAGATCATTACAAACACACTGTTGCAGCATTTGTCAATGACCCTTCAGACCTATCATGAGGATTTCCTCATTATCTATTGATGGAGGTCAGGATTTATTTTCTGTTTGTCATTTTGGATATCCTCAAACAATGGTGGGCCCTCTACTTATTTGTGAAGGAGGCCTATGTTTGACAACTGCCTGTGTCCTCTAAAAACTCTATCTCCATCACTTAATGGATGAGCCTTTTGAATGTGAGTGAAAATAGGTCTTCATCACATCTTTTAACCCTTTGGATGAGCTGTGTCATGGTGCAAATATTTGGAGTAGTGATCCCCTACCATTTTGTGAAGGATGACCTATAAACAGTGGAATTTTTCACCCTATTTTACCATGTGTGACAACAGAGATAAGAATTTCTTTTTGGTTTCCAAAGTCCAATAAATACTTAAACTCACCACTTTCATATCTTTTCCCACAAAAGGTAGCATTCCTGAAAGAAGAACTCTCTTTGTCAACAGCCTTACCATCAGGGCAATGATCTTGTGGGTATACAAGATCCTTCCATTTGATATAAGCATTAAGATACCTAAACTGAAGTGCAAGATCTAACATAGTCCGAGACCTCTCAACAACTGCCCTCCAAGTATATTGTCTACTTCTTCTAGGGATGTCACTGCCTTCAACACTGTATTACTTTTAAACTCTATAAACACCCATCATCTGAAAGAAACTCATAGAAACAATGCTATTGCAGCCCTTTTGAAAATACTATGTATCCATTGTTTTTGAAATAAGGAGGCCCCTTTAAACCAATAATTTCCCTATTGTTGTTCATCAAGGAGGTGACCCCTAAAAACCACTAATGTAACTTCTTAAGACCATATAAAAGCAATAGTATTTGTTCTTATGCACATTGACAGTTCTTCTTCATGACTGTGATATGTCTTATTTCCTTGAAGGCTATTTTGAAACTCGAAACACTGTGTTATGGCCTTTCTCATCCATTTTATAATGGTGCCCTCTATATTTTGAGTTAGCTAGAAAAAGTAATTTTTGATGTTTGCCTTCCCTTCATAACTTAGAGTGAGTTAGCCTTGGTAACATAATGAGTCTACCCAAAAAGAAGAAAGCCCTTCATCATAAGTCATCTAGGTGGACAGTCTTTTCTTGTCAGTTGCAGAGGTCAAAAAGCAAGCTTAGTTTACCAATTTCACCTTCTTGGTCATTTAGATGAAGCTTCTTCTAGTTAATCACTGTAACTTATGATTTATCCTTCGAAGGAAGGCTTTTGTAAACATAAGAAACAGAGACCTTTAGCACCCTTATGACACTTTATGGTTTTTATGTGAAAGAGGTCTTCAACCCAATGAACTTTCATTTGTTTTAACCATTGTTTCTCAATTGGTCTTACCAACAAAAAACCTTTTCAAACCCATTTTTAGATCCTTTCTATGTATCTATTGTTCATCCTTTTCGAGGAGGTGGTGTAAAAAAATTTCTGGAGTCACTCAAAAACACCTTAACCCTCTTCTTTTAAATGAAGGAGTTTCTAATATCCTGTTCCTAACCATCTACTCTTTATTGGAGGAGGTTATCATTATGTTTCCCAACAATCTGCTCTTTTACTGGAGGAGGTTCTCACTGTGCTTCTTACCATCTACTTTTAATGAAGGAGGTTATCACTGTGCTTCTAGCCATATGCTCTTTTGGAGGAGGTTCCACCATAGTCATGACACCTAATCTATCTCAAAAACTATGTCATCTCTCTTTCTTGACTGTGTTTGCAGAGGTATGTTGAAGTTTCTTTTTTTACTAGTGTTTTTATCTCAGGCTCAAGAAAACATAAGAAGCAGTTGTCTTCTTATGTCCTACATGGTAATGTCCTTTGGAAAACTTATGCAGGACTGCTTTTTGGAGGAGATACTGAAACACTGTAGATCAGCATTATATCAGTCCTTTGTATTCATGTGATTTTGAAGGATAACCTCTGCTCTTTTAGGCAACTTTTGGCTTTTTAAAACATGTTTTATTTGCCCTTCACTCACTATGCTCTATTTGTTTCACTGATGGCAAAAATCTTCAACATGAATGACCTATTGGAACTTGTCCCTTTGCTCTTATTTGCATATTGTTTATCTTTCAATTACACCCCTGCAGAGATGTAAAATATATGACTTTGAACCTTGGAGAGCTCCTTTGGTGTCTTATGGAGGTTTTTGCCTGATCTAAGCACATTCTTTTTAGACAGTGAACATGCTTATCTTCTTTTGATTTGGATATTTGTTGAACTTTTTCTGAACTGAGACAAAATGACCTCTTAGTGGTGTGCGACCTATGGATGGATCAAGACTTATTTTGCAGAATAGGAAGACAATCTATGGCTGACAGGTAGTAGTCAGAGGCTTTTTGGATTAGGATATTTTTTCCAAGGAAAAGACTCCCTAAACACCACTATCTAACTTAGGGGCAATCTTGACATATTCTGAGTGTTTTCTTTGGTATGATTAGATTTTCAAATGACAGATGACCAGGGATAGGGTTGCAGACACTTTGTCAACTTTTGGATCGTGAATGACATGAGGAACAAGGGTAAATGATAGTAGATAACTTTCAGCTATGATAGCTATGGACAGGGTTATTTTGCTGAAACTAGATAGGACTTGACAAATGGGGTTTTTTCTCATCATAGGCTGACAGGAAGGGGTAGGAGGACAAAAATTGTTTTGGGGTGTTTTCTAGATGACATATTTGATAGTTTGGAGATCAGCTTCTAGAAAACTCAGCTAAGGAAACTAGTCATCAATAACAGGTAAAAATACTGATGACTAACAGGATCATTTCATTTGAGGGTGTCTGTATCAAATTTTCTATCTTGTGACTACATAGGTGCCTTGTGCATGTTCAGGCGGCACATTTTCCCTTTTCTCCCTTGTGCCTTCATTCAATCGGGGTGTTTTATCGCACCATGTGAGGCTGTCTGAAGAAATGCGTTCAGCTCGAGTCATTTGATATGAGGGAGGTCATATCAAATTTGCTAAGTTGTGATCATCGGGGTGCCTTTTTCCCGTTTGGGATTTTCTCCCTTGTGCCTTCATTCAGTTGGGTGCACCATTTAATGCCATGTGAGGGCACCCAACTAAACACCTTCATGTCAACTTGTTTCATTTAAGGGTGACCATATCAAATTTGCTAAGTTGTGATTGCCCGAGTGCCTTGTGCACGTTTGGGTGGCCCATTTTGGTCGGGCGCATCGTGTCATTTAAGGGTGGCCATGTAAAATTTGCTAAGTTGTGACCACTTGGGTACATTGTGAACATTCTTATAGACCATTTCCCTTTTTCTCCCTTATGCCTTCGATCAGTCTCGATTGTTGTGTCACGTCGTGAAAGGGCACCCAAAGAAACACGTTCAGGTCTAGTCATTTCGTTTGAGGGTGACCATATCAAATTTGCTAAGTTGTGATGTCCTGGGTGCCTTGTGCACGTTCGGGTGGCCCGTATGTCATTTTTTCCCTTGTGCCTTCATTCGGTTGGGCACATCATGTCGTGTTGTGTGAGGGCGCCCGAAAAAACTCATTCGGGTCAGATCATTTCATTTAAGGGCGCCCGTATAAAATTTGCTAAGTTGTGACCGCTTAGGTGCCTTGTGCACGTTATGATAGTCGGTTTCCCTTTAGCTCCTTTGTGCCTTAGTTTGGTCGGGCGCACTGTGTCATGCCGTGTGAGGGCACGCGAAAAAACACGTTCGGGTCTAGTTGTTTCATTTGAGGGCGGCCGTATCAAATTTACTAAGTTGTGACCACCTTGGTGCCTTGTGCATGTTCGTGCAGTCAGTTTGCCATTTTATCCCTTGTGCCATTGTTCAGTTAGGAGCGTTGTGTGAGGGCACCCAATAAAACACGTTCAGGCTGAGTCATTTCATTTAAAGGTGTTTGTATCAAATTTTCTAAGTTGTGGCCGCCAAAGTGCCTTGTGCACATTTCTGCAGTTTGTTTTCCATTTTCTCCCTTGTGCCTTCATTTGGTCGGGCACACCATGTGAGGGTGCCTGATGAAACGTGTTCGGGTCAGTTCATTTAGTTTGAGGGCAGCTGTATCAAATTTTCTATGTTGTGACTGCAGGGGTGCCTTGTGCACATTTGGGTAGCCAATTTTTCATTTTCTCCCTTGTGGCTTCGTTTGGTCAGGCGTGTTGCAACACATCGTATGAAGGCACCTGGAAAAACACGTTCTTGTTGGGTCATTTTTTTTTAGGGTGGTCATATCTAATTTGCTAAGTTGTGACCGCCTGGGTATCCTGTACACGTTTTGGGGACCTGTTTTCCATTTTCTCCCTTATTCCTTTGTTCGGTTAGGCGCTTCATGTCGCATTGTGTGAGGGTGCCCAACGAAACCCGTTCAGGTTAGGTGATTTTGTTTGAGGGTGGTCATATAATATTTTCTAAGTTGTGACTGCCCAGGTGTCTTGTGCACATTTGGGTAGCCCGTTTGCATTTCCTCCCTTGTGGCTTTGCTTGGTCAGGCGCATTGTGTGGTGAAGTGTGAGGATGCCAAAAGAAATGGATTGGGGTCGGGTCACTTTCTCCCTTGTGCCTTAGTTTGGTTGGGTGCGTTGTGTTGCATCGTGTGACGGATCCCAATGAAATGCATTTGGGTCGGGTCATTTCTTTTGAGGGTAGCCGTATCAAATTTGCTATGTTGTGACTGCCCGAGTGCCTTGTGCATGTTCGGGTGGCCCGTTTTCCATTTGCTCAATTGTGCCTTCATTCAATCAGGCGTGCCTTGTCACACCATGTGAGGGCCCCCGATGAAACGCGTTTGGGTCAGGTCATTTCATTTGAGGGCAGTCGTATCAAATTTTCTAAGTTGTGACCGCTCGAGTGCCTTGTGCACATTCATGTGGCCCATTTTCCATTTTCTCCCTTGTGCATTCATTTGTTTGGGCGCGTCGTGTTGCGCCCATGACGAAACGCGTCCTCGTCAGGTCATTTAGTTTGAACGCGGCCATATCAAATTTTCTAAGTTGTGATTGCCCAGCTGCCTTGTGCACATTTGTGCGGCCCATTTTCCGTTTTCTCACTTGTGCCATTGTTCGATCAGGCATGCCATGTAAGGGCACCCAAAAAAATGCATTTGGGCTGGGTCATTTCGTTTGAAGGCAGCTGTATCAAATTTTCTAAGTTGTGACTGCCCGAATGCCTTGTGCACATTTGTGCAACCTATTTTTTGTTTTCTCCCTTGTGCCTTCGTTCGATCGGGCACGCCATGTGAGGGTGCACAATGAAATGCATTCAGGTCATGTCATTTCGTTTGAGGGCGACCATATAAAATTTTCTATGTTGTGACTACACGATTACCTTGTGAACGTTCAGGCGGTTCATTTTCCGTTTTCTCCCTTGTGCTTTGGTTTAGTTGGGCACATTGCACCGTATCGTATGAGGGCGCCTGATGAAACGTGTTTGGGTCGGGTCATTTAGTTTGAGGGTGACTGTATCAAAATTTATAAGTTATGATCACCTAGGTGTCTTGTGCACATTCGTGTGACCCGTTTGTCATATGCTCCCTTGTGCCTTTGTTCCATTGGGCGCACTGCATTTCGCCATGTGTGTTCGCCCGACGAAACGTGTTTGGGTCAGGTCATTTCATTTGAGGGTAGTCGTATCAAAATTTATAGGTTGTGACTGCCCAGGTGCCATGGGCATGTTTGTGTGGCCCGTTTGTTGTTTTCTCCCTTGTGCCTTCATTCATTCAGGTGCACCGCATCATGCAATGTGGGGTCGCGTGATGAAATGCGTCCGGGTTGGGTTGTTTCGTTTGAGGGTAGTCGTATCAAAATTTCTAGGTTGTGACTGCTCGGGTGCCTTGTGCACATTTGTTCAGCCCATTTTCCATTTTCTCCATTGTGCTTTTGTTCGGATGGGCGTGGTGCATCACTCTATGTGGGGGTACCCAACAAAACACATATAGGTTGAGTCATTTTGATAGAGGGCCGCCGTATTAAATTCACTAAGTTGTGACTGCCCGGGTGCCTTGTGCACATTTGGACGGCCTTTTTGCCGTTTTCTCTGTTGTGCCTTCGTTTGGTCGGGCACGTCGCATCGCACCATGTGAGGACACCTGACAAAACTTTTTCATGTCAATTCATTTTGTTTTAGGGCGGCGGTATCAAATTTTCTAAGTTGTGACCACCCAGGTGCCTTGTGCACGTTCAGGCAGCCCGTTTGATGATTTCTCCCTTATGCCTTCATTTGGTCAGGCGCACCATGTCGCACCATGTGAGGGCACCTGATGAAATGCGTTTGGGTCGTGTTGTTTCATTTGAGGGCGGCCGTATAAAATTTTCTAAGTTGTGACTACCCGGGTGCCTTATGCATGTTCGGGATGCCCATTTTTTATTTTCTCCACTATGCCTTTATTCAGTGGGGCATGTCATGTCGCATCGTGTGAGGGCACTCGACTAAAGGAGTTCAGGTCAGGCCGTTTCGTTTGAGGGTGCCCGTATCATATTTGCTAAGTTGTGTCAATCCAGATGCCTTGTGCATGTTCGGACCGCCCGTTTTCCATTTTCTCCCTTGTGCCTTTGTTCGGTCGGGAGCGTAGTGTCACGCCGTGTGAGGGTGCCCAAAAAAATGTGTTCGGGTCGGGTCATTTCGTTTGAGGGAAAATTTACCAAACTTGTTAAGTTGTGACTGCCCGGGTGCCTTGTGCACATTACGACAACCTATTTCTCATTTTCTCCCTTGTCCCTTCGTTCGGTCGAGCGTGTTGTGTCGCGTCGTGTGAGGGTGCCCAATGAAACATGTTTGGGTCGAGGTGTTTCATTTGAGGGCGATCATTTAAAATTTCCTAAGTTGTGTCTGCCTGGGTTCCTTGTGCACATTTGGGCGGCACATTTTTCATTTTATCCCTTATGCCTTCTTTTAGTTGGGTGCACCATGTCACACCATGTGCGGGCGCCTGACGAAACACATTCGGGTCAGGTCATTTTGTTTGAGGGTGGTCATATCAAATTTTCTATGTTTTGACCACCTGGGTGCCTTGTGTGCATTTGTGTCAGCCATTTTTCGTTTGCTCCCAACATAGAAAATTTGATACGACTGCCCTTAGATGAAACAACCTGGCCCAAATGCGTTTTGTCGGGCACCTTCACGCGGCGTGACACCAGCATGCCATATCGAACGAAGGTGCAAGGGGGCAAATGGTAAAAAATTCACACGAACATGCACAAGGCACCCAAGTGGTCACAAATTAACAAATTTGATACGGTTGCCCTTAAAAAAAATGACCTGAACGTGTTTCATTGGGTGCCCTAACATGGCGTGACACAACCCACCTGACCGAATGAAGGCACAAGGTATAAAATGAAAAATCGGCCGTCCGAATTTGCACAAGGCACCCGGATGGTCACAACATAGCAAATTTGATACGACCACCCTCAAATGAAATGACCCAAACCGAATGCATTTGGTTGAGTGCCCTCACATGGCGCAACACAGCACGCCTGACCAAACAAAGTTATAAGGGTGAAAATGGAAAATGGACTGCTCAAACGTGCACAAGGCACTCGAGAAGTGACAAATTAGCAAATTTGAATTGACCGCCCTAAAAAAAAACAACCTGACCCGAACGCGTTTCGTCGGGCACCCTCACATGGCATGGCTGACCGAATGAAGGCACAAGGGAGCAAACAGAAAATGGACTGCCCGAACGTGCACAAGGCATGCGGGCAGTCACAACTTAGCAAATTTGATAAGGCTACCCTCAAACGAAACAACCCAACCTGAATGCATTTCGTCAGGCGCCCTTACACGATGCGACATGACGCACCCGACTAAACGAAGGCACAAGGCAGAAATTGACAAACGGGCTACCAGAACATGCACAAGGCACCTGGGTAGTTACAACTTAGAAAAATTGATATTGCCACCCTCAAATGACATGACCTAACCAGAACGCATTTCGTCGAGCACCCTCACATGGCGTGACACGATGTACCTAGATGAACGAAGGCACAAGGGAGAAAATGGAAAATGGGTCGCCCGACCATGCACAAGGCACTAGGGTGGTCACAACTTAGTAAATTTCATATAGTCATCCTCAAATGAAATGACCCAACATGAATGTGTTTCGTTGGGTGCCCTCACATAGTGCAACACGGCACGCCCGACCGAATGAAGGCACAAGGGAGAAAACAACAAACGAGCTGCTCGAATGTGCACAAGGGACTCGGGTGGTCACAACATAGAAAATTTGATATGGCCACCCTCAAACGAAATGACCCGACCCAAACACATTTCGTCAGGTTCCCTCACATGGCGTGACATAGCACGCCTGACTGAATCAAGGCACAAGTGAGCAAAGGACAAAAAAGTCGCATGAATGTGTAGAAGGCACCCAAGCCGTCAAAACTTAGAAAATTTGATACAACTGCCTTCAAATGAGATGACCTGACCCAAACATGTTTCATCGGGCACCCTCACATGACACGACACAGTGTGCCCAATTGAGCAAAGGCACAAAGGGGCAAATGACAAGCGGGCTACTTGAATGTGCATAAGGCACCCGGGGAGTTGTAACTTAGAAAATTTGATACAACCGCCCTCAAACGAAATGACCCAACCCGAACGTGTTTCCTCGGGTTCCGTCACATGGGATGACATTGTGAGCCCGACTGAATGAAATCACAAGGGAGACAACTGCAAACAGGCTACCTGAATGTGCACAAGGCACTCGGGCAGTCACAACTTAGGAAATTTGATATGACCGCCCTCAAAAGAAACAACCCTGCTTTAATGTGTTTCTTCAGTCACCCTCACAGGCGTGACACGACGTGCCTGACCAAAAGTAGGCACTAGGGAGAAAATTTCAAATAGGTTGCATGAACATGCACATGGCACCCGAGAGGTCATAACTTAGCAAATTTGATATGACCGTCCATGTGGCTTTTGTAAGACGTGCGAAACAATGCCGTAGGGTGTTCGCACCATAGGTTGGGTTGGGTTAGGTAGAGCATGATTCAATTCGGGAAGTAGACATGAAGGATGTGTGGAATAGTACCACAGGGCCTCGACAGTGCAGGTTGGGTTGGGCAGGGCATTCACAGGAGTCTAAATTTCAGTTCAGAGCTCGTTCTGAAGTCATTATAAGTCGAAATTGAGTGCCAAAAGTTGCAGTAGGTGAGTATTGATGGGTCGAAGCTAAACATACAGATGGGAAGTGGATTTGACACACACAGAGCTCAAGGAAAGGTCTGTACTCATAGGCAACAGCTGACCCATGTGACCCGGTAGTACTTGGGCAGACTTACGAAAACAATTCCGACTTGAACTGACCTAACCTAAGAGAAGGCGCATGGGAGTAAATGGAAAAAAAGTCACAAGAAATATGATACAGGCTCCCTCATATGACTCGACCTGACCCGACCTGAATGTGTTTCCTTGGGTGCCCTCACATGACACAACCCAACCAGCCCGAATGAAGGCACAAAGAAGAAAACTTCAAATGGATCAAACGAAAGTGCACAAGGCACACAGGCAGTCAGAACTTAGCATTTTTGATACAGCCACCCTCACATGACCCAACCCGGCCCAACCTGAATGCATTTTCTTATGTGACCTCACATACCTGACCCATCCCGATCGAAACACATTTCCTTGGGGACCCTCACACAGCACGACCTGACACGCCCAAATGAACGCACAAGGGAGAAAATGGAAAATAGGTTGCACGAACGTGCACAAGGAACACGGGTAGTCACAAATTAGAATTTTTTATATGACCTCCCTCACACAACCCAAATGACTTGATACAAACATGTTTCCTTGGGCACACTCACATGACATGACCCAACCCAACCCACCCGAACGAAGGTACAAGGGAAAAAATCAGAAACGGGACACATGAATGTGCACAAGGAAAATGGGCAGTCACAAATTAGCATTTTTTATACAGCCGCCCTCACACAACTTGACCCAACCCAACCCAACCCGAATGCATTTTGTTGGGCGCACTCACACGACCCGACTTGACCCGACCCTACCCAACCCGCCCGAACGTGTTTCCCTGGATGCCCTTATATGACATGACCCAACCCCCCCGAATGCATTTCCTTGGGTGCCCACACATGACATGACTCAACCCGAATTGCCAAAATTCCTTTCCATTGGAGCCCTCACATGACACGACATGACCTGACCCACTTGAACGCGTTTCCTTGGGTGTCATCACATGACCCAAACCGAATTTGTTTACTTAGGCGCCCTCACATGACCCGACCTGAATCGACCCACCTGAATGTGTTTCCTTGGGTGCCCTCACATGGCATGAATTGACCTAAACGCATTTCCTTGGGCACCCTCACATAACTCGACCCGACTTGCTTGAGCGAAGGCACGTGAGAGCAAACAGAAAATGGGTCACACGAATGTGCACAAGGCATAGGGGCGGTCACAACTTAGCATTTTTTATACAACCTCCCTCAGATGACATGACCTGACCTAACCCAAACATGTTTCCTTGGGCACCCTACCACAACATGACCCGACCCACCAAAATGAAGGCACGATGGAGAAAATAGAAAATGGGTTGAACAAACATGCATAAGGCACATGGGCAGTAAAAACTTAGCATTTGAAACATGGCTTCCCTCACACAACCTGACCCAACCCACCTGAACACATGACCTAACCTACCTGAATGCATGACTCCACCTACCTGAATACACGATGCGAACAACACAACCCGAACTGCCCAAACACATGACCCGACCTTCTCGAGTGTGTTAGCCACCTATAAAATTTGTTATAGAAAAAGGTGGCTAAAATTTTTTGGAGCCTTCAAGGAACAAATTTTATTGCTAAAAAGTGTTGGCTCTGGAAGACTCTGGAAGGCCTCATGCCTCTGTCCAAATCTTTACTACTGTGCCCATTTTACACTCAGAAATCTTGCTGATTCCCAAGAAAGAATACTGTTGCAAGCACCATTGTCCTTTTCCCCCTTCTTCCAAAACTACCCTCATATTTTCCTTTATTTTCCCATGAAATCTTTCATTTTCATGTTTTTCCCCTTTTCCCTTCATCAAAACCCCTTTGATAAGGTTTTAAGACCCTTTCTTGCCTTATCGAAACCCTCAAAATTCTTTGAAAACCATTAAAAACCTATAAAAATCACATTTTCATATTATAGACTTAAGCCCCCTTGAGCTAAGTCTTTTAACCCTTCCCCTCCATATGCCCTAGTGCCAGAACCAGGCGCTAGCCCTCCAAGCACTCATCGCATCACCCGATGCTGATTAGCCCTCCCTTCTAAACCCTCGGTCACATGGTTTTCCATATAACCCACGGCCCCGCAGTCGGGCGCCAAACCGTATTGAAAATCAATATTCCGTCCCCAAAGTATAAGCCTTTGTTTATATAAATTTGTCAGTTTTTTATTATTATTTCCTCAAGCTTCCGCTGGTGAAAAATTCCATTCACTCCGCACCGTCAATCTGATCTGAAGATCGACAACACGTGATCTATCATGCCAGTGGTCCCTGCCAACCACTCACCATTGCAAAACCAAGCAGTATCCATCGCACTGCTTTCGAGAGCGGGGTGGTTTTTTTTCATTTCACAGTGATTCCATACACCGGCTGACATGTGTATTGGGCCCATTTTCAAAAACCGTCGTTCATCACACATTAAATATTGGATGTGGAGTGGGCATGATATTGATGCACGCCGTCTGATCTAAGGCCACTCATCGGATGGTGATCTCTCTCCGAAGATGCCCATGCGATAACTCAGGGTATGGCATGGTAATTAAATAATCTCCGCCATCGATCTGATTTGTAGATCAATGGCCCACACTCCATCGCCCCATTCCCCTCGTCCACAGTAGTGACGGTGGTCCGAGCACCACATCAGTATCCATGTGGCAGAATTTAATTAGGATGGCTCTTCGTTGGTTCCTCGTCCAGTCAGAAAATCCAGACCCGGGAAATTTTATTTGGCTTGGTTTTATTAAATTTTGATGTCAGGGCGCATTTTCTAAGGTTCTTGGCACCTGTTTTTCCACCGTTGATCGCGTCGGCCGATCTCATCCGACAGCCCACGATCACCTCGAACCCCACACACCATTTTTAACTATTTTTCTGAAAAAAACAAAGGTTTTAAACCTTTGTCTCCTCTTTTTATTTTTGCCGAATAATGTAACCCCTTCACATTATTTATTCACCTCCGCTCCTGAACGTCGATCTCTGCATGATCGACAAATCCGACTCAAATTATTTTTTCGCCTTCCCTTTGAATTCCTCTGATCAATCTCAACTATTGGATGATGCCATCCAACGGCCATGTTCCCTCCATGTGCCTTCTGAAGCAGTGAACCTATACATGCAGGATTTCATAATTTTTTTGTATTTTGCAGGGTTTAAATGGTTTTTCCGCTATGTCCAAGGAAAATTCAGAAGCAGAGGGTGACGATCCTCCCGCCTCCGATCCATCAGAGAAAATCATTTGCAAGTTTTGAATCCACGTTTTTTTAATGATTCATCAACCATTGATGCCACATGATCCTTGCGTAGCCCTGCATATCAGAAAAACACAGTAAATCAAGCAAAGTCAGAGAGTATCGGTGCCAAAGACAAAATATATCAGAACAGAGGATTTAAGATAGGTCTATGGGATTATGGCTGAGATGGGTTATCAAGAGCCTAATCCCCCCGACTGAAACAAGTTAAAAGAAAAATCATAAAGGATCATTGGACAGAAAGCCTGCACCGCCACATCTGAGGAAAATTGATTCCTCCCAGCTACCAAAATTCCACCTGTACCTCAAAGTATTCAATCAGAGGCCAAAATTATTGATTGGGACCAAAAATCTGCCTCACAACATAGCCAAAGGATAAATTCTACAGGAAAAATAATGACAAAATATCAGCAGAGTAACTTCGACATCACACAGAGCCTCAAAGGTCAACAAAAGCTCCCACCGAGCTTAATCTTAATGTAAATTATTTAATACAGAGGACACATATTGTAAGCTTCTTCATCAAGCCCCCTAAAGGCCAAGAAGCAATTTAAGTATGTATTAATTAGTTTTTGAGATCTTTTATCATATCTCACCTCCTCATTCTTCTATAAATACTTCTGGAGAAGATGAGTGAGGGGTTGGCTGATGTAGTTGCTAAACATTGAAATGTAATTGAGCTTGAGACTTCTATCTTTAAATAGTGTTCACTGGCTCTTGGAGTTCTGCTTGTAATAGATAAGTTAGGCTGAGATGAGTAGATGATTGCTAAACTAAAGCATTGGACTTAAAGCTGTAACTGGTTTGGAGCATCAATACAAGCTGTTTTATGGGATCCTGGTCTATGTTGACGATGATGTTTTTCTCATTGTAACTTGTTATTTTGTTTCTGTTTTCACTGTGTTTCATCTTCTATTGTAAAGGACAACATGCATAGAGTTAGGACCTACTGTATATCAGTACCCTTCTCTGACTGAAAATCTTTATTTACATGTTTTTCTTCCAATCATTGTTATTTAGGAATGATTTAATTCAGTTTAAGCATAGGAATGTTGGCGTTCCCTCATCTTATTGCCTTAGCTAAATATTATTCTTGAATTTTATGTTCAGTATTAGTTAAGTAGAGATGAACTAAGGAATATATGGTGTGCCCTGGTCCTAGTTTTATCCCCAAAGACTGTCTGAATGTTTCCCTTGGAATGTGTTAAAAGCTGGCTAGTTTAGAAGTACTTACCAGATCTTAGGCCATTCTGTGTTATCTTTGTGTTTGTCTTGAAAGTAACCAAGTAAAGTAGAGCTAGGAGAGGATTTGTGGTGAGCCCGACCCGCTAGTTTCTACTCCAACAGTTGCCTTCAAGTTTCCCTTTGTTTTAAAAATGTTTTATATTGAAAGTGTATCAAAGGCTGGCTAGTTTAAAAGTACTTACCAAATCCTAGTTTACTTTCATGTCTTTCTTAAGTGTATGTCAAAAGCTGGCTAGTTTCAAAGTACTTACCAGATCTTAGGCTGCTCTTTGTTCTTCATCTGTTTATTTCCCTTTCTTGTTGTATCATTTCATTCCATAAATAAAACCTTAAAGAGATCCTTAGACATAGATGACTTGCCCCATAGACCACTCTTGCCTCTTGCAATTTCAATTAAACCCTATTATGACTCCATAGCTCAATGACCTAAAACCTGCAATTGTCTATCTTCCTGGACAAAGCTTATTCTATTTTCTCGCAACTTCACACCTTTGAAACTCTTTGAATTTAGAACCTTCCACCTCAAACAGTAATCATGCTCAACCATCCAAAAACAAACAAAACCCTTGGCCTTCATAACTAGCCTAATATCATTACCCAAAACCTCAAAGACAAATCCATCTTTGCACTTATTGGAGAGATCCCTCTCCGAATTCAGGAGGGCTAGATCCTAGAATCCAAAAGTGGTTGAAACGATGTTTCTCCTTGCGGTTGGACTTTTGCCAATCTTGTTGATTACAGGGAGCTAAAATTTCTGGCGACTCCGCTGGGGACTGAGGCAAATTTTCATCTGGTTCCCCTTAAAATTTCATATAAACTTTGTGAGTTAAAATCAAACTTTTCAAGCACTACCAAGAAATGGTAATCATGATGAAACTTGTTTGAATCAGTGACAATCTAGGCAAACCCTAGGATTCTCATAAGGCTTTATCTAACCTTGAAAAATCAGTTGGTTTAGCCATAAGAGTAGATTGTCTTTGTCTCATAACCATAGCTAAGTTTTGAAAGAGAGTTAGGACATTATTAGAAACCACACAGCTGAAAAATAACTCAGAAAACATAAAAATATTTCAGATTGGTATCCAATAAACATGGTGGTGGACCATAAAACCTTTTACCTCCTTATGAGCTAAAATCTTCCACTTGGCGACTCCACAGTCCTCAACAGACCTTAAGACTCCACTGGGAAGAACCCTTATCATTGTAATATCATTCAAACTTAGTTAGAGGATTGCAGGATTAAAAATTGTGTAAACAGATTAGTTAACCTTTTAAAGACTGCTATACCTGGTTGAACTTTTCTTGTTTATTTGGATCTAAAAACACAACATAGTGGCTCCTAGAAAGATTCACACTAGAGCCTATCCTGACCCTGATCCTCCTGAAATAGTTGGTAACCCAGAAAGTATCCTTAGGAAGTCTCCTAGGATTAAATTATCAACTGTTTTTAGATCAGCATTGAGAGCTAATTCAATCACTGAAAATATTTCAACTCTACAACAATCACAAGTTGACTTAGTAAATACCTTTATAACTAGGTCTCTTGGTGATTTAGATTAGTTAGATTCTGAGTCTTCACTTTCATCTCCTCAAACAAGTGAACATCCTGGTAATAGAGAAACAACACCTCCTGATTTACATTTCCTTTACAACGTAGGTGTCCCTTATCCAAGATCAGCTCAACAATCTATTCCTGGTCCATCCACTTCTTCTCACCCTACATCCACTATTCAAACCACTCCATTCCAGCCCACTTTCACCTTTGTTAATCCACCCCTTGTAAATCCACCCCCACCACATATCATGGCAACATGGTATGCTCCCTTAGTCCTTCCTATACCATTAGCCAATCTTCCACGGGACTATCAGTCCAAAATTCCATTATATCATGCTAGTAATGCTACTACTACATCACAACATGTGGATAAGATGAATGACTAGTTTGACAGAAATGAAATTGATGATGATTCTGTCAAGCTTAGATTATTTTCTCAAAGTATAGGGGGAGAAGTAAGAAAATGGTTTAAAAGCTTAACCCCCCACAGTATAAATGACCTTCAAGCCTTCTATCAAATATTCTTAAACAAATGGGAAATTAAAAAGAATCCTCTCCAAGTCCTTTCTGATTACAACAACCTCCATAGAAACCCAAGGGAAAGTGTACAATATTATTGTACCAGATTCAACAGTGTGTATAATGCACTTTCCCCAGATTTTAAACCTCCCCAAGGCTTAGATTTAAACAAGTTTCCTGAAGGGTTTGACCCTAAGATGGCCTATCAGCTAAGGGAAAGAGATCCTGCAACTCTTGAAGAGATGCAAAAGGGTGCTCTTTCTGTGGAAGTCAATTTGATGGAGAAGAGAGCAAGAATGAAAAATGAAAAGAGAGTATCTTTTAGAGAGGAATCCACACCTTCTAATTCCAACTCCAAGATGGAAAGAATGATGGGGGAGATGATGAAGAAAATGAGCATCCTTGAGAGGGCACAAGCCGGTCAAAACCAAACTGCTCCTCAGAACAGAAACCAAAATCAAAATTTTAGAAGGAACCAACCTCCAAACAGACCTAGGGAAGATGATCAACAGATCACTCCTCCCTTTCATCAAAACTATGTGAGTGAGGTTGAGGAAATAGATAATATAACAGAGGAAGATGATATAAACATGTTGGGGGTAGATGATGATGACTTTGAAGTCCATTATGATAGAAAACAAGGTCTTTATACACCTTATGATGACAAAAGAGATGATGATGAAAATTATTATCAAGACATGGAAAATGTCATCATAGAGTCTCAAAGAGTTTATGAACTTCGAAGCAAAACCAGTCAACAAACCCCCAACAACAAAAGCTCTGACAAATATTCACAAAACAGCACTGCAACAAAACCTAAAGTTGTCAAAAAAAGGGACAAAAAAGTGGGTATAAATTCTGATAATGGTAAAGAGAAAGGCACTCAAAACGTTACAAAACAGAGTGAAAACCTTAGTAGTACTAACACTTTAGCTAGTACTGTTGTTAAAACCATTTTTTCAAATGTAAATAGGACAAATCAACAAGCTAATATTGCTGATAGAGTGACAGCTAATAAGGCTGAAACAAGTTCTTCAAAGAACCAAATTCCTTTCAGCCTAGAGAAGGAAATTTCACAGATCAAAATCTCTATTCCCCTGACTGAGTTAGCTGCCCAGCATGTATATAGGACCCAAATTTTGAAGGCTTTAAACATTTAAGAGAATGACGACACTACCAATCTTAATGATGACCAACCAGAGCTTATTTTTGGTCCTAAGATTGAAGGTAGATATCAATAAGGACCCGTTCCTCCCTTTTATGTGAGTTTAAACGTTCATGAAAAAATTTTGCATAACGCTATGCATGACTCAGGAGCTTCTCATAATTTAATGCCAAAAGCTGTAATGGAGAGCCTGGGTCTAGAAATCACCAGACCTTACAAAGATCTTTTCTCCTTTGACTCCAGCAAAGTGAAATGTTTAGGATTAATCAAAGAAATATGTGTTAACTTAGCCCAAATTCCAGCCAAATGCTTAGTAATAGATATTTTTGTGGTTGATGATCCCCCCAAGTATGGAATGTTGTTATCAAGATCGTGGGGGGCTAAGTTACAAGGGACTATGAAAATGGACATGACCTATGCGACTATCCCTGTTTTTAATTAGACTAGAAGACTTTACAGGGAGTCCCATATGCAATACACAGTGACAAGTCAAGACAGACCACAAAACTCTCCTCTGTATTCTATAAATATAGGCCTTGATTCTTTTATTATGTTTAACAATGAAACACTTAGTAAATAAGTTAGTTTAACATGATTAATGGCCGATAGGGAGGAAGAGGAACACGACGCAGAAGTGTCAGAACAATTTGCTGAACCTGTGAACGTTAGCAAACCAAACAAAGGTCTTGAGCTACAAGTCATGAGTCCATTACTTTTAAACCTTGATAGTGAAGAAAACATTCCTCAACATATTGAAAAACTTGAGGAACTAAAACAAGTCCAACTGAGTGCTGACATTCAGGAAACATTCGAAAGCACTTTAGTTGGAGAGGACAACCAGCAAATGGATGAAACCAAAAATAGTCCTTTGTGGAGTATGTATTTTGATGGGTCATGCACCAGAACTAATGCTGGTGCAGGTGTCTGGATTTCCAACACTGAAAACAACCACATAGAAATCATTTCCTACAAATTAAACTTTCAGTGTTCTAACAACATAGCGGAATATGAATCCCTTCTCTTAGGCTTACATTTATTAAAAAGGTTAGGAGCCAGGAGAATCAATGTATATGGGGATTCAGAGTTAGTCATTAGGAAATTCAATGGGGAGTATAACGCAAATCATCCCCGACTTAGGGCCTACCGAAACGATGTCATGGACCTTTTGAAAATATTTGAGGAGTCCAAACTGATTTTTGTCCCAAGGAAAAGAAATATTGCCGCCCACAATTTAACCTTTGCAGCTAGAACATGCTTAACGCCATATGAAACCTAATACTACACAACTCAGATAAAATTCAGACCAGCCGTGCCTGATAATAAAAATTATTGGTAGGTGTTTGATGGAGACAAACAAATAGAAGACTTCATGCAATTCAGAAATGAATTCGAACTACACCGTTCAGACTCAGATTATGATACAGACTGTACTGAAGAAAATTTTCTTGGTGAAGAAGAGCCATCTCTCGAGCTTTTCAATATTGATCTTCTCACCAGAAAACTAAAAAACAAAACATAATTAAATGCAGAGTTAGAAACATAGGACTTAGAAACTCTGCACTCTAAAGATGAAATTCAAGCGGTCTGGCACCTTTAAAAGAGTTGTTTGATTTTAACGATGTGGCCAAGAAGCCAAAACTGGAACCTGTAGAGACTGAAGTGGAAGAGTGCAATATAGGCAGTGAAATTAAACCGAAAATGATTAAACTATATAAAACTTTGCCAGCTCACATTAAACCCAAATACATAGAGATGTTTAAAGAATTTTCTGATGTTTTTGCATGGACTTACGAAGATCTTAAATCCTATGAAACTGAAATAATACAACACGAAATTCCCCTCAAAGAAAACCAAAAACCATTCCAATAAAAAATGCGTAGAATAAACCCTGTTCAATTGTCTTTGGTTCAGAAGGAAATCATGAAAATGTATGAAGTTGGTATTATTGTCCCTATTAGATATTCTGAGTGGGTGTCTAATCTGGTGTCAGTTAGGAAGAAAACTGGAGAGATCAAGCTTTGTATAGACTTTAGAGACTTAAACAAAGCTTCACTGAAGGACAAATACTCTTTACCTAAGATGGATCATATTTTTCAAAGGGTGGCAGGGTCTAGAAGAATTTCTTTGCTGGATGGATATTCAGGGTACAATCAGATCTTAGTTCACCTTGCTGATCAATTAAAGATAGCCTTTACTACACCATGGGGTACTTTCATGTATGTGAATATGCCCTTTGGTCTAATGAATGTTGGAGCAACTTTTCAGAGAGCCATGGACATAGCATTTTCAGAAGAACTGGGTCTCTTCGTCATTATATACCTTGATGATGTCACTGTGCTTTCAAAAATAGATGAAGAGCACTTACAACATTTAAGAAAAGTCTTCAAGAAATGCAAGAAGTTTGGGATATCTTTAAACTCTAAGAAGACACTATTTGGGCTCCAAGAAGGTAAACTTCTTAGGCACATCATTTTAGAAGAGGGTATTAAGATAGATCAAAAAAGGATTGAGGCCATATTGCAAATCTTTCATCCTCGGAACATCAAGGAGTTGCAATATTTCATTGGAAAGATTAACTTTTTGAGAAGGTTTATCCCTAACTTGGCTTAGCTACTTAGAAATATCACAAACATGTTTTTTTTCTCGTTTAGACTAATCCTAATCTTCCCATTTTTCTCCTCCTATCCCACCCACGGGTTTTGAACCGGTGACCTTGCAGAGCGGAGTGCCTTAAGAGTACACCCCATCACCGACTGCTCTACACCACGTGGGCTAATATCAAAAACATGTTGAAGAAGGAGCAAGGGGTAAAATGGACCTTGGAAGCAAAGAAGTCCTTTGAGTTGGTGAAACAATCGTTAACCAAAAGACCGGTTCTAATAAGTCCTGATTTTTCAAAGGATTTTTATATTTTTTCGTTTGCATCAGAACATACCATAGCTGCTATCCTTTTACAGAAAAAACCGCAAGGACAAGAGTAGCCTATTGCATTCTTTAGTAAGGAATTGAGGGATGCTCCTTTGAAGTATAACATTATGGATAAGCAAGATTTTTCTTTGGTTAAAGCTTTGAAATACTTCAGAGTATACCTCCTTCACTCACACATTATTGCCTTTGTCCCAAACTCAGTTGTTAAAGACATTCTAACACAGGACCCAGATGGTAAGAGAGGTAAGTGGATTGCTATTATCCTTGAATATGATTTAGAGATAAAACCCACTAAACTCATCAAAGGCCAAGGTCTAGCTAGATTAATGGCTGAATCAAATTTTTAAGTTCTTGATATTAATATGATTAATGCTTTGGATGACCAAGAAGGATTCTCAACTCCCATTGTTGAAGACCATTTTATGATTTCTCCTTGGTATGCTGATATTGTTTATGTTTTTCTTAATTTGAATACACCTCCTGGTTTGACAAAAACAAAGGCAAGGTACTTAAAGTTAAAAGCTGTAAACTATTGCATTATAGGTAAATGTCTTTATTGGAAAAATGCGAGTGGTGTATTGCTTAAATGTTTGCCTGAGTTTGATGTAGAGAAGGTTAAGCACCAGTTCTTTGAAGGAGAGTGTGGAGGTCATTTGTACTCAAAGACAACAGCCAACAAAATTTTGAGGGCTGGTTTCTATTGGCCTAATCTTTTTCATGATGTGCACAAGATGATCATAGCCTGTCATAAAAGTCAAATTTTTGAAGGCAAAAGAAAATTGCTACCCCTACCTCTGCATCCAATCATTTTTTAATATCCTTTTCAACAGTGGGGACTTGACTTCATAGGAGAAATCCATCCACCATCTTCTATTCATCATAGATGGATTCTCACTGCCACAGACTATTTCACTAAGTGGATAGAAGCCATACCTTGTAGGCAGGCCAATGATTCAGTTATTATAAAATTCATGGAGACTGACATTCTCTCCAGATTTGGATATCCTACTAAGATCATCACTGATAATGCAGCAACATTTGGATCAAAGAATATGGTTGAATTTTGTCACATATATCAGATAACATTGGGGCATTCCAAGGCCTATTACCCCCAAGGTAATGGACTTGCAGAATCCTCAAATAAGAGTTTAGTGAACATAATCAAGAAAGTGTTGGAGGACAACAAAAAGTCTTGGCACACAAAGCTAGTTCATGCACTTTGGGCTGGCAGATTAACTTTGAAGAAATCTATTGGCATGTCACCTTTCCAGCTTCTGTATGGTACTGATGCAATTTTTCCAAACAGCCTTGGTGTACCAGTGATGAATTTGATCCAAGAGTTGAAAACTGAAGAAAATGACATGATCAGAAGAATAAATCAGATCATTCATATTCAACAAAGTAGAGAGGAGGTTTATAACAGAGCATTGCAGAAGCAAGACAACATTAAAAAGATTTTTGATAGAAGAACAAAGGCCAGCAATTTCAAAGTTGGGGACAAAGTTTTAAAGTGGGAATCAAAGAGGGAAGACAATGGAAAGCATGATAAATTTGACAACTTATGGCTTGGCCCTTAGTCTATTCATTCAGCTGCTGGTAATAATTCACTTTTCTTGCAGGAGTTGAATGGAACGAAACTGTTTGGGGTTCCTGTCAATGGCAGGATGCTTAAGAATTACTTCTCTTGATCCATGTTATGTTTCAAAAGCCTTTTATCTTTTTCCCATTATAAATACTCCACCCATCATTGCATTCAAAGCTATAAAAAATCAATAATACAAAAAGCAAAGAAAAGAAAGAAAAGAGGGAAGATAGTGAAAACAAGAAAGGTATAGCCCCATACCAAAAAAGAGAAACAAATATAAAAGTGTGCAAGCTCAAATGCCACTTCTAAAGAAAAAACTTCTAGTTATTCAAACAGCTTAATCTTGACTAATTAGCTTTAAATTTTCTGTTGACAGGATAATGAATTCAATTTGCCAAACTGTTTAATCTTGTCTTATCAATAGATAATTTAGGATAGAAATTAAAGGTTCAAAAATCCTCAAAATATGAACCTAAGGTTTCAAAGAAGAAATGACTCAAATCAGTTTCAAATTTTGAGTCAAAAGATGTAAAATTTGGTACTAAACAACTTAAAATCTGAACCAGTTAGCAAAGGAAAGACAGCTCAAGTAAGAGTCAAAACAGAGCTGAAGAAAGAGAAGGCAGTGCTTAAACTTTCAGACCTTATGCCTTCTTCATTTTTGTTTTAATTTTCTGTAAAATAAATGTCTATGTGCAGCTTGTTTTTATGCCATAGATCACAGCAATTCAAACAACTTAATCTTGACTAGGTTGTTTTTAAATTTATGTTGTAGAAATGTAGAGAATAGAATATGTTGGACAATTTAATCCCAAGAGATAGTAGATCAGGTAGAGAATCTTACGGGCTCAAATGTTTAACCTGATTCCATGGAGAAGTAAGGAGTAGAAATAGATTATATTTCCTACTTTCAAAATAATAAAATGTTGCGAAAAGAGTTTTCCAATCCAAGTGCACTCTAATGAAGAAAAAATGCTAGATCAGTAGGATTGGGTAGGTAGAAATCTTGTATTGATGTAGATCCATTGTTTTTATGACTGCTAATATGATTTCAAAGCAAGGTCATCCCAACAAAGGAAGGGTAGCGCAATCGATAAGGCACAAGTCAGCCTCCCAGGGAATTCAATTCTAAAGTTCTTGATGCCTTCAAGAAGGCACGATCTCCAAGTGGAGCCACTGTTAGGCACCTATAAAATTTGTTATAGCAAAAGGTGGCTAAAATTTTTTGGAGCCTTCAAGGAACAAATTTTATTGCTAAAAAGTGTTGGCTCTGGAAGACTCTAGAAGGCCTCATTCCTCTGTCCAAATCTTCACTGTTGTGCCCATTTTACACTCAGAAATCCTGCTGATTCCCATGAAAGAATACTATTGCAAACATTGTTGTCCTTTTCCCCCTTCTTCCAAAACTAACCTCATCTTTGCCTTTATTTTCCCATGAAATATTTCATTTTCATGTTTTTCCCCTCATCCCTTCATCAAAACCCCTTTGATAAGGTTTTAAGACCCTTTATTACCTTATCAAAACCCTCAAAATCCTTTGAAAACCATTAAAAACTTATAAAAATCACATTTTGATATTATAGACTTAAGGCCCCTTGGGCTAAGTCTTTTAACCCTTCCCTTCCATATTCCCTAGTGCTAGAACCAGGTGCTGGCCCTCCAATCACTCATCACATCACCCAATACTGATTAGCCCTCCCTTCTAAACCCCCGGTCACATGGTTTTCCATATAACCCGTGGCCCCGCAGTCGGGCGCCAAACCGTATTGAAAATCAATATTACGCCCCCAAAGTATAAACCTTTGTTTATATAAATTTGTCAGTTTTTTATTATTATTTCCTAAAGTTTCCGCTGGTGCAAAATTCTAGTCACTCCGCACCGTCGATCTGATCTAAAGATCGACGACTCGCGATCTATCATGCCGGTGGTCCCCACCAACCACTCATCATTGCAAAACCAAGCGATATCCATCACACCGCTTTCGAGAGCGGGGCAATTTTTTTTCATTTCGCAGCGATTCCATACACCGGCCAACACGTGTCTTGGGCCCATCTTCAAAAACTTGTGTTCATTGCGTGTTAAATATTGGATGTGGAGTGGGCGCAATATTGATGCGCACTGTTTGATCTGAGGCCGCTCATCGTACGGTGATCGCTCTGCGAAGATGCCCGTGTGATAAATTAGGGTACAATGTGGTCATTAAAGAAAATCCGCCATCGATCTGATTTGTAGATCGATGGCCCACACTCCATCGCCCCGGTCCCCTCATCCACAGTAGTGCTGGTGGTCCTAGCGCCACATCAGTGTCCACGCAACAGAATTCAATTAGGACGGCTCTTCGTTGGTTCCTCATCCAGTCAGCAAATCCAGACCCAAGAAATTTTATTTGGCTTGGTTTTATTAAAGTTTTGATGTTAGGGTGCATTTTCTAAGGTTCTTGGCGCCTGTTTTTCCACCGTTGATCGCATGGGCTGATCTCATCCGATAGCCCATGATCATCCCAAACCCCACACACCATTTTTAACTATTTTTCTCCAAAAAACAAAGTTTTAAACCTTTGTCTCCTCTTTTTATTTTTTCCGAATAATGTGACCCCTTCACATTATTTATTCACCTTTCCTCCTGACCGTTGATCTCTGCGCGATCGACGGCTCCGATTCAAATTATTTTTACGCCTTCCCTTTTAATTCCTCTGATCAATCTCAACTGTTGGATGATGCCATCCAATAGTCATGCTCTCTCCACATTCCTTCTGAAGTAGTGAACCTATACATGCAGGGTTTCATAATTTTTTTGTATTTTGCAGGGTTTAAATGGTTTTTCCGCTATGTCTGAGGAAAATTCAGAAGTAGAGGTTGACGATCCTCCCGCCTCCGATCCATTAGAGAAAATAATTTGTAGGTTTCAAATCTACAGTTCGTAAATTATTCATCAACCATTGATGCCACATGATCCCTGTGCAACCCTGCATATCAGCAAAATACAATAAATCAAGCACAATTAGAAAGAATCAGTGCTAAAGAAAAAATATATCAGAACAGAGGATTTAAGACAGATCTGTGGGATTACGGCTGAGATGGGTTATCAGGAGCCTACTCCCCCTGACTAAAACACAGTTAAAAGAAAAAACATAAAGGATCATTGGACAAAAAGCCTCCACCGCCACATCTGAGGCAAATTGATTCCTCCCAACTACCAAAATGCCACTTGTACCTCAAAGTATTCAATTAGAGGCTGAAGTTATTGATCAAAACATAAAATATGCCTCATAATGTAGCCAAAGGATAAATTATGCAGACAAACTAATGACAAAATATCAGCAGAGTAACTTCGACATCACACAGAGCCTCAAAGGTCAGCAAAAGCTCCCACCGAGCTTAATCTTAATGTAAATTATTTAATATAGAGGACACCTATTGTAAGCTTCTTCATCAAGCCCCCTAAAGGCCAAGAATCCATTTAAGTCTGTATTAATTAGTTTTTGAGATATTTTATCAGATATCACCTCCTCATTCTTCTATAAATACTTCTGGAGAATATGAGTGAGGGGTTGGTTGATGTCGTTGTTGAACATTGAAATTTAATTGAGCTTGAGACTTCTATATGTAAATAGTGTTCACTGGCTCTTGGAGCTCTTCTTGTAATAGATAAGTTAGGGTGAGATGAGTAGATGATTGCTAAACTAAAGCATTGGAATTAAAGTTGTAACCGGTTTGGAGCATCAATACAAGCTGCTTTATGGGATCTTTGTCTATGTTGATGTTGATGTTTTTCTCATTGTAACTTGTTATTTTTTTTTTCTGTTTTCACTGTGTTTCATATTCTCTTGTAAAGGAAAACATGCATAGATTTAGGACCTACCGTATATCAATATCCTTCTCTGACTGAAAATATTTATTTACATGTTTTTCTTCCAATCTGTGTTATTTAGGAATGATTTAATTCAGTTTAAGCATAGGAATGTTGGTGTTTCCTTGTCTTATTGCCTTAGCTGAATATTATTCTTGAATGTTATGTTCAGTATTAGTTAAGTAGAGATGAACTAAGGAAGATATGGCATGCCCTGGTCCTAGTTTTATCCCCAAAGACTGTCTGAATGTTTCCCTTGGAATGTGTTAAAAGCTGGCTAGTTTAGATGTACTTACCAGATCTTAGGCCATTTTGTGTTATCTTTGTGTTTGTCTTGAAAGTAACCAAGTAAAGCAGAGCTAGGAGAGGATTTGTGGTGAGCCTGGCCTACTAGTTTCTACTCCAACAATTTCCTTCAAGTTTCCCTTTGTTTTAAAAATGTTTTCTATTGAAAGTGTATCAAAGGCTGGCTAGTTTAAAAGTACTTACCAGATCCTAGTTTACTTTCATGTCTTTCTTAAGTGTATGTCAAAAGCTGGCTAGTTTCAAAGTACTTACCAGATCTTAGGCTGCTCTTTTTTATTCATCTGTTTATTTCCCTTTCTTCTTGTATCATTTCATTCCATAAATCAAACCTTAAAGAGATCCTTAGACATAGATGACTTGCCCCATGGAACACTCTTGCCTCTTGCTATTTCAATTAAACCCTATTATGACTCCATAGCCCAATGGACTAAAACTTGCAATTGTCTATCTTCCTGGCCAAAGCTTATTCTATTTGCTTGCAACTTCACACCTTTGAAAATCTTTTCATTTAGAAATTTCCACCTCAAACAGTAATCATGCTCAACCATCCAAAAACAAAAAAACCCTTGGCCTTCATAACTAGCCTAATATCATTACCCAAAACTTCAAAGACAAATCCATCTTTGCACTTATTGGAGAGACCCCTCTCTAGATTCAAGAGGGCTAGATCCTAGAATCCCAAAGTGGTTGAAATGATGTTTCTCCCTGTGGTCGAACTTTCACCAATATTAATGATTACAAGGAGCTAAAAGAGCGCATGAATCGAATAACATGACCTGGCCCACCCAAACGAATGACCCAGACGACATAACCCGACTCGCCCTAATCGCACTACCCGTCCCACACGAACCGACCCACCTGAAAATGCACAAGGCACACCCATGATCATCACTTAGCATTTTTGACACAGACACCCTCACACGACTCGACCCACCTGAATGCATTTCCTTGGGCGCCTTGACATGAGTGAAGCACTGGCACCACTACCACTTCGTGATAGATGGTATTAGAGATCGATTTAGGGAAAGTTGGGCTTTGTTGAAGATTGAATATTAAAGTAGGAATAGAATGATAGGGCTACAGTTGGTATCGAATATTGGGTATGATATTGGTTGGTATCAGTGAAACATTGATAGGGGCAAGACATTGGTTAGGGTCGAAGCTGCATAACAAGACATGGAAAGTAGGGAAAAATGTCAAGGGAGGAATTTTTAGACCTTTTATAGGTTGAGATTTTCATCGACCATCGTTCATTGCATATCCACCAAATGCTTCCAATGCCCTCGGTCATCATCCTTGAATCGTGGGTCCTACATACTCTCCCACTTGAAATAATACTATCGTCCCTGATAGTGCTACCATCACCGTCGCATAATATATAGTTGCAACTTTCGTCGCAATCTATCATTGCACAATATCATCGCATAAACCATAAAGGTTGATGTCTAACATATCTAAGGGAAATATCTCATCAATCCATGATCATCATCACATCCTTCACAATCACCACGTGTTATAACATCGTGGGAAGTCAATCTCCCCATCATGGCCACATGCTGCTGCAACATATATTGTGTCAACCTATCATATATTGTCAATATCATGTGAATCTCTCCATCAAGTACTCCAACCAAATCAACATAACAAGACTTGCTATGTATCCAGCATAACTATGCACACTGTTATAGCCCTTGTAAATCGAACTAGTTGGGTGATCAGCCCAAACATACGTTCTCATCATCAGAATGCACATCATCATAGCTTGCGTTAGTTGTTCTTCTCGCATCCTGTCACATCCATCAACTTAATAAATAATCTATCCCATATGAGTGTAAATTAAGACATGTTTAGGTCGATGAAGCACCCTTCATCTCATCTGCAACATGTTGTCCATCCAGCAAGCCATCTCTATCTAAAATGTGTTGCCCATAATGCCAATACCCATGTGTTTTTCAAAAGACAGTCACAAATATCAAGCATCAAGTCAAGAACATACTCTCAACAATGTTCCATATTCAGGTCCATGAAGCTATGTTCATCCCATCTGAAATATGCATCCAACATACATACCAAATTTAAGTCAAGAAGGCTTAATCCATGCCCAAGTGTATATGACCAAGGCATCTCATCACTGCATCTCCATCAAGCTCCAAAGTGTCCCGTTGATAATCTCCATCAAGTGACTCCTCACAAACACACCCCATAAATGTGCTCAAAGGTATGCATCCCACAGTGCATCAAAATGAAGACCAATCTCAATCTCATCTCATCAGTGAACCAAATAGTACAAGATCATTGTAGTATGAAGCCTCCAATGAATGAAACTCCATCATGAAATCCCATGCATCATCATATACAAAGCCTTGGCAAGCATACTTGTATTGGCCATGAGTGCCACCACAAGTTGTTCTCACCCTGCAAGTCATATGAATGTGTTCATAGGCTCCTCATTCAACCAATGTCTTGTTTCTCAAAGTTAACAACACCCATCAGCCCATCTATAAATGATCTCCATGTAGCACCAACAATCGATCGTACTCAACATCCTACTTGATACTCCTCCATGATGCTCATAAGTGGCACCTAGTAAGTGCACTTACATAATGTATCTGCATAATGTCCTTACATTCCCTCATGTCAATGTACATGACTTTTGCTGCCCATGTGTCCATCAAGAGTAGAATAATCTCAACTCTAGTAATCATCATGTGTATAGTGTATAGGTTATGTTCCCTCGTTCACTTCTACCATCACCATCATGAGTACTTCCTTCAAGGCTTCTCCCCCACTAAAGGTGCACCAAGATTTCCTTCTTGGTTGTATGATCCGGATTTTATGCAGGAACACAACAGAATACATATATAACAATAGATACAGAGATGCAGCGGAAATAATGCTTCATTTTATTAATAAAGGAATGAATGCAATAAGCTTACAAACATAATGGAAACAAAAGAGCTATGGTACTGGTAGCGTATCCCTGAGAAGAGATGTGGCGGCTACCAGCCCTTGAACTGTGTTACAATGCAGACATGATGGAGATGTGGCGAGCTAGGGCACTGGTAGCACTTATCTCTAAGAAGAGATGTATTAGCTCCCAACCCCCTGAACTGTCTTACAATGAGGCTCGAGGGCCTATTTATTGTTGAGAAACAATGTAGAATCCGAAATGTCCAAAACCTAACCGTAGGAGATGAAGCGCCAAAACTGTGGGCCCCGTTTGGGTAAATTGGTGGTTCAACTTCCCGGGGACGTAACTTTGGCATCCGATCTCCGTTTGACGCGCTCAATAGCTCGTTAGAAATATCTGTCCGAGGAGTACAATTTTTGAACAAGCAGCATCGATCCATGTACCCATGTTGCTCTCTGTTTTCCCAAAAAACGTCGTTTAGGGCCTCAAAACGGCTCCGGAAGTTCAGGACCCGAAAAAATGCTAAAAATAGTAAGTTGTGCCGAAACTTACAAAATGAAATAACTGATGGTGGGGGTTCAAATGGAATCTATGGGTGGCCACCAATATCCACCTGGATTATTAATGCCGCAAAATGGCTCTGGGTGCGCAGGACCCGAAAACCTGCTATAAATAGTAAGTTGTGCTGAAGCTGAAAAAATGAAAGAATTGATGTTGTGGGTCCAAATGGAATAGGTGGGAAGCCACCGATATCCACTTGGATCATTTTAAGCCATGAATAAGTCTACCCAAACAATGTACCCTACCACCAAGGCATTCCATGAGGCATGTCAGGAACCTAACCAATTTCCATGTGGCTAAGCATGACCCATATCTATCACAGATATCATCAATTTCCACCCTTTTCATGGGAATTTGAACCTATTAGAGTTAGGTCACAAATTTCCCTATCAAGGTCTACAACAAGAAATTATCCTTGCTTCTCCAATGTACAAGGTTCCATCATAGTCATCCAAGGAAAGGTCCTCCATGGTATTGGAAAAGAAGTCATCTTCTTGCTCATCACTGCATACAATCCATCTCCCAAATTCTCAATTGAAACACAAGTCATATCTTCATGAAGAATCTCTAAGTGAATGTCCTCCATCCTCATCAATTTCTGCAACACTTTTGATCCTGGTACCGCCTTCTCATCCAGTTTCTCCTCGATCATTGTCACTTTTGCAACATTTTCATGTGGTGCATCCCTCAATGCCTGCAATGTGCTTGGTCTAGGTTCAAATTGTTCCACAAGTTCTTCCTTGATCATATCCACATCCTCAATATCCTCCTAAGAATCATCCATCACCGATGCTTTCAATGTGCTTGGCCCTAATCCAACCTGTTCATTGAGTTCATCCTTGACTTCTACCACATATGCAGCATCCTTGTGAGAATCGTCCACCATCAATGCTTGTAATGTGCTTGGTTCTGGTCCAAATTTTTGAACAATTTCTTCCTTGAATTCAATTGCATCTACAACATCCTTTCGTTCAGCCATAATGGGCTTCATGCCACCATGCTTCATATTTCCAAGGTCTCTAAGTTTGAGAAGCTTATCAAGTAGCTTCCTCCGCTCTTCTTCCACCTTGTCCATTTCTGCTCGAAGAATTTTCACTTTCTTCATAAGTCAGAAGATTTCATATTTGTTCATGTTAGATACCCTCCTCTTGCACAATGTATCAATGGTCTGACTCGTCTCATCAAAATCCTTTGCCACTTCCTTCGACTTCTCTTTAATTTCTTTAAAGTTCATTTCCAATGAAAAAAACTCATCCATAAAGATTCAATACCACCTGAAACACTGAAAATGTATCACTTCTCAATAATAAAAAAGCCCTAAAATGGTAGATCTGATACCAGCTGTCACGCTCCTATTCCTTTTGGTAGTCTCCCAACCATTCTATAGACGGGTGCAACACTACCATATTTTTCTCTTTTCAAATACTCAATAAGTAGACTACGCCTAAATCAACACTTGTTTAACTAATATTCCAAAGTTTTATTGTGCATAAATAAAATAGCAATAAACATCAATATCAAACCACATGAATGCCCATAAATTCAAGGGAGTGGAAACTCCCGTTAATAAGTCTGTCTGATATTATGCTTCAATAAATATGTACAATCTATAATAATTGTACAATCAAGCCTGCATAAACCATTTATGCTTCTTGCCAAATGTGCTTTTACCTTGCTCAAGCTTTAGTTGCTTCCCAATAGTGGAAACAATCCAAAGGAGCCCCAAAATTCCCTTTTAGAACATGTTTCTGAAGTCTGCGCGAATTATGGTTCAAGTGGGTCACTCAGGTCACAAACGTCCTCGACACCCTGAACGCGCTTCTACACGTGGGTCACCAGGGTCATGGTCTACACACAATTCCTGAACGCGTTCAAGTCGCATTCAACCTGACCCAACCTTGCTGAATAACCTATCCACCTTCAAACACTGTTTCACGCATCCTAAATGTAGGCGCACTGCACGAACCTGACTCGACCTCAATGTTCCCTCCCAGATCACTATTTTACATGCATCCTATGGAAGGAACTTGACTCAACCCTGCCCTGAACACCACACCGCACATGCCCTATGGAAGGAACCTGACTCAACCCTGCCCTAAACACTGCACCACATGTGCCCTATAGAAGTAACCCGACTCAACCTCCGGGTGAACGTCAAACATGTTTTTACCTGACTCGACCCAGACACCATTTCCTTGCTACAGCTTCACCCTCCACCCTTGACCTTCACTCCAAGTCACACCTTAGCTTACCAATGGTGGAATCAACAAGATGTTGATGTCCTTCTTTTTTTCCTTTATTATCCATCACACATACTCCTTTTATAAGTGTGTTTTCCCACACATTACTTCCACGGTTGGGGCTTGACCCATATAGTTCCAACCCACTAAATGCCCATAAATCCTTGCTTATGATGTGACATTTCCTCCTTAACGTCAGCTTGCCACCACGACCAGCCTATAAACCTCCAATCTAACACATGGGCATCATTGGACACGTTTATGCACGTTTCTCCTAAATGTCACACGGTCACCATGATAATGTCGCATAATAGCCAAATTTTTTTGCATCTGTTGGTGTGCCCGTCTAACCTTTCGTCGTGGTTTTCATCACTTTGTTGACCATCATTCGTTGCATGTCCATGAAACGCTTCCAATTCCCTCCGTCATCATCCTCGGATCTTGGGTCTTACAGGGGTGGTTTCCCTCATGGTGGACATATACTTGGGCAGTGTCCATTAAGTAGGGACATGGGAACCTTATATTTCAGATAGTTGGGCTTCTTTCATTACAGCGGGGAGAGGAAACCTATCACTCCCCTATACCTTTGGTGATCTTTCAACCATGCTATAGATTGGGTGCGGCACTACCATACTTTTTATTTTCATAATACTAAGGTATGTAGACTACTCCTTTAGAAACACTTGTTAAATTAGTTAACCAAATGTTCTTTCAATATGTGGAAAACATAAACGTCATCATCATATCCACAATGTACACCGATACATACAAGGGAGGGGAAACTCCCTGTTAATAATGAGTCCACCCAATAATATGTTTCATAACATATAAAAATACAATATAAGTTCTAATATAGAAACAGACCTCGTTTGCTCCTTGGTAAGGAAAGTTACCTTTTTTCTAAGCTCACAATGCTTTCCAATCATCAACTATCCCACAACAATCATTTAGAATATCAGCCTTCACCTTGGGAAATTTCTGCTCGGGTCACTGCCTGCCTATGAGTTCAAACCTTCCCATGAGCTCTCTGTGTGTCCAATGCACTTCCTAACTATATGGTTAGTTTTAGACCATTAATACACACCTGCTGCAAATTTCTGCACTCAATTACAACTCCCAGTCACTTCAAAACGAGCTCTGAATGCAAGTTCAGACTCTTGTGTATGCCCTGCCTGACCTGACCTAGACTTACAGATGCCCTGCGGAACTCTTCTGCACACCCTGAACGCTACTGCCTAACTCGACCCTTGCCTTGTGCTTAACTTGAATTGAACTATAGTTGCGGATGCCTTGTGATACTATTTTGCATGCCCTACACTGCTGCCCGACTTGACCTGCGACTCGCCTTTCACTTGACCACCATGTATTTCCTCACCAATGAGCTATTGGCTAGCTCGTGGTGCTCCAATGCCTCCACTCGAACGCTTGAATCTTGTTCCAACTCAATTTTTGGATGCCTCCTTCCATCTATCTACACACCATATTAATATGCATTGTATTTGTGTTGTGGGTCACTCAGTGGACACGAGGCGACCCAACCAATGCCCTTTGTTCAGTTGTCTGCACTCCGTGTGACGTCGGTCGCGCTCCAACACTTTGGTCATCCAACTCAACATGTCAAATTTATCCTCGGCTACAGTGCAACACTTTTTCTTATAACATCGCATTTCCATCATTGGCTATGTGCGACATGCCCATTATGTCACGCGCTTGTGCCTCCCATCGCTATATGCCCGCGCCCATGCAGTTACGCCCACAACGTTGCATGTCTCCTGAACACCATATAAATAGCTAATGGGAATGCCCATTACCCTGAATGTTCCTCATGAATATTTTGGCCTTACAAAACCCCAACCTTCCATGAACTTGGATGGCTTCCATCGCGATGAGGCACGAAAACAACATGTTTTGGTGACAGACCAGGGAAGCAGTTTCCGTTGCACCGCTTAATGGAAGCCCCAAGTTCACCAGAATTGGGAGGTTCTTCATCATGCCACGTAATGGAAACCATGAGTTCCATACACTTGGGAGATTTCAATCATGCAGCGACATGGAAATCCAAGTTCCCCGCACCAGGGCCACGGTTTTCATCAAGGCGGGAGATGGAAACCACAAGGTTCACAGAATTAGGATGTTTACCTTGCACCACAAAATAGAAGCCCAAAATTTCCATAGACTTGAGTGGTTCTTCATCATTCCATGACATGGAAACCCGAGTTCCCCACATCGAGGCCACGATTTATGTCGTGGCAGGACATGGAAATCCCCGAGTTTCCCAGAATTGGGTAGTTTTCGTCGTGTTGAAAAACATGGGAACCCCCGAGCTCCACAGAATTGGGCAATGGTTTCTTTTGAACCATGACATGGAAACTCGAAGTTCCCCATACTTGGGCAGAAATTTTAGCTATGGCACGACATGGAAACCCCAAGTTCTGCATAGTTAGTTGGCAGTTTTCGTCACGCTATGGCATGGAACCCCCAAGTACCCCGTGCTAGGGTTGCGGTTTCCATCACAGTGGGACATGGGACCCCTAGGTTTCCTGGATTTGGGAAATTTTCCATCGTGCTACAAAATTGAAACCCCAAGTTTCTACGAATTGGGTTGGTTTTCCATCGTGTGGCCAAATGGAGACCCCCAAGTTTCATTGACTAGGGAAATAGGTTTGTACACACTACGACATGGAGAAAACCCTGATTTCCCCAAAGGTTTGGGCCATGTTTTCGAAATACCATCAGTTCCCTAGACTCGAGTGACAGTTTCCATCCTCAAGGAAACCCTGATTTCCCTGTGCCAGGGATTCGATGAAAACTCCAGGTTTCTAGTGTGGCATAAAACATGGAAACCCATGGTTTCCATCTAGGGTGGGACATTAAAACCTCAAGTTTCCTAGGCTTGGGTGTAGCCCACCGCCGTGTGCCACGAAATGGAATCCCCAATCCCCATGTTCCCCATACTTGGGCAATGGTCTTTCCTAAGGCGCGACATGGAAATCCCAATTTCACAAGCATGTTTCCATCCTAGGCACGAGAGGACATGAAAACCCCAAGTTTCGTAGGCTTGGGTTGGTTTTACGTCATGCTGCAAAATGGAAGCAGACCCACCGTGTTCCTCGGACTTGGGCGACAGAGCTTTTGGCCATGCCATGACATGTAACCACCAACCACAAGTTCCATAAACTGGTGATCTCTCTCACATTCATGGCATGGAAACCCCAAATTTCCTACCCCCAAGCAAGAAATGCATTTTTGAGATGTGAGAAATAGAAACAATGTTTGAATGAAGGATGGGGGGAAAAAGGTGCAACGACAATGGTTGTCTGAATTTTGAATAAAGTTACAAGAGTGAAGCTCTTAATCGAGGTCACCAAGGGCTGAATCTTAGTGGATTGTGGCAGCAAGGCCACTATGCCACTTACAATACCCCATCGCGTATTTAAATCGTTTGCAAAGGATTCTTCTCAATGATCGTTTGAAATTGAACTTCAAAGCTGCCCCAATCGAGATGCTTCACGATCGTGGTTTGAAAATTACATGGGCCCCTGAGGCGACAAAGAGATGCCCCTATTGCGGGTCGAGATACAACCGAAGAGTGACATGCGCTGCTTATAGTGTAGATTCTGACTTAGAGGCATTCAATCATAATCCGACACATGGTAGCTTTGTGCCACTATATTTTCAACCAAGCACGATGACCAATAGTGTGAATCAACGCTTACTCTCCTACTAAGTTGAATTACTATTGCGGTGAGGTTCATTAGTAGGTTAAAACTGTAATACTCCCAATTAGTCCTAAGCTAATGGGAATATTCATTTTTGTTTTGTTTTCTTGTTTCATGAATAAAATTGTAAAGGAGGATCATAAAACTCCTAAATAGTAATAAACCAATGCCAAATGTTAAAAAGGCTATATCTTGGCTAAATAAGAAGGCACCTTTAGGTGTGAAAGGGGCTAAAAATTTTGACTGGGTCAACCATGACCAAATCTACATTGTTGTCTTGGAGGAGTGGCCATCAATGAGGCACAACACAATTTTAGTTAGAGGTGGCTTATGTTAAAGGAGCTATTTCATTGAGATGGTTTAGGTTTTTTCAAGCTCTCAACTTATAAAAGGAAGAGGATGACAGCATGAGAAGGTTGTTGATGTGATTACATTTTTCTGAATATATTTTTTGTTTAGACATGTATCATTCTCTTGCTATTTAGCTGAGAATTTTTTTGTTTGGCACAAGGTCTTCCTGTTTATGAATTCCATCTGTTTCCTTGAGAGGTCTCCTGGAAGAGTTTTCAATTCTTGTTCACTATCAATCTGAAGGCCAAGATTCTTCTTCCAACTACAATGTAGATCATGTTGAGGGTTTGGTTTTATTTGTAAGCTGCAACAAGTGGAGGCTAGATCTACTCAGATCTAGACCATTCTCATGCTCCTTTTCAGTGGGGAAGGCTTCTATCCTATTGGCAATAGAGTATTGGATCATTGGAGCATCAGATTCAGATCTTGGCATGTGGCCAAACCTATCTTAAACCCTACAGTGCAGTTTACTTCCAAATCTGTGTTTTTCTGTAGGTGTTGTTTTAGGGTCACTTTCGCACATCTTTTGGAAGAGTGATTTTAATGTCTTACGTATCTTCCCTTCACCTTTGAGATCCATTTCAGAGGGTCATTATATTTTATACATCAGATTAGATCTAAACATTACTGAATATCTGAATTTTTTTGCAGATCTGCAGCTTTTATATCTCAGATCTACTCCATGTGCTTCATGTTCTGCTGAAAACCCCAACGGGTATTTGAAGAAGAGTCTTTATAGTGTATGGATCTATCATAGATCTGGATTTTCATGCATTATTTTGCTCTATATATAAGTTGTAATCAACATCTATTCCAGCCTAATAAAAATAATGTTGTCAAGGCAGTTTCTGTTCATATTTATGGTTGTTGCACCTCTTTTTGCACATTTTTCTTCATTGGGGACTTCTATTTCCTCTTATACATCTCATGGCCTTCATTATACATTTGATTTTCTGTTGTAAATGTTAAAGAAGGGTCTCCACATTGGCTTCCTACTATAATCTTCATGATCTACGTTATTTTAAATGCATAACTATTCTATATTACTGCATTTCCCATTTGGGATTATTATAGTGGTATCAGAGCATCATCTTGGCACAACCTATGATTATTGTGAAGCCAATATGTATTTTCAAGAAAATAAAATACAGAAGAAGAAGTTTGATTACATTGAAGACAAATAAGACAAGGGTAAAACCCCTTTATCTAGAAGAATGAAAGGGAAAGAGTTCTCAAAAGCTCTATTCCAAACTATGCAAGAGCTGAAAAGTAAAATTAGGGGAATGAGGAGGGAAAGACATGAATATCCCTCAAGAAGATATTCACATGAAGAAAACCCCAGTTATTCATATTATGTGTGTGAGAATTCAGCCACATAATCAAATCTACAAAGTTGTAGCATGCCTACATTCCTAGCAAGAGAAGAAGTAGAAGGAGAGACACCAAAAGAGGATACTATTCATGACTATCTCCAAGAATATGAATCTCAGTCTAACAGATTCAAAGAGCATCTAAGCTTCCTGGAGTTTTTTCAACTTAAAGAAGAAATAAGATCCATCATATATAAGAGAAGAAAAGGGTGCATGCAACACACTTTGGGTAGGATCTTTCTACCTACTTTTGATGGATCACCCGAGAGCTCAGCCAAGTATTGGATAAATAATCTAGACACATATTTCGAGTTGCATCAAGTTTAAGAAGAAGAATCCATTAGAGTAGTAGTGTTGCATCTCCAAGGTAAGGCTTATGTATGGTGGTTATTTGAATCTTCTTCAATGAAAAATGTAAATATCTCTACTTATGCAAAGTTCACTAGGCGTTTAGTGAAAAGATTTAATGTTAAGCCATCTAGAACTTCTTTGGGAGAGACAAAAAATCCCAAGAAGTCAGAACCTTTGCATGAGATGGGAGGATACATGAAGATAACTCCATTTCAGAAAATTTTTGAGGGGTTTAAATATCTGCTACCTGATTTTCCAAGGGAAAAGGGCCCACTTCAGCAAGAACATTCTTCTCAAGAAGAAGACATGATGGTTCCTTTTTCAATAGGAGAACAAGACAAAGGATCTCTTAATGATGAGGAATTATCTATTGATGAGGAGAAGGAAAAAGAAGATCTGGAAAGGTCCTCTAATGTGACAGTAGGAGGATATCTACTTTTATTGGGAGATGGAGGTGAAGCACTTACATCCACTAGGAGAGCCCTTGTTTCTTTTCAAGAAGTTCCCAAGGATCTTACATATGAAGAGAAGGAGTAGCATGTGTCTATGATGATAGAAAATGAGACAAAACAATGGAGGGAATGTGTCCCAACATTGCATACAGTTTTGGGAACACACACTATGACAGATCAGTCCTTTGTGATCAAGCCTCTTGACACCAAGGAGATGTTGGGTGTTCATGAGTTAACTGCATCTAAAGAAAGCACCTTAGACTGTGAAATCTTGCAGAAGGTAGGAGAAGAAGAAAAGAGAAAGGATCACAGTGCTGATATGATAGGAGGCGATCCACTATTACATGGAGGAAAATATGGGGAAATTACTCTAACTAGAAGCACTCTTGCATCCTTAAGAGTGATACCCCAATATCATGAGACTTCCACACAAAAATCAGAGATGGATTTGCGCAGTGGAAGCAATGAAATGATGGTCCCATCTATTATGCACATGGGAATGAGCCATGAGACATCATTATCTTGTGGTAAACCACCTGGGAGACCACCTGATTCAAATTTGGTGAAATATGTTTCATGCACTAATGCTCCATTCATAGCTCCAAGAAGGAAGGGAGCATTAGAAGACCATACTACATCATTGAGAGTGTTGGGGGAGCTTAAGGAGGAGGGAAATATTTTCCCCTTATCATCATTGTCAACACTCTCATCTCATACTGCACTGAGAGAAGATGTTGTAAGAATGGAGAAAGACACCATCATGGGGCAAGGAGTGTAGTCCTTGGATATGAAGACTCAAAAGATAATCTCACTTGGAGAGAAATCTTCCATACATGGTAGGAGATGGTGACCTCAAATGCATACTTTGGCAAGACCAAGGAGGTTTTGGATAGATGATAGCTTTCCGTGGGAGACTAATTTCGAAAAGTTTCCACCTTCATTTGAGCATGTGCATATACAAGAACGGTAGAAACAAGGGAATAGCAGCCTTCAATCACATACACTTGGCATGGGGTATGTCAAGGAGTAGAAGAGGGGAAGGGATGACCCTCCAACACATACCTTTGGCATAGGAGATGTCAAAGAAAGGAGTAGCCACATGAGAGACATTTCAGTTGATAGATCATCAACACTGTCATTATTGAGGAGTCTAGATCCATATTGGAAATCCTAACTATTGGTGGATTATTCCAAGGATATTCACACATGCATGATTCTTGATGACCAACTATGATGGTCTAAACCCACATCACATTCCCTATTGGTGGGTGAAAAATAAAATATGGTGAATTCTGCTTCAAAATGATAGGAAGAGCTGACATCGAAGGATCAAAAAGCGACGTCGCTATGAACACTTGGCTTCCATAAGGCAGTTATCCCTCTTGTAACTTTTCTAACACCTATAGCTTCAAATTCCAAAAGTCTAAATGATCGATAGGCCATGCTTTCATGGTTTTCATTCATACTGAAAATTAAAATCAAATGAGCTGTTACCCTTTTTTTCCACACGAGATTTATGTTCTCGTTGTGCTTATCTTAGGACACCTGCATTATCTTTTAATAGATGTGTCACCCCAGCCAAACTCCCCACCTAAAAATTTCTTCCACCCAGATCGACCCACTGAAATGTGCCTGAAGGAAAAATACATGGGTAGTGCCCCATATCCACCCGATGGAATAAGTAAAATAACATTAAAAGTAGTGGTATTTCACTTGTGCTGAAGACGACTCCCACTTATTCTACACCTCTCAAGTCATTTCACAAAGTCGAACTAGAGTCAAACTCAACAGGGTATTCTTTCCCCACTAATTTTTCCAATCCCATTTCCTTGGCACTAGTTTCACTAGATAGTATATAGGGAAAGTGGGAATTCTTTAATCCATTCATGTGCATCACTAATTAGATGACGAGGAATTTGGCTATCTTAAGAGAGTCATGGTTACTCCTGCCATTTACCAGCATTTGTTTGAATTTATTCACATTGACATTCAAAGCACTGGTCATAAATCACATTGCGTTAGCATCCGCACGGACCATCACAATGATTTGTTTTAATTAAATAGTCATATTCCCCTTGTCCGTACCAGTTATGAGTCGATTGTTCACCGCCTAGGGAAAATCCCCCGTGAGGGGCCATTCTATGCACGTAGCCCAATCGACATGCAACTGCCCACCCTCTCCGCGAGAGCATCTCAGGCAGACTGCTGACACCCCACGAGTTGAGGGCGCAAACCCCTAAGCGCAACCCTCAAAGCCAATCCTTTTCTCGAAATTATGGATCCATTTTGTCAACTTCCCTTAGCTACATTATTGTATTGACCAGAGGATGTTCACCTTGGAGACCTGATGTAGTTATGAGTATGACCGGGGATGAATGGTACTCAGTCCTCTAGATTTTGAAGGGCTACTGAGGGTGCACCATACACTACAATATGTGTTGTGCTCTTCCAGCTGCTAGACCCTATCTCTGGGTGAACCAATTCCAGGGTGGGAAATTTGTTAAAAAGAAAATATAACTCTTCCTGAGGCCCATGATGATGTCTCTAAATTTCGTAACTTTGTCACCCGCAACCATTTCCTGGTTTGAGAATATTAACCTATTTCCATTTCAATGCTAGTGTAGAGTGCACCCTTGATACAAGGCTTCCCTATCTCTTAGGATCAACTAACCCATGTCCATGTGTTGTTCACATCGAAGCTTTCCCCTCTTCAGTCTTCAAAGTTCTCATTTGAATATTTTCTACTGCCACCAAGATCTACACTGAGGGCTGATCCACCCAAGCTCACACCCGAAGTTTCTCAACGACCCCCGTGTCCTCCTACTCATCAAAGCCAAATAATGTCTCTTATGGTAGAGTATAAGTTGCACACTTTAGCGCCATCCATTTTTGGGGCTAGTTTATTCGACAAGTGAGTTGTTACACACTCCTTAGCATATTTCAACTTCCATGACTACCGTTCTACTATCTTAATCAACCAACACCCTTTGTGGGATCTAGGTTAGCATGCAATTTGGCACTGTAAGTCAACTTTCGGTTCATCTCGCATCACCAGTTATGCTTACCAAAAATGGCCCACTTGGAGCTCGCGATTCCATGGCACGGCTCAATAGAGCAGCTGCACCTTCTTAACTATTTAAATTTTGAGAATAGGTCGAGGGCGTTATGCCCCCGATGCCTCTAATAATTTTCTTTACCAGATAAAAATCATGCATGAGCTCTAGCTATCCTGAGGGAAACTTCGGATGAAACTATCTACTAGATGGTTTGATTAGTATTTCGCCCCCATACCCAATTCAGAAGAATGGTTTGCACGTCAGTATTGCTACAAGGCTCCACCAGAGTTTCCTCTAGTTTCACCCTGCTCGGGAATATTTCACCATATTTCAGGTCGCAATAGGTGTGTTCACACTCAAACCCTTTGCATAAGCTCAATGTCAGTCGACGATGCACCCCCTACAAAGAGGGTTTCTTGCCCATCAACTTCCTTGTGCCTCGCAGGTTTTCAAACCCACCAACTCACACACATGTTAGACTCCTTGTTCCATGTTTAAAGATGGGTCGAATGGAAATCCCACCAACCAGCACCACGAGCACGCCGGTGGACACGACTTGCCACAAGGGTGCGCACTTCGTTCCTCAACCACCAAAATAGAAAACCAATAGGTGGTACTCCACCCATGCTTGTGACGATGTAGCAGCCCATGTTGGCTTTTACCTCAATTTGAGTGGCCGACCTTCCTGAGCCATTCCACATCTGATCAAGATGCATAGACAACGTCCATCTGCTTCCCTCCTGAAAATTTCAAGCACTCAACTTTATTTTAAAAATCCTTTTCATATTTCCCTTGCGGTAATTGTTTTCTATTCTCTCTCACCCATATTTAACCTTGGATAGAATTTACCACCCAAGTAGGGTTGCATTCCCGAACAACCCGACTCGCCAACAATTCCTAGTGATGCGACAGGGTTCCAGCACGACGGGGATATCACCCTCTCAGGATCCACCTTCCAAGGGACTTGGCCCAAGTCCATAGCTGAGGACACTTCTACATAATTCAGTTCAGGTGATGCTACCACTTGATTTTCATGTTGGGCTCTTCCCAGTTCACTCGCCACTATTAGGGGAATCTTTGTAAGTTTCTTTTCCTCTGTAATATTCCTACATTAGCAAGCAGCTAATGGGAATATTAATTTCTGACTTTTGCACTTACTGGATGAATAAATGGGGGAGGAGACCCATATTTAACTTAAATCAGCATAAAAAACCCTCTTGGCATGAAAGGGGATCATTGTAGTAGCTGGATTTTACACCCTCATGTGTGAAAAGGGACTTTTTTCCTGTGGACAAAGTCAAGTTTGACCAAGTCAGCAACATGCATGAAGAGGAGTGAATCATCAATGAAAAATAGCTCAATGTGAACAAGGATCAGCTTAAATAAACATATGAGAGCTAGATTGAAGACACTTGGGTGTGAAAGGGGATGAAGTAGGTTGGAGAGGTCAACCTTGACCAAATTAAACAATGTGATTTTGGAGGAGTGGCCTTCATGGAGACCCAATGCAGTTTTGGAGGGAGATTGATCATGTGCATGTGGAAACCCTAATGTGTGTGACCCAAGGTGAGGAGCCTCACAAAGCTTATAAGGAAGGGGATAGAAGCCATTTGAGGTTAGCTTGATGATTATTGATTTTGGTCTGCATGACTATTTGGCATCTTCTTGCTCTTTAGCAGAGTTGTAGTGTTGTTTAGCACAAGGAATTCCTGTTTAGGAATTCCTTCTCCTACCTTGAGAGGCCTCTTGGAGGAGTATTGCACTTCATTTTTCCACATTCAGGCTTGAGGCCAAGAATCCTCCTTCAGCTACAACACAGTTTCTGTTGAGAGTTGGGTTTTGTTTCAGGGTGTTGCAGTGGAAGCACCACAACACCACTTCCAGAGCTTGTATTTCAGAGGAGGAAGCATTTCTTTCTCTGGGAGATTAGTGATGGAGTCTATGAGCTTCATTTCAGATATTGGCATTTGGCCAATGTAATTTTATTCTCCTACAGTGTAGTCCCTTGCAGGAACTACATCATTTTACTTAGTGTTCTTATCGCAAGGTCAAGACCCTTGTTTGTGAGCTTGTTACTTGGAGAGAGGGCCAACCCTTCTCTTGGAAGGCTTGTATAGAGAATATTCTTCTATTTCATGTACATTTTCAGCTACATATATACAGAGCTATATTATACTACATTTTCCAGATCTAGATCTGCAGATCTATTATTTTATACTTGTACTTTCATGAAGCCCTTGCCGGGTTATTCCCATTTTGTATAAAAAGGAATAGATCTCCATTTTTCTCAGCCATTGGGTGACTTTAAACTCTATATATGATATTTCTTATTTATTTATGCATAAAACCTCATTAAAATAATGCTTTTGTATGCTTCAGTATTTTCTATTAGCAAAGTCATGTGGTTTGGGCTTATTTGAGCTGTATTGGGCTGGGGAGACCTGCTTAGCTTGGCTAGAGGCATTTTTTTTTCTCCAATTATAGATGTGAGATGTATAATACATATTTTAAGGGATCTAAGTACCATTTCTTATAGTTATAGCATTATTTTCTAAAGACAACCTTTTTATAACCCTATTTGCTGCATTTCATCAACTTTTGGGATCATAAAAGGTGTAATAAGTTGCTGCTGTAACACTAATTTATGGCTATGTGTTTCTTAACAAATTTCATGAGTTAATAGTTTTTTTTGATCCAACATTGTGTTTACATATTGCTATAGTCCCATTATTGGGCATTTTCTAGCCATACTAGGTGTGAGAGGCCTATCTACCTCACCTAGTTTGATTGGTTTCTGATTTCCTCTTGGATTTGGGTATTAGATTATCATATATAAGGGATCCAAGTCTAGTCTCCAATCCTGTAGCATAAATTCTTGAGAAATTCATTTTTTAGGCATCCCTTTCTAGCAGTCCCAATTTGGGGATATTACAGTGATATCAGAGCATGATCTTTGGCTCAACTTGTGAGTTCCAGCTATCAGAAGGAGCGAGATCAGAACGATGGAGAGGATGAGTTTTCTCTCATCAATTTTTAGATCCATAAAGAACCTCTCCTAGGAGGTTAAGCAGATGAAGGAGAATAGATGCCAAGAAGCTCTTAGAGGGTTTCAACAAGAGGAAGAACCATGCACTTCCTATTCTCATGAAGAATAAGACAAGAAGCATGGAAGACACTTGGATCACCTGATTCTAAGTGAATACCTTATTGAGTACAAGTCTCAACCTAGAGCCTTCAAGAAGAGTCTAGCCTTCCCACAGTTCATTCAACTGGAGGAAGAGAGGAGACCCTGTAACAAGGGAGAAATCAAGGGCAATAGGCTTCTATTGTCCAATTTTGATGGGACATCTGTAGCAAAGGTGTTACACAGTAATTTTTCACCATCCCTGCAATTCCCCATCCCGCACAAGACTTGAAAACACTTTCATGACATCCCTCTGAATATGAGCTTTCATTTCCCTGAAGACAACTCCTTGCAAAAAACCCTAAAAACACCCCTTTTTGCATTGGCATGGGTAGCCAATTCATTACCTGCGCCAATGGGGGAAATCCTTCAAAGAGGGCACACCAATTGGTGCTCTATCTCAGAGCCGCACTCGCACCAACCATTTTAGGGAGTGTTTTTTTTTAAATAAATGGCGAAAGTTTTGTCCTAACCAATCCATAAACTGGTTCCTAATTTGAGTTGGGAGGTTTGGCTTCAGATCTCCATGTAGAGGAAGTGGTTTTCCACCTCTCATGGAAGCTTCCTTGAGGATAGGGCCAATCCCATGATTATAGGGATCCCAACTCCCCTTACTCCATCTATAAAATCTTGCTCATATCCTTTGCAAGCTAGTCTCCAAGTTCCCAAGAGCCTTATGCTGCAAGAGCCTTGATTCATTCCCTTAAGGCCAAATCCAAGCAAGGATATTATTGTCAAGTATCTGAAGAGAGAGGCTTGTCCCATCGCAGACAGGATTTATCGAGATATGTTCTGCTGACGACCCGCCGAAGGAGAATTCAACGTCGGAGCTATGGTTGTATTCTTCTTTTGATGAATTAATGATAAGCGACTACTGGTTATGGTTCCACTCTTGTTCTTGATTATGATCATGAGTTATGTCCTCTCCGACTGACATATAGTTGTGTGTATTGGATTTTATGCTTGCGTTTGTTGTGTTTATTGTGTGTGCAGGTGTTTGATCACGGATATCATGAGGATTGTGATCTGCCAAAGCTAAGGAACGAGAGCGCTACTTTCTCTACAAGCGAAAGTGTTGGATTCCAGGTAAGCCTTCATCGTAAGTCAGTTTATTCGTAACTAGGAACCTGCACTATAGCATGTTCGATTATTGCTAGACCCGATCTGGGCTAGTAGGGATCGCCTCTATCCACAGAGGGGATTAACCTCTTCAACAATTTGGTGACTCCACTAGGGACTCAGCTTGTTGTTTTCTTTGTAAACTATAGACGGAGCCTGAAGTATGGCCAGATAGCCTTCGAAACACTTTTGCTATGCATTAGCGAAGTAGATCAACGCTACTTCAGTCAATCTCCATTTTAGTTTATAAACTGAATGACTTGGACTGTTGTCTTGTCTTTTCGGTCAATTCTTGGCCTTGGTTGCTTGGTTAGCCCTTTGGGCTGGTTTTTTCTGCTTGTTTGGATTTTTTTGGCTTTCTCATCACTGGTCTGTGTCTGGGACTATTCTTTTTTATTTTTTCCATAGCAAACTTGACTGGCACTCTTTACAGCCTGACAGCTGTGCCCATTGGCGCAGGTTGCTTGTGTATCACCTGCACCAATTCGTTTATGGCGCTAGTTTCAGCCTCACAGTCACGCCAATCCTGTGAGGTACTAGGGTTTGCCTTGTTCTAAGCTTTCTGAGCTTGACCAGTGTGTTTGGTCTTGTTTTTTCGACTGCTTGAGTGTCTTGGAGCTTTGTTTGACTGACTGTGACCTCCATCCTTTGGTTGTTTGCCCATTTCCATCGATTTTGCACTCTAGCCCTAGGGCATCTAGGTGCTATTGTGTCTCGAGCCTCCCTTGGGAGTTTTTGGTTTTTATCGGTTCAGTCAACCTTGTGATCACTTCTCTACACTCGTTTGTCAGATGTTTATCATTTCATTGCGCTATTTGATTGATTGATTCCTCCTTCATTCGAATTTTTCCTTGTCTCGCTTTGGGCCTAGATTACATAGCTCATTTGTGTCTTTGGGATTTTCTCAGTTTTGAGGGACTTTTGGTCGATTTGAGGTCTGATTTTGATTTTTATTGAGTGAAATTTGCTTTTTTTTTCTCTCTTATCGTCAGTTCTCAAATTGATCTTTTCATTAGTTTTCAGTTTGTTTAGTGCATCTATCTCTTAAACATTGAAAATTAAAAAAAACCTCTTTTGCTCTTGATTAGTTAGTGCAAATTAAAATCTTTTCGGTGTTATTAGTGATTAGTAACTTTGAGAGAAAATTTTTTGGTTTCCATTAGCTGCATTAGAGACTTTGCTGGTTGTTTTCTGATCATTTTGTTTGTGTGAAAAAGCTCTTAAATCTCTTGTAACTAGTGTTCATCGAATGAAATGATATACTGTGGCATGTAGTTTTGCATTTAGGAGATTTTGAGACATTACATTTGCTAGGGCCTGAAAACTGAAACATAATTGAAGATAAACATTAAAATTTACTCAATTTACACTAAGGCAGCATTCAAATCTAACAAAAAAAATTTAGAGGTCTAGGCTAGAGACGTGTTTCGGCGTCTTAAAACCTAGTAGCTTTCGTTCGCCTCTTGGCCTTAAACATCACTAGTACGGACTTGTGCTCCCCCTACCATCGCATATATAAAGGGAGACCCCACTAGGTTTCTATCCTTTATCCATAGGAAGCCAAGTCTACCACCCTATACCCGTGATACACCGGACACATCATTCGGGGAGATTGCCTGCACGTACAGAAAGTCCCTGGTTGATTTCTCTTTCCTTTTGAAACCAAGGTGTATATTGCAATTCACGGTTATTTGGTACACCCTTTGCCTAGTATTCCTGAGTAGTCATTTGATCTTTTCTGACTCCTTGAATTTGAAAGGATCACTAAGCGCTTGTCCTTTCACGCTTGCTTCAAAACTGAAAGAGATAGAGTCACCTTTTATCCGTTTCTCGACTCTTAAAACATGAAACGGTGAAGTTTATAGTTTTCAATGTGGTAAAATAAAACACCCGCGATCACACGCCCTGTTAGATTTTGCTTGTTGGTCGTTAGATTGTGTGTCTTGACTCTTTTTCAGCCCTTGTGTGTGTTTGATCTTTTTCTCTTGTCCTCACTACCACAGTGGTAGAACCTAGCACAGGCGCCTTCTGCTATGTCTGCATTGGAATTTCTTCAAAGTTTCCCATCACAACGGAAAGATTTATTGTCCACAATCGGTGGGATCGATCCCACTAACTCCAATCTCCTCACCTTCGACTTAGAGAACTTTACCCCTCGACTTCCACATCAGATCGCTCTTGTTATTCAAGTCAGGATCAACGGTCTTAACATCCATAGGGCCGTTGTGGATGAAGGTGCTTCTACCTGTGTCATGTCGTCCGCTTACTGGAAGGCCATTGGCTCTCTAGCCCTTTCATCATCTCCCAATGCCCTAGAGGCATTCGATGGTCGAGAATCAAAACCCCTGGGTGTTCTTAAGATTTTTCCGATTACCTTACAGGGGAAGATAGTCAACGTAGAAGTAGAAGTAGTTGACGCCAAGCTTAACTACAATATACTTCTCGGTCGCAGTTGGACCCACGCCATGCTATGTGTTCCATCCACTCTCTTTCGACTTCTTAAGTTCCCTCACAAGGGAAAAATTGTTACGGTGGATCAGTTGTCTTTCTTCACCTCTACCTCTGAGAACAACATTCCCTACGTGGATCAGATTCCAAATCCCCCTGACAGTGTAGGACCCGGTCGCTTTAAGGACCCCGTCCTCATGCGTATTTTTCCCACACCGCCACCACACACTGCTTAAGTTAATATGATATCTAGGTCTGACGACCCATCGCTCATCCCTTCACCTCAGCAGGTGACTGAGTTTGGAGAATCGATGCCTTTAACTCTAGTAGAGATTAGCTACTGTGAAATTGTCACCGCATCTGATCCTCCCCCTCCTCAGCATGCTCCTTCGAGCATGGATTTAGACATCTATTCTCAATCCCCCTGGCTTGGCGAGGCCGACTCGCCAGATCCTCTGAAAGAGATCTTTCCTTCTGATGAAGCCATTGTTGAAACAATGTCTCTTGAGGAGTTACCGTGGAGCGATGGACATCATATTTCCTCCTTCATGCCCAGCTTGGAGGCAATGCCAGATTGTCTAGAGTGTTTTGCTTCTGAGGTTCCCACTCCACCTTTCCAGACACCCATATTGACTCATGAGGTGCTTTCAGAGGGAAACATGAGCAACATTACTCAAACCATTCCGATCGACATCTCCGTTAAATCGGGGATAGTTGAGAACATACACGTGGGAGTGACTTGTTCTCCTGATGAGATACAATTTTATACTGATCTTTTTCGAAAATTTAGAGATGTATTCTCTTGGTCCTATGAGGAAATTCCCGGGATTGATCCCAACATAGTGGTGCATGAGATTCCTACCTATCCTGGTGCGAAACTCGTGCGCCAACGCTTATGCTCAGTACACCCTAGAAAAGCCGCTGCCATTAAAGAAGAAGTTGAGAAACTCCTAAAAGCAGGTTTCATTTACCCTATTCCCCTCACAGAATGGGTCTCCAAAATTGTGCCTATAGATAAGAAACAGAGTACTATAAGAGTCTGTGTTTATTACCAAGATATTAATCCGGCCTGTCCAAAGGACAACTACCCCACTCCTTTCATAGATTAAATCATTGACGAATGTGCTGTGAGTGAGATTTATTCCCTGATGGACGGCTTTTCCGGGTATAATTAGATAAATACTCTACCTGCTGATCAACACAAGACTGCATTCATTTGTCCATGGGTTACTTTTTCTTACAAGAAGCTCCTGTTCAGCTTGAAGAATGCTGGAGCTACTTTTCAGCACACTATGTCTTACACGTTCCATGATATAAGCCATATCATTCAGCCTTATCTAGACGATTTTCCAGCTCACTCATCTCGGTGACAGGATCATCTCGAACACCTTCACCAGATTTTCCTTCGCTGTAGGCGCTATAATATCCAGCTTAACCCTCATAAATGCGTCTTATGCATGGATTCTGGCTGTCTATTGGGGTCCATAGTCTCCAAGGATGGAATTCGCCTTGACCCTCTAAAGGTCGAGGCCATTGTCAATCTCCTATCACCCTCTTCATTATATCAATTGCAGAGTCTGCAAGGAAAAGCCAATTTCCTTCGATGCTTTATACCGAACTATGCAGAAGTAGTCAAAGGATTCACGTGCCTTTTAAAGCAGAACATTCCCTTTCATTGGGATGACATTGCTCAACAATCCTCTGAGAAGCTGAAGACATTACTTGTTAACGCTCCATTGCTTCGTCCTCCGAACTATCACCGTGATTTCACTCTATACTTGGCTACAGCCTTTAGCACTATAGCTATGGTTCTGGTCCAGGATGACAATGATGGCAACAAACACGTTGTTTATTATCTATCATGAAACCTTCTCGGCACATAAATGCATTACGATCATGTCGAGAAGCTAGCTTTAGCCGCAGTGCAAGCCGTGCAATGTTTCTGCGACTACATCCTGCTACGTACAGTAACCGTGGTTTCGGATTGCAACCCCATAACATATATTCTCTCTCAAAAATTACTGGGGGGAAAATACTCCAAATGGATTGTTATCATTCAGGAGTTCGACTTAGATTTTACCACTACTAAGTCGACCAAATCACTGGTTTTTGCGGATCTCATTTGATCCCTCCCGAAAGACTCCACACCCCCTCACACTGAAGATCATATCCCGGATAAAACCCTCTTCCTTATCAGTACTCCCAATCTATGGTACGGAGACATTATTGTGTATCTTCAGACATCGACGTTCCGATCTGAGTTGACCAAAGATGCCCGACATCGGATTCGGAATCAGTCTCAACCCTACCGCATTGTAGGAGATACTTTATACCGCCTTCGAGTAGATTTGGTGCTCCACCGGTGCTTAGCGTTGGAAGAGGCCGAAAGAGTCTTGAATGACTATCACAGTGGAGCTTGTGGTGGTCACATGTTCGGATATGCCACCGCCCAGAATATTCTGCGTTCGGGCTACTTTTGGCCATCGATATTCAAAGACTGCATTGTCACGGTCCAAAAATGTCATGCGTATCAGGTTTTTCAGCGCAAGATGTGCACGCTGCCTCTCCCTCTACATCCTGTCATTACCGTCGGCCCTTTCGCAAAATGGGGCATAGATTTCATGACGTGTAACCCTCATTCGGCCGGGGGGCATGCATATATAATCGTCGCTGTCGACTACTTTACTAAATGGGCCGAAGCGATGCCTACACTAGCCTCCGATGGTAAGACAACTGCTCTGTTTATCTTCAACCACATTATTGCACATTTCGGGGTCCCTCAAGCCATTGTTACTGATCATGGTACACACTTTTGATATTACATGATGGCTGAGCTAACATCAAGATTGGGCTTACGACACAATAGCTCAACGCCATATTACCCCCAGGAAAATGGCCAGGTTGAGGCTGTGAACAAGGTCTTGGTCACAATGCTTCAGCGAATAGTTGGAATTCATAAGTCCAATTGGCATCTCCAATTTTTCTCAGCTCTATGGGCCTACCGGACGTCAGCAAAGAACGCGACTGGATTCACACCATTCCAATTGGTGTATGGTCTGGAAGCAACTCTTCAGGTTGAGTGCGAAATTCCTTCCTTAAAATTAGCTGTGGAAATTTTTCCCGACACTTCTCCTGAAGAAGAGCATCTCTTGTATTTAGAACGGTTGGATGAAACCCGCCGCTTGGCTGCCTTAGTCATTAAGGCACAGAAAAAGTGGGTCAAAGCCCACTTTGATCAATTAGTCTCTCCACGTTCTTTTGTCGAAGGGGACCTCGTCCTCCTATATGACCAAGCGCACGACAAACTTGGGGCAGGAAAGTTCCAACCCATGTGGCATGGTCCCTACATAGTAAAACGAGTTTTGAAAAACAGGGCTTATGAGCTCATTGATTATGAAGGAGTTTCATTGGCGCAGCCTAGATATGGGTTGTACCTTAAGAAATACTATGCTTAAAGTTATTTTTAGTGTGGTGTGTGTACATAGGTGTGTATATTCATTTGTGTGCATGTGTGGTGTGGTGTGTGATGTAAGCATCTTTCTACTGATTGGGTCTTCCTGATTGTGTAGATTTCCATTACTCCGTTTGTGGGTTTCGCGGATGGTGCCTCCCGCAGTACCAGGAATTTGTCTTCGGCAGCCTGGGTAATCTATGATCCTGCTGGTGAATTTGTTAACTTGCAAGGTGTGTGTCTAGGTCCTACTACAAATAATATCGCAGAATATAGTGCTATATTGGAATTATTAATCGAGGATATGGACCTCCGCATTCGTGAATTACTTGTGTATATAGACTCACAACTTGTAGTATTACAACTTAATGGGCATTATTCAGTAAGAAATCCATCCAGAAATAGGTATGTATATATATATATATATATATATATATATATATATATCTGTGTGTGTGTGTGTGTTTGTGTGTGTCGAAATGTTTACATAGTGTGCATCACATAAAATCAAAAAATATACATGTTCGTCTTAATACATTGGGAGACAACATGTCTCTCAAAAAATATGCATGGAAGAAGCCCTAGGTGTCTAATCCGCATGGTGCTCATGGTAACATGCTACCGCGCGCACTAAGCGTCTCAAAAGTTGGTGGAGGCGACTAGGCACTCCCACCGTATGTCTCTGATATGCCATCTGGACATCTGCCAACCGGGCATAGTCTAGAATCCCCCGGGCGATCCCCTCAAGGTTCTGGACCAACTCTCCTCCCTCGGCACCCTCTGCCTGAGGGTCAGCTGCGGGCTGAGTTCTATATGCAATAGGAGACATACCGGCAGGTCTCTCTGGGCCGACATCTACATACGTATAAAATTTTTGTTAGAACGGACATGTATTACCAAAAAAAAAAAATTATAAAACATAAGATCAAAAAGAGAAGGATCATACCCAACTCCTCGTCCTAGTCATCCCTTCCAAAAGTGGGAGATTTGGGTCTCCAGTGAGATCGGTCCCGGCGTAGGGCCAGTTCTCGACCATGATCAACTAGCGCCGTAACCATCCAAAAAACTCTAGCCTCCAGGACATCTGTTGGCCTCCTCCTGCCCTGGGCATAAGTGTTGCCCAGTGAGCCATCCTTGGCTCTCGTGGTATCGGCTCAGCAACAATGGCCCCTTGGCCCGGAAATATAGGTAATTGTTCCAGGATGAACGATACCAAAATGGAACCGTAGCCAAACTATTTCAGTTTGACTTGCTTGCACCTCGTAAGCTGCCTCTTGATATTTGTTGTCACTGCAGTAGCCCAGTCGAACAATGTGGGGCTCATACACTCGGAGGCTAGGAGGATTTGGGCCTTGGTCACCTCATGCGGTGCCTACAACCCCGCAGCTCGCGTGATGGTGTGAAGCATTACCCTCAGTGCCAGATCGCGGACAGTGTGGATGTCCACCTTCCCGCTGCCCGATCCCAATTGTGCCCCTGGGCACACTCTCACCATCACCTGCTCCATATTTTCCCCAGACAATCTGCTGCCTGTAAAGATGGGCACCGGACCTCTACACCACAGTCTGGTTATTAAATATACGTCTGAAACCTCAAGTTCCAACACTTGGTCCCAAAGTCTAAAAACTCCTTCATTTTCGTCCCATATGCTGACTAAGTATTGTAGCAGCTCTGGCTGAGCTCGTAAACACAGTGTCAGGAAGAATTTCTTAAGACCACAGTTCTTAAGTGTAGTCATGCAAGCTTCATTCTCCATAGCCAGTTCATCCTCTTCCCTGTGCTCCCTCTCCTTCCATTCGATAACCATTTTTCCTTTATATCTGCATCAATACAAGCAAAAGATACATTGTTAGGGCTCTGGAACATTTGGAAATCCACATACATGGCTCAAATTTTCAAAATTTTAAATGGAAAATTATGTTGCACCATTGGCACGATTGTTTCCCTAACAGTCGCGCCAGTTGGTGTGACCTCTTTGTTGATAAATATTCATTGGCGCGGGTCCATGCTCGATACCCGCACCAATGAAGCAAGCCCTAAAAATTCAAAATGGGTCACCCAGAAGTCTAATAAACAATAAAAACACGTAAAAATGGATTGAAATGGAGCTTAAGGGAACGGATTTTACCTGGAACAAACGCATAACTGAATGACGTCCCGGAACAGTCACAATCTCCGTCAGAAAGTTTGCACACAAATGGACCACTGTTGCTCTCCAATGAGGTAAATAGTAAAAGTAATTTTGTTTTTACCATTTGAGACTATTTATAACTTTTTGAAATCTAATTAGGTTTTAAAAGGCATTCTTTTATGGATATTTTGATGTATTTTGTCAAAAATGGATTTTACACTTGCCTTCATGTGCAGCAACAGGTTTTTATGCGACTTAAACAGTGATACGAGTTGTATTTTATACTTTTTCGGACTCGGTAAATACACAAAAAAAGTCATTTTGAAGTCATCTTTAAGCTCTTTTCTAACTCTCTAAACATGAAAAGATTTCCAAGGCCCTTATCATTTCGATATCGTTAAAGTGGCCACGAAACAACATCTACCCAGTATACGTTTACCCCTTTTTCAGGCTAGGATAGATTATTTATGAAAAAGGAATACCCTAGCCTATCGTGACTAGGAGGTTTTCTCAGATGTTGTTTTCTACATTTTCAGATCTGAGGAACTATTTACAAAAAGGGACCATTGGAGTTTACTTTTCTGTTGTCTTTTCAAGCTCTCTAAACATGAAAAGATGTCAATTTCTTCCTTTGTTAGACTCGTTAAACCCTGATGACATCGGATTCAGTCGTAATGACGCTGTTCGAGTCTCTCCTTCCTAGGGCTCGTTAAGTGTACTAGGATGGGCTTATACAGCAAGCACATGGTATCCTCTTTAAGCTTCTGTAAAAATAAAGAGGTACTCGCTAGAAATGGTGGGGAAACTGGAACCAACATCATTGTCGTGTCGGCAGTATGTCGCTCTTCAACATGGCACTTGTCTGCATTCCTGTCGGGTTGGGGACATCTCATCTCATTTTTCACTTGCCTCCGTGGGTTTGGGTAATCCCTTTTTACCTCTCGTCTGATTTTTGCCTTGTCACCATGACCTCTGATCCATTGATGCCAAAATGCTACCAAATCCACTGTCGTGCCGCCATATGTTCAAGAGAAGTTGGCCTCTGCAAATCTCAACCTTCCTCTGATTCTCATCTGATCCTGATTCACAAAGAAATTATGTTCCTCTATCTCGTTTCAATGATGTGGGAAACACTATGGCCCACCTTCGATCAAGGTCACTTCCTTTCGACTCCAGCTCATTATCCAGAAAGCTGATCTAGAGACTCCCTTTTGCTGCCTTAGAGCCTGCATGCCTCAATGGCAGGTTCTTCGCATTCAACGTGAGGTTTTCATCATTGGCCTCTGATCGAGTGATTCTACGGGTGTTCGATGCCAGCTCATTGATTCACATACCGTAGATTGTACCTATAGTACCTTGAGGGCCATTGGCATTAATGGTGGTACCTCTCGCGTCTGTTAACAGCTTTCATCATTGGCTGGTAATCAGACGATGTTCTTGCATGTTCGACTTCATCTCACTTATTCGCATGCTTGAAATTGTACTTTTTTCGGGTCGAGATGGAGAGCAAGACCCTGGATTTTGTCTGTTGGAATCTAGGCTGTGATTTTGTGGATTATTATGATTAGTTACATGACTCACTAATTGGATGGCTGCGACCATACCTGAGTCTATTTTTCGATCCTCATTGGATGGTTGTGTCCATGCCTTGGATCTAGATTATTACATACTCTGTTATGGATGGCTGTGCCCATACCACATATATATCATGTATCTGAGATATCAGTTGTATTTCTCTATGCAGGGTCTCCAACGACGGTGTTTTCAGTCAGACACATTCTCGTAAAGCATTTCACCCTTTTCTCTCTTTCGGGGCTCATGCTTTAGGGGGCATTTGTTACACAGTAATTTTTCATCGTCCTTGAAATTCCCCATCCCACACAATTGGAGGGCTCATTCCGTGACCTGTGAGCAGAGACAAGACTTGAAAACACTTTCATGACATCCTTCTGAATATGAGCTTTCATTGCCATGAAGACAACTCCTTGCAAAAAACCCTAAAAACACCCCTTTTTTCATTGGCACGTGCAGCCAATTCATTACCCATGCCAATGGGGGAAATCCTTCAAAGAGGGCATGCCAATTGGTGCTCTGTTTTAGAGTTGCACTCGCACCAACCATTTTAGGGAGTGTTTTTTTAAAAATAAATGGCGGAAGTTTCATCCTAACCAATCCATAAAATGGTTCCTAATTTGAGTTGGGAGGTTTGGCTCTGGATCTCCATGTAGAGGAAGTGGTTTGCCACCTCTCATGGAAGCTTCCTTGAGGATAGGGCCAATCCCATGATTATAGGGATCCCAACTCCCCTTCCTCCATCTATAAAAGCTTTCTCATCTCCTTTGCAAGCTAGTCTCCATGTTCCCAAGAGCCTTATGCTGCAAGAGCCTTGATTCATTCCCTTAAGGCCAAATCCAAGCAAGGAGATTATTGTCAAGTATCCGAAGAGAGAGGCTTGTCCCATCCCTGATAGGATTTATCGAGATATGTTCTGCTGATGACCCGCCGAAGGAGAATTCAGCGTCGGAGCTATGGTTGTATTATTCTTTTGATTAATTAATGATAAGCGACTACTAGTTATGGTTCCACTCTTGTTCTTGATTATGATCATGAGTTATGTCCTCTCCGACTGACATATAGTTGTGTGTACTCGATTTTATGCTTGCGTTTGTTGTGTTTCTTATGTGTGCAGGTATCCGATCATGGAGATCATGTGGATTGTGATCTTCCAGAGCTAAGGAACGAGAGTGATACTTTCTCTACAAGCGACAGCGTTGGATTCCAGGTAAGCCTTCATCGCAAGTCGGTGTATTCGCAATTAGGAACCTGCACTATAGCATGTTCTATTATTGCTAGACCCAATCTGGGCTAGTAGGGATCACCTCTATCCGCGGAGGGGATTAACCTCTTCAACAAAAGGCTTGGACAAGAAGACTTGAAACATTCTTCCTACTACATCTAGTGGTAGAAAGAGAAGCAGTAGAGATTGTAGCACTGCACATGAAGGGAAAAGCAAGCACTTGGTGGTTCAGTAACATAAGTCATGCAAAGGTATGTACTTTTGTATATTTTACTCAGAAGGTGATCAAGAGATTTGATGAAGAAAAATTAGAGAGGGAGGAGCCATCACCACCTTTTGAGGAGACTTATATCTTCACTGTCACAACCTTGGAGGCGTAGCCTTCAACATCAGTAGTTGAGGGAGCCAACATAGTAGAAGAAGGAATGATTTTAGCCATACAAGGTGCTCCCAAGGCCCATCAAGCTACGATTCAATTTCCACTGTCTAATATTGTAGCAGATATTTTGGAAGATTGTGGAAAGCTACTGTTATATGATCCTGGATCATCACTTACTGCTAGTCTAGAGCAGCAAGTTTTCACTGCATTTTCCAAGAGCAACAGTGAAGAAAGGATGACCCATTCCTCATGGGAGCATTTAGATGTCAGCTTCATTTAGGAAGCAATGGAGGAAGAGATGAAAAAGGGTAGACATCTTGAGATGAGAAGCATTTTCTTCTCTATAGATGACACTTTCTCAACGAGCATGCCACAGCTCAAAGAGAGACTTATACTTGTAGTAGATCCAAGGCCTTATTGGTTTTGGAATGCCATGCATGAGGAGGAGGTCTCATTAAGAGATCCCATTAGAGGTGCACTTCAGAATTTTATGAAGTGCAAAATTATTCAAATATTTGAGGAGGTTGGTTTCCTACCATGGGAGGATACCAAGTATTTGTAAAATGAGATCCATCACCCACATTGGGATGAGTGGATGGCAGCATGGAAACCTCTTGCAGGTCTATGATACATGCCATAAAGAAGCATGGCTACATTGGTTGCTTTCGGGTGAGTATGGTTACCACCCAAATATTTCTATTTCCTTATCTCATGCCTTAAGTCTCAATAATAGGATGCATAAGAAGAAGGCATGGTTATTGTGGCTGCTAAGAAGAGAGTTTGGACATCATATGTCAAATATTATGTCCATGTATTTCCCCTTGTTTGAGGTATGTGTCATGTATTCACATGTATTTATGTCTGAGATGTATCTCATGTATGTACCTTGGTTTGGGAGGGAGGATAACTCCCACATGATGTATAAGGGAGCTTTCTTGTACTATGATGATGAGACATCTCACATGTTCATCATTGTATTATTGCTCCATGATTTTCATTTTGATAATCCAAGAAGACAGCAAGAGTCATTTTTGTTATGGTTACTATTGGGTAAGTATGGGTTGGAACTTCTCCATACTCATCATGATATTTCTAGAGAGGGGAATGGCACATTCAAAATACAAAGAGGCTACCCTTAAGCATTGGAGGACAAGGAGAGGCTTCCACATAGGAGGAGGAGCTTCTCAAATAGAAGCATATTGGTGGATGGATTTTGCATGTAGAATGTCAAAGAGAGAAGTCATGGAGTGAAAATAGCCTTAACATTAAGGCCAATAGCACTGTCACTTGGGAGTAGGTATGTTTTGATGGAGTGTTCCAAGGGGAGTATGCATCCTTCCTTTTTGCAGATTTTTATGAGAAGATTCTTAGGGGAGGACTCATTCATGGACCTCACTTGTACCTTACTCACTATGAATGGTAAGAAATACATTTATGTACTTATTGATTGTTCTATTGAGTATTCGTATCTTCTCACCATCTATGGACAGTGCATTGGTCCACATTAGAGCAAGATGACTCTTGGATTACATGGTCACTTTAGGGCCAACCTTTATAATGATGATAACCCATATCTACATAACTTTGGGCAAGTGTATTGTTTTTTTATTATGCTTGGCTGATATATATTTCCGATTACTACCACATAGTAGATGAGAAAACATGTGCAGCTAGTAATTCATTGAGAAACAACTTGCCACATGATGTTCTCAAGTAGCAGTTAGGAAGACTACACTGTATCCACTTGGTAAACCATTGGTATCATCCAAAATTACATGTAACTCTCAACATTTTTCTGATTTGGATACCAAATGGTGATGATGTGCCATTCATTTTGAATAAGATGATTTGGGCCAACGTGATTCATGACATGGGAGAAAGGATCCTGGGAGATCTAATCTTCTTCTTGCCACTTGAGGGAAACCTTATTGCATCCCAAGATAAACATTTTCTATACACTTTTCATGAGTGGAGAGGAAGACAATGTGGGGTAGGCCATCTTGTCTACCATGTGCAGATATTTAGCCCACCGACATTGCAGGAGCTAAAGGTGGAGGAGAGCTTTCATGAGTTGCCATGTTGGACGGTGACTCATCTCGTATGGATAATAGCTTGGGGGTGGAGGTTTTGCATGGGGATGATGGTTCCCAAACAAATTTTAGACTCCATGCCTTGGGAGGAAAATTTTCAGTTCTGTCCTTGTAGTTGCTTGAGGGAAAGAAACATTCTGGGGGGGGGACTATAATATTCCTACATTAGCAAGCATCTAATGGGAATATTAATTTTTGACTTTTGCACTTAGTAGATGAATAAATGGGGGAGGAAACCCATATTTAACTTAAATCAGTATAAAAAACCCTCTTGGTGTGAAAGGGGATCATTTTAGTAGCTAGATTTCACACCCTCATGTGTGAAAAGGGACTTTTTGCTTGTGGACAAAGTCAAGTTTGACCAAGTCAACAACATGCATGAAGAGGAGTGGATCATCAATGAAAAATAGCTCAATGTGAACAAGGGTCATCTTAAACAGAACATATGAGAGCTAGCTTGAAGACACTTGGGTGTGAAAGGGGATGAAGAAAGTTGAAGAGGTCAACCTTGACCAAATCAAACAACGTGATTTTGGAGGAGTGGACTTCATGGAGACACAACGCAATTTTGGAGGGAGATTGATCACGTGCATGTGGAAACCCTAATGGTTGGGACCCAAGGTGAGGAGCCTCACAAAGCTTATAATAAAGGGCATGGAATCCATTGGAGGTTAGCTTGATGATTATTGATTTTGGTCTACATGACTATTTTCCATCCTCTTTTTGTTTATCAGAGTTGTAGTGTTGTTTAGCACAAGGCATTCCTATGTAGGAATTCCTTCTCCTACCTTGAGAGGCCTCTTGGAGGAGTATTTCACTTTATTTTTCCACATTCGGGCTTGAGGCCAATAATCCTCCTTTAGCTACGGCGCATTTTCTGTTGAGAGTTGGGTTGTGTTGCACGGTGTTGCAGTGGAAGCACCACAACACAACTTCCAGAGCTTGTATTTCAGAGGAGGAAGCCTTTCTTTCTTTGGGAGATTAGTAAGGGAGTCTCTGAGATTAATTTAAGATCTTGGCATGTGGCCAATTTACTTTTCTTCTCCTACATTGTAGTCCCTTCCATGAATTGTGTCAATTTACTCAGTTTTGTTGTAGTAGGGTCAAGACCCTTGTTTGTGAGCTTGTTCCTTGGAGAGAGGGCCAACCCTTATCCCTGAAGGCTTGTATAGAGCATATTCTTCTATTTCTTGTACATTTTCAGATATATATATACAGAGCTGCAGTATACTGCATTTTCCATATCTAGATCTGTAGAGCTGTCATTTTATACTTGTACTTTGATAAAGACCTTGCCAGGTTATTCCCATTTTGTATAAAAAGGAAGAGATCTACATTTTTCTCAGCCATTGGGTGATTGTAAACTCCATATCTACTATTTCTCATTTATTTCTACATAAAACCTCATTAAAATAATGCTTTTGTAAGCTTCATTATTTTCTGTTAGTAAAAGTCATGGAGTTTGGGCTTATTTGAGCTGTATTTGGTTGGGGAGACCTGTTTAGCTTGGCTAGAGGCATTTTTTTTCCCTCTAATTCTTGATGTGAGATGTATACTACATATTATAAGGGGTATAAGTCCCATTTCTCATATTTATAGCTTTATTTATGAAGAAAACCTTTTTATGGCCCTATTTGCTGCATTTCATCAAATTTTTGGATCATAAAAGGTGTAATAAGTTGCTTATGTAACAATAGTTAATGGTTATGTATTTATTAACACATTTAATGAGTTAATATCTTTCTACTTCTCCAGCATTGTGTTTACATATTGTTGCAGTCCCATTATTGGGCATTTTCCAGCCATATTAGGTGTGAGAGCCCTGTTTACTTCACCTAGTTTGATTGGTTTCTGATTTCCTATTGGATTTGGGTCTTATATTTTTAGATATAAGGGATCCAAGTGCTGTTTTCCAATCCTCTATCATACATTCAGGAAAAAAAATAAAATCTGGCATGCCTTGCTAGCAGTCCCAATTTGGGGATATTACATCCTCCGCTTAATTATATGCTTAAACTCAGTAGGTTTTCTCGCCTGAGATGAGGTCAAAAGCTGGAGCTAAATCCGCACTACCCAATGGAAGGAGAAGAGAGAGCAAAGAAATTTCCATGGATGCAACACAAAGCCCGCATCACCTAACGTTGACAGCCCAACCAAGGGGACATGATCACCACTTGCTAACACACACCATGAAACATCGCCTACCAAATTTCACCCAACCGCACCGCATTTGGCATAGACGACCACCTCCATTTCTCCCTAAGATATTGGAAGGAGTGTGTTTTATTGGGATGCGATGGCCATATAGATGTTCCCTCAACCGAATCCTCGGGCGAAAATTGCATTAAAAAACTTGATGATTCACGAGATTCTACAATTCACACTAAGTATCAAATTTCGCTACATTATTCATTGTAATAAGAGACTAAATATCTATTTTCGAGATTCCTTTCCACGTGTTTCCAAAAAATCACACCCCTACGAGAAACAGCTAAAAGCCAACCCAACATACAATGCATCACAACAAGAAACAAGCCCCCTTCCCCCTCAAGACAGCTGCACTCCATAACCCACTAACTAAAGGGAAGGATCCAAAAAGCAACCCAAACCCCATGCCTTTGAAAAAAGGGGGGAAATGCAAGGAATAGTTACCAAGAAGGACTAGGGTGTCTAACCTAGGAGCTCCTGCTTCTTTTCATTCTTATCGAAGGCCCAACCGCAATTGTTCCTCCTTTCTCCGTAACATTGTTGCGGGATGACAAGAGGAAGAGAAGGGAAAAAATTTATATTTATATAACAGAAAATAAAGAAAAGGTGGCTCCCAATGCATCACAAGGAAAATATCAAGAAGACAAATAGAAAGATCTTTCAAAATCCCTTGCCTTTTCAAAAAGGGTAGAAGTGTAAAAAATTATGACCGAGAAGTACTAGGGCGGGCACCCCGAAACTCGTACTTTTTTTCTTCCTTCACGAACATCAAACCACTACAACTCTCCCTTTATTCTCTATAAAGCTAGGGGCCATAATGAGTAAAGTAAGAAAAACACATGAAAGAAAGAGAAACAAAATCGTCCACCCGCTCAAAGGAGGAGGCTCAAACAGAGAACAAAATTCTTGAGCCCCGCGCCCTCGCAAAAGGGGGGAATTACAAGGAATGATGATCGAGAAGGACTAGGGTGGCCACCCCAGGATCTTTCCCTTCCTTTCATCCTTTGTGAATTCCAATCCTCAATGATTCACCCTTTTCTCCATAAATCAAGGGGCCCTAAGGAGGAAGGGAAAAAGACAATGCGAAAAAAAAATAAAATAAAAAGATTACCAAAACATGGTTTCTAGCAGAGAAGATGAGGCTCAAACACAAATTAGGCTTTCAAGGCCCCGTGCCCTCGCAAAAGGGGGGAAATTCATAGATCGATGATTGATAAGGACTAGGGCGGCCACCCCAAGAACTCACACTACTTTTTAATCATTCCAAAAATGCCAATCCATAGCAATTCCCCCTTTTCTCTGTAAATCTGGGGACCAAAATGACTCACAAGGGGAGGCCGAAACACAGTACAAGCTTTCAAAGCCCCGTGCCTTAGGAAAAAGGGGGGAACCACAAGGAATGACGACCGAGAAGGACTAGGGTGGCCACCATGGTAGTTTTCACTGCTTTTCATCCTTCTCGGACACTAACCCACAAAAATTTTCACTTTTATCCATAAAGCTAGGGAATAAAAAGGAAGAAAATGAAATGAAAGAAATAAAAACTAAACATCACCCACATAACACTCGTGACATAAATCGAATTTGAGATAAAGGTGGCCAAGTTTCAAGCAACGCTAACAAAACAGAGGGCCAACACCATGCAACGAGATATTGGATGAACCAAAAAGGAAGAAAACAAGTCACCCAATCAAAACCATCCCGCATTTTTACACCCTTTCACATACATTACAACAATAAATCTTTTCTGTCTACATAGCATAACAAGCGGCAATCAAATAACCAAGCAGACAACTCACAACCTAAACCTAACCACTAGAAACATCGAGGGCCATGATGAGATGACTATAGAACGTTACTACTGAAAGGTAAACGACCCCCAGACCCACACAAGGCTTCAAACATCAAATTCACTAATAGCAAACCCACCCCACTATTTCACCCCTCCATGTACATGACACCCAACAACCTTTCCAACCAAAAATTCAAGGTCCAAACAATTGAATTCCAAATAGGGGTTATCGTAGGTTGACACTCAATGTTGTATAAATCCAAGGGCCGCAAATACACTGACGATGCAATGTCACACCATAAAAATAGGGAATCCCCCAAAGCGCACACCATAATGCTATTGCAACAATCGACACATCCAATAAATGACCATGTCATGCAAGAAACCCACAATCCAAATGGAGTAATAAGGACATAAAATTCTCCTACTTTCCTTGGAAGGGGGAGTGGCTCAAGAAAGGATGAGGAATTCCCTCAACTCCAAAGGCATGAGAAAATAATGCTACCTCATGCCCATTGATGGAGAAACTTGTAATTTTGATGGAGCTTGGACCGAGGGAGGGCTTTCAATCCTCTTGAACCAGGAAGAAAAAATCGTTGGCTACATCATTGTAGCATGTGTGTGGCATAAAACAACGAAGGGTATCACAGACTTGTTATTGTCTCAAACTTCCATGGCCTAAATGGCCATAGTCCCTCTAAGAAGCTGGTCACGAAGGGGAACCTGTGCATACCTAGTTAGAAGGTTGAGGTCTCGTTCATTATCGAAATTAACCATACAAATCGCTCCACCAACTAAGAATGACCATGCACCACCACCCATAGAATCAAGAAAGAGCTCTCAAACTGTCAATCCTTACTATGTCTGGACCTGGAAAGCTTCCCCGTGTTGAGTCAAACTAAGCTACAGGCTCCACTCCTAGTGGTGTGATTCCATCAATTCCTTTAAGTTTCATCCTTGCGACCATACTCCCCGGAACCCAAACACTTTGATTTCTTAGAAGGTGCTGGAGGAGTCCTTAGAGAAACATTTGTCGATCCCTGGTTGGCATTGTTTATGGTTGAGAATAGGATGATATCTAATCATCTTCGAGCCCCCAACTTTGATTATTGATTAATGAAAACATCCTTGGAAAATTCTTTCGCAGTGGTGTGTCTTTCATAAATCCAATAATTTTACCTTTGACAATGAAATACGAATGCCCTCGATAGTCCCTATTAATCATTACTCCAGTCTCGAAGGCCAACAAAATAGGACCAGACTCCTATCACGTTATTCCATGATAATGTATTCAGAGCATAAGCTTACTTTGATCACTATAATTTTTTCAAAGTAACAGCAATGAAGCCGCAACCCAGGAAGTTAAGGCCAGGAGCGAGTCGCTAACAAAAGGGACAAAAGGGTAGGTGCACACCAAGTTGGTGGACCAACCTTTATGACCCAAGATCCAACTACAAGATTTTTAACTGTAATTACCATGGCTGTTGGCACCAAACCTGCCCTCCAATGGATCCTCGTTAAGGGATTTACATTGTACTCATTCCAATTACCAGACTCGATGAGCCCAATATTTTTATTTATTGTCACTACCTGCCCATGTAAGGATTGCATAAAATGTGCACCTTCGGCCTTCTTTGAATGTGGTAGCCACAATGAACAAGAATGCCACAAGCCTTATCACCCATGGCAGCCACAATGAATAGAAAAATATGAGAAAACAAAAATAGACTCTCTTAGAAATTCCCCGCTAATGGGTATGTGTTATATTCTTTCCACGACTAGCCCCACGCGTTGTACGTTGCACCAGGCGCATCGGGGGGGAGGCAGCCCCCACTGTTGGGGTTCCGGGCAGCGCCCCGGCGAAAATTTGTGTGGTGTGTGGACCCACTCATAGGCAGACCCACCCATGTTTTGTGCATGATTTTTCACATGGTTTTGAGGTACGATAGTTTTCGGCCCCTGGTATTTTGTAGATCCGGTCAAGGGAACAACGGTTATGTTCTAATCCAGGGTTAATGGATTGGGTTTTATGTATGCTTAGGCATGTATATATATGTGTTGTAACACTAAAGGGAATATAATGAAAAATCAAGCTGGTCGTCCCGATTTGGGATCCAGGGGAAAATCTCTGTGTTTACCTGTTTTATGTTTTATGCTCTCGGTATTGTTTATTTTCTGTTATAAGATTCATGTGTGGATAATTTATGTTCAGGGTTAAAAACTACATTTGGTATCAGAGATGTTTCGGCTTCAAGGGGACGCCTTTGCTACTGAGGGTTTTTTGCTCGGGCCTGAGGTAGACCCTGTTCAGTGGGAGATCTGCAGGATCGATTCTTGCGGTGAAAGAGGATGGCGAGCGGCGGAAAGATAGAGATCAAGAAATTTAATGGTCAGAGTTTTGAGTTATGGAAGCTCAAGATGGAGGATCTGCTAGTGGATAAAGATTAGTGGATCGCGGTAGATCCGGGTACTAAGCCAACGACAATGTCAGATGAAGACTGGAAGAAACTGGATCAGAAGGCTAAGAGCATAATACGGCTGTGTGTCTCAGATTCAGTATTGTTGAATGTATCTGGGGAAGATACGGTGAAGAATTTGTGGGAAAAACTTGGGAATTTGTACCAATCTAAGTCTCTGGTGAATAAGCCATTCCTACGAAAAAAGCTGTATAACCTGAGGATGAAGGATGGAGACTCTGTGACAAAGCATCTGAACGCCTTCAATACTGTGGTAAGTCAGCTATCATCTGTTGATATTAAAATCTAAGATGAAGATAAGTGCATTAGTTTGTTGTTTTCTCTACCAAACTTGTGGGATAGTCTGGTTATTGCAATAGGTAGCAATACAATTACGTTGAATTTTGATGACATTGTCTCAGCCTTGTTGTCGGAGGAAATGAGACGGAGAAATATGGAGGGCCAGAATGGAGACGCCTTATCTATACGAGGAAGGTCCCAAAACAGAAAAAAGAATAAGGTTTCGAGTGGGAGATCCAAATCTAAAGGGAGATCTAAATTTCCTGGAAATTTTGTAAAGGTATGCTGAAAAAGTGAAAAGGAAGGGCACTACAAAAAGGACTGTAGATCTAAAGCCCCTGAGAAAGGAAAGGGATCTGATGATGCTCCTTATACAGAGGAAAAAACCACCTCGGAAGAAGGTGGGGATGTGTATTTGGCTTCTTCTTCAAATACACATGTAGATCATGAGTCATGGTTGATTGAATCAGGTGCATCCTTTCATTTCACTCCCCATCAGGAGTGGTTTTGCGAGTATGAGAAATATGATGGTGGTGATGTCTTCCTAGGGGATGATAGGAAGGCCAGAATCGTTAGACGTGGAAAGGTCAAGCTGAAGCTATAAGGTGGAAGGATTAGAACACTTCCTGGTGTTCTGCATATTCCTGCATTGGCCAGAAATTTGATTTCTATAAGTAAAATGGATGATGCAGGTGTAAAACAGTGTTCGAGAAAGATGCCTGCAAGATGGTTTGGGGAGCACTAGTATTAATGTGGGGAGTTTAGACTGGAACTCTGTACAAGCTACAAGGTAGCATTGTTATTGATGGGTGTAACAGTTATATGGTTCTGGAAAGTGGAGCAGAAAGCCTAGCTGTCTCTGGAGAAAAGACCATGCTATGGCATCAAAGGCTTGGACATATTGGAGAGAAGGGCCTTTGGATACTGCATAGAAATGGTATGGTAGAAGGTATGTCTAATTGCTCTTTGGATTTCGATTTCTGTGAACATTGTGTATATGGGAAACAAAATCGGGTGAGTTTTCCTTCTGGTGCTAAGAGGGCGAACAAGATATTAGAACTTGTGCACAGTGATGTGTTTGGACCTGTGTTAGTTCCATCACTAGGAAAGTCTGTGTACTATGTTTCATTCATAGATGACTTCTCAAGGAATACATGGATATATTTCTTGAGGAAGAAATATGAAGTCTTTGACAGATTTAAAGAATTTAAGGCTCTCGTGGAAAACCAAACAGAGAATAAGATAAAGGCGCTGAGGACAGATAATGGTGGGGAGTTCTGCAAGAAGGAATTTGAAAAGTTCTGTAAGAAGTGCGGTATAGCATGGCAGAAGACTACTCCATACACACCTCACCAAAATGGAGTTGCAGAAAGAATGAATAGAACGCTGATGGAAAAGGCAAGAAGCATGCTTAATGGTACTAGGTTAGGACAAGAATTCTGGGCAGCAGCAGTGGAGACTGCATGTTACTTAGTTAATAGATCACCTTCATCAGCGTTGGAGGATAAGGCTCCACATGAGGTATGGACTGGTAAGAAACCCTCTCTTTCACATCTAAGGGTATTTGGATGTGATGCATATGTACATGTTCTAAAGGAGAAAAGGACTAAGTTGGATAATAAATCTGAAAGGTGCATCTTTATTGGGTATAAGGATGTTTTAAAGGGTTACAAGCTTTGGAACCCAGAAACAAGGAAGTTTGTGTACAACCGAGATGTGGTGCTTAGAGAGGTGAAAGATGTTGTTACACATGAAGTCCTACTAAAGGAACCTGAGAAGATAGAGTTTGAGCTAAAGGAGGATGAATCAGACTCTACAACAGAAGAAGACTCAGAAGAGGAAGAGCCACAAAATCCAGCAATGAGAAGATCAACTCGGGAAAGAAGGCAACCAGAAAGGTATATTCCATCTGTTTTTTGTTCAGGTTTTTCCTTAACTATAACTGACGATGATCCCAGAATTGTTAGGGAGGCAGTAGATTCAGAGGATGGAAAACTCTGGAAGAAGGCCATGGTTGATGAAATGGCATCCTTGCACAAAAATGAGGCATGGGATTTGGTGGAGTTGCCGGCTGGAAGGAAGCCCATCGAGAGAAAATGGGTGTTTAAAAAGAAGATGAATGTAGAAGGCAAGGTGGAGAAATACAAAGCTCGGTTGGTAGAAAAAGGTTATTCCCAGGTGCCGAGAATTGATTTTGGTGATATTTTTTCTCCTGTTTCCAAATTTACTTCTATTAGATTAATTTTATCTATTGCTGCTGCATTTGATTTTGAGATAGAGCAAATGGATGTGAAGACATCATTTCTTCATGGGGATCTAGAAGAGGAGATCTACCTGAAGCAACCTTAAGACTTTATGGTGAAGGGTAAGAAAGAACTGTGTGCAGGTTGAAGAAGTCTCTGTATGGGTTAAAACAGTCACCAAGGATGTGGTATTAGAAATTTGATACCTATATACGGGGACTTGGCTTCACTAGAAGCAAGGAGGATCACTGTGTTTATTTTAAATTAATTGGTGAACGTGTTATTTATTTGGTCTTGTATGTGGATGATATGTTGTTGATTGGAAATGACAAAGAAATTATCCAAGATTTGAAGACCCAGCTGTTCTCCAAATTCGACATGAAGGATCTTGGTGCTGCAAACTATATTTTGGGCATGGAAATTAAGAGAGATCGGGCAAAGAGTACGCTTTGGTTAAACCAGAGGAAGTATGTTGAAACTATATTGCAGAGGTTCAATATGTAGGATAGTAAACCAGTGAATGTTCCTATTCCTGTAGGTGTAAAGCTGTCTGCTGAACAATGTCCCAAGACACATGAATAAGAGGAGTATATGTCCCGTGTTCCATATGCAAGTGCAGTGGGTAGCCTGATGTATGCAATGGTCTGTACTAGACCATACATTGCACATTCGGTGGGAGTATTGAGCAGGTTTATGTCAAACCTAGGAAAGGAGAATTGGATAGCAGTGAAGCGGGTTTTCAGATATTTAGGTGGCACTAGTGATTATGGCTTGTGCTACCAAGGAAGACCAGGATTGGAAAGAATGTTGGACATTTGTGGTTTTGTTGATGCAGACTGGGTTGGAGATCTGGACCAAAGAAGAGCTACAAGTGGGTATGTGTTTAACCTATCTGTAGGTGCAGTTAGTTGGATGAGTAAAAGACAGTCTGTAGTGGCTTTTTCAACTACATAGGCAGAATACATAGCAGCCACTCATGCAAGTAAGAGAGAAATTTGGTTGCAGATATTGTGTTCAAGTATGGGGTTGGTACAAAAATCTATAAGGATAGACTGTGATAGCCAAAGTGCAATTTTCTTGGCTAAGAACCTTGCTTATCATTCAAAGACAAAACACATTGATGTTCAATATCACTTTGTTAGAGATATGGTTGAGGCTAAAAGGGTGTTGCTGGTAAAGGTGGGCACTTTGAAGAATGTTGCAGATGCATTGACAAATTCTGTGAGCACTCAAAAGTTCTCTTGGTGTAGAGAAACAATGGGTGTTGAAGAATTGGGCCAATGACTAAGCTCTCCTGTGACCCCCTGTGGAAAGAAAACAACAAGTGGGAGAATGTTGGGTATGTGTTATATTCTTTCCACGACTAGCCCCACGCACTATACATTGCGCCGAGCGTAGTAGGGGGGTCACAAGGGGGGAGGCAGCCCCACTGTTGGGGTCTGGGGCAGCGCCCCACCGAAAATTTGTTTGGTGTGCGGACCCACCCATGTTTTATGAATGATTTTGCACATGGTTTTGAGGTACAATGGTTTTCGGCCCTTGGTATTTTGTAGATCCGGTCAAGGGAACTACGGTTATGTTCTAATCCAGGGTTAATGGATTGGGTTTTATGTATGCTTCGGCATGTATATATATGTGTTGTAACACTAAAAGGAATATAATGAAAAATCAAGCTGGTCGTCCCGATTTGGGATCCAAGGGAAAATCTCTGTGTTTATCTGTTTTATGTTTTATGCTCTCGCTATTGTTTATTTTCTGTTATAAGATTCATGTGTAGATAATTTCTGTTCAAGGTTAAAACCTACATTACAGCCCATCACCAATTGAAAAATCCTAGAAAATGAGACATCCCTCTTGAATCAGTCTACCTCTCTCCGATCTAAAAAACCAATTATAAATATTTCCAATACTCATATTGATGAGGTCAGCCTTAATCTCCTTGAAAGAGGATTGAATTTTTTTATTTCCCCTCGCACCATCCCCACTGAAGACATCTTTTGTAGCATTGAGTATGGAATCAAGGAGACATTCTATGTAGCATTGAGTATTTTTAGAGGAGAAAAAGTGTTGTTCTTTGTATTAGAGAAATAAACAATACATATTATGAAGGAATTTTACAGAAATAACCCAGAAATGGAGATGCATTGGGAAATCAAACATCAAAATGGAAAGCACCCTCTCAACTATTAAATACCAAATAACGAGCCACATAAGGCATAGAGAAATTATCATGAATGGAACAAATTAGAAAAAGGGAGAAACTGAGAAAAAGAAGAAGAGCGACACCAGCTTGTGGCCCATGAGAGCAAAATGAAAATGGATAGAGTAAAAAATTAGGAAGAGGTAGTGAGTAGTAACTCGACAAGGAAGACCACATCCAATGCTCGATGCGAAAAGAGCCAAAAGGAAAATCCAGGCCATGTTTGGCGAGCCGGTCAACCCTCAAATTTTCCTCTCTGAAGATGTGCAGAAGAGGAGGAGAGCCCATCCAGCACCAGAGGTGAAGAGTTTTTTTGATCAAAATGATGAGGCCCAGAGGCTGGAAGGATGCGGTTCCATTTAAACCATCAATAACTGCCTTGGAGTCCCCATATATGGATAGGTTCAAGACCTAAGAATTATAGACAAAACATAGGAGATTCCAAAGGGAAAGGAGTTTAGCCTTTGTGTTGGAGCCCTGGCCCCCGTTCCTGTTGACGTAGAAATGTTCTTCATGAGGCAGTTTGATCCAAGATCCGCATCCGCAGATCCCATGTTGTTCAACGCCACTGAAATACCCAGCTGGAATATTGATCGGATGAGGACGAAGTCTTTAAGAGAGATCGAGGGTATTGGCTTAAGAGAGCTCTTGGGAGTTAATCCATGCCATGATGGTATGGAAAATCCTTTGCGGGAGAGGATGGATTCCATTAAAAATGAGTCTGTTTCTAGCCAGCCAGAGTTTCCAGAAGAGGAAGAAAGTCAGGGAACATAATCGTTGATCGATCTGATTCCACCTGATGATACATTGAGCTATACCATTCAACTTGCATGAGAGATCCTACAAGATGTTAGTGAATATTGACCAAATATACAAAGTAACAGAGAAATTTAAAAAAATCTGAGAGACCGTTTAATTATGGGATCAAGGAGTTACCTCACAAAATCAAAGAAATAATCAGAGAGGATTTCTCTATCATCCTCAAAATCCAAACTTCCCAAAAGTAACATTTCCAAACATGAATACCTTGCTCTCAAAACCTTAAACAAAAATCCTAATATTGTTGTCTTGAGATCTCAAAAAAGTGGAGCTACTATCATCGTGAACAAAAATGATTATAATGAAAAATTGTAGACCACCTTACAAACACCCGATGTAAATTAAACAACAACCTCGTAAAAAGAATCTCCAAATATGTACACAACTTGATAAGATGCAGTAGTGAGCACAACATTAAAAATATAATTGAAAGCAATTACTATACCCATAATATTTATGGAGCCCCTAAGATACATAAAGAAGGAATCGCCATAAAACCTATTGGAGGTCCCACTTACCATATAGCAAAACACCTTGCTAAGAAACTAAAACCTATGTTTGGAAACACAAGTTCCTTTGTGAAAGATTCCACTCACTTCATTAATGAGATTAAACAATTGAAAATTGATGAGAATGATATCTTAGTTAGTTTTGATGTGAAATATCTATACACCAACATTCCCATTGATGAATCCATGAAACTGGTCCACAAAATAACTGATGCTCACACGGCCAAATTGATTGAAATTTGTCTCAAATCAACATTTTTCGGTTTTAAAGGTAAATTTTATGTACAAAATTGTGGCATATAAATGGGATATCCTCTATCTCCAATAATTGCCAATATTTTTATGGAAGACTTTGAAACCAAAGCCCTTGAATCCTCCCCCCTAAAACCTAAACTTTAGAAAAGGTTCGTTGATGACACTTTCATTATTTGGCCACATGGAAAAGAAAAATTAGATATTTTCTTATAACACCTGAATAGTCAATATGATTCTATCAAATTTACTATGGAGGTGGAAGAGGATGTAAACCTTCCCTTTCTTGACACCATAATTAATAGAAACCAATATGGTTTCATGTTTCACCAAGTCTATCGTAAGAAAACCCACATTGAACAATACCTTCACGCCAACTCTCACCAACGTCCTGCTTAGAAACTTGGGGTTCTCAACACTCTTGAAAACAGAGTTGTTCGAATTGAAGATCATGATCATTTTGAACATGAGAAAAACCATATTATGGGCGTATTTGAAAAGAATGGATACAAAAGACACCAAGGAATCAAAGCATTCAGGAATGCTGAAAATTCTCCTAAAAATAAACACCATTTGGATGACATACTTTGCACAGTTCACCTCCCATACAAAATGGGCACCACTGACAAAATTTCCCATATTGTAAAAAAGAGCAATATTAAAGCCACTTTTAAACCTATGAATAACATTGGCATATGCCTCAAATCGGTCAAAGATCTCATTGATCCTAAATGCCACAAAGGAGTTTATTTAATTCCTTGCTCATGTGGTAAACCCTACATGATGAAACTCGTCGATCCATCATGACTATCATTCAAGAACATTTCGATGACATAAAGCATAACTGCTCTAAAACCTTAGCTTTGGCCGAACATTCCAGTAAGACCAATCGACATATTTTTATTGACTACTCTTGTGTCGTGCCCAAGATTGATCATTATCACCACAAAAAAAAATAGAGAAGCCATAGAAATAGGAAAACATCCTAATAACCTTAATCGTCAAGATGGATGGAAAATAAAAGATAATGTGATTCCAACTTTCACCTCCAAATCCAGACACTCTTAACATCTCCCTTCTTCTAATTTCATCTCTCTATTCATTTATTGTTTGTTCCTATTCACATATCCATTCATGTCATGAGCATCTTTCACAATCATCCTCACTTTAATCTACCTCTCAATTATTACAACAAAAAATCCTAATCACTAAAAATTTTCCACACTCATACCAACTCAGATGTATCTAATTATTAACCTTAGTTTTTAGTTTTAATTTAATTAACTCATTTTAATTTAATTCACTAATTTTAATTTTAATTTCAATTTCAATTTCGATTTCAATTTTAACTTCAATTTCAACTGTACTTTAACTTTAATTTAATTTTAAAAATTATTAAAAATTCTTAAATTCTTAAAAATTATTGATATTTATTAATTTTTATTAATTTTTATTTTTATTTTTAATAATTATTAATTTTTAATAATAATTATTTTAAATTTTAAATTTAAATTTTATTTTATTCCACTGCAACAAATCTGAATTTATTTTTCATAATTATTTCACTACAATGAAATATCGAAGTAATTACTAAAGCAGTCTACACAAATAATGCTGCGGAATAAATCTAAGTGCTGAAACAAACTGAACAAAATGCAATGAAAAACATCCACATTTGACAATTATTTTTGGACCAAGTCCCCGGAAAAAACCCAACTTGGGAAAATCGGTGCAACAGATCTGAGGGTTTTGTATTATTAAACAACAGAATCTTGAGTACAACTAGGGTGCCAATATCTGGCTCACCCTTCATAGAAAATCTCGGCAACAAAAGAAATGTGAGATATACCTCACTCTGCAAGTCCCGAGCTGATCCAGAGCAGCGCTGGTGAAGCCCCTCTTTGCATCTGCGTGATGCCTACGCTGCTACTGAGTAAGCCTGTGTGGACAAGTTAAGGAACTGCGTCACCTCCTCCTACGATCAAGCTGATATGGAACTAAGTTTTGGCCCTCCTGGCTCAAAAACCACAACTTACAGCTATCTCTGGACTGAATCTAGAAGGCACTGCGTCACTTTTGTGTGATCCCCTTCAGGGACTGCATCACCCCTCCAGATGACTATGCTGCCTCTACTGTGTCATTGTTGCCTCTCTCTCTGAAATGTACTCCTGGTCCTCCTGACCAGTTACTACATCTGCCCCTCTCTAGAACTAATCACTAGATCGAAATCACTTAGTCAACCCTGCCCTAGTGATTCGATCTTGATCAAAAGCTGTGTCCCTCTCACAAGCTCAAAAACGCCAAATGCTTAGTGTGTTTTCCATAGGCCCCTCACCCTCCTTATAATCTTTCGTTGACCCTTCAACGGCCAACATTAAAACATAATCAAGGGCTAAGATTAACTGGGAGTTGATCCATGACTTTATCTAGAAAATTCACACTTAATTTAATTAATCAATTTCCCTAAGTTTAGACTTAGGAAAACATTAAAAAACAATTAATTAATTTAATTAAACCATCTCTAAGTGGAATTTTCCAAAATCCTTTCTGAGTATTATGGAATACATGTGTCTTAGCCTATATACAAAATTACAAGGCTAGAGCACATCTGATGCTACCATAAATCAACACTCCCTCTTAGCGAGGAAAGTGCTCTAGCAATACAACTCTATGTGCTGCTCTGACTTTTGTAACATCTATCGCTATGTTGTTGATGCTACTCATCAACGCTGCACAAATGTTGCATATGTACTGCTGCTGACTCTGCATGCTACTGCCAACTGCTACTGTACTGCAACTCCCTCTAAATTCTGCAACCATGCTGTTGCACTGCGTGAGCACTGCTTTGCACTGTGCACTACGTTGTTGCTGCTCCACTGTTGTTGCTGCATTGTTGCTAATTGCAACAAAAAAAATCCAAAATTGGACAGGTAAAATTGCATCTTGGATAATAAGACTGTTTGCTGCTAACTTTTGCACTAGCTCTCTAAATATGCTATGTTGTTGTTGCTCTGTACTGCATGAGCACTGCACTGCATTGCGTTGTTGCTCCTCCTCTGCGCTGATCAGGCTCTAGTACTGCTATTGTCTCTTCATCTTCCGCTGCAACTATCCATCCTGCCACTGTCTTAAGGCTCCTATAACTCGTATGTGATCCAAGAGTTCGAAAATACTCAAGGATCCTGCCACTTGTAGATTCTGGATCTACAACCCCAAGTCAGCCCACTTCCCTCTTTTCGGAATATGAGCTAACATAGCACAATCAGCTTCTACCTCAATCTTGGCAGCTCCAGCTTGAGGATCTTGCTTCTCTTCCTTGTCCTTTTTCTTAAGAGAACATTGTGTGGCATAATGTCCCATTTCCCCACACCTGAAGCACTTGATCTTGGACAGATCTTTCTTCTTTTGTCGTTGTTGCCCCTTTTATGCAAGGGTTGTGTTTTCTTCCTCCTCCTTGACTTTCGAACAGTTGTTGCCATCCTCAATATGGATTTTGAGGAGATCCCTCCTCAGCTCTTCTTGCTGCAAGGTTTCCCACATCACTTCCCATCCTGGGAATCTTTCTCTGCCCAGAATACTCTGGACAAAGACCTGATAGTCTTCTGAAGCAGAGTTCAGAGTGAGCCTTACAAGCTCTGAGTCTCTAGGTGTTGATCCCATTGCTGACAGCTAGTCTCAGTTTTCCTGAATTTGAGACAGGAAAGAGTCAAAACGCTCTCCCTTCTTCATCCTAGTGTTACGCATCTTCTCCTCCAAATACATCTTTCGCTGCTCGGAAGATCCTTGATATAGCTTTTCCAGCCCTACTCGCATTTCTCTAGCAGTGTCCTTTGCTTCTATGTGGGGTACGATGTGATCCTTTACGCCATCTAGGATCAATCGTTTGGCTCTTGCCATGTTCTTCTTGAACACTCTCAGATGTGCTGCATCCAACGGCTCTGCAATTGTGCTGTCAATGAGGGTCTTTAGATCATGCTCATCAAGGAGAAACTGAAACCTTGACTTCCAAATGACATAGTTGGAGGCACCCTCCAACCTATCTCGGTCACGCAATCCGTTGTTGGCCATCTCCTCAACTGTCGGCTTCTCCCTCTAACCCTCTGCTCAGCTAGACTTACGCACTCCTTGAGGAGTAAGTCAATGCTTCTGCTATTGCACGGGAAAAAAAACTGAGTCTCTTTGAGTAAGATAACTCTCTGAGGTCAAGAAATCCCCAATTGTGCTTTTCAGAAATTTTCTGACGCTTATGCACCAGCACTCACTGTTGTGCAGCTACTGCGTCCTTCAGCTACGCTGGTCTCCTACACTGCCTCTTCTGCAACTGAAAAAGCTTACCCCTCTATCAACTCTCTCAGAGGGAGCTTTCTCTGGCCTGGATTGCCCTCCTGGACTACTAGGGTAGTCTATTGCGGGTTATGCAGTTCCCAGTCCCTTCAGCGTTGATCTGCTGGTTCACTCTTGTTTCTCCTGCACTTCAACTTGAATAAGCTCTGATACCATGTGAAAAATCCTAAATCTGGATTCCTACTGCAACAAATCTGAATGACTTCTCCTATTATTTTTCATAATTATTTCATTACAGTGAAGCATCGAAGTAATTACTGAAGCAGTCTACACAAATATTGTTGCGAAATAAATCTAAGTGCCGAAACAAACTGAACAAATACAATGAAAAACATCCACATTTGACACAGTTATTTTTGGACTAAGTCCCCAGAAAAAACCCCAACTTGGGAAAACCGATGCAGCAGATCTGAGGGTTTTGTGTTATTAAGCAGCAGAATCTTGAGTACAACTAGGGTGCCAATATCTGGCTCACCCTTCAGAGAAAATCTCGGCAACAGAAGAAATGTGAGATATACCTCACTCTGCAAGTTCCCAGCTGATCCGGAGCAGTGCTGGTGAAGCCCCTCTCTGCCTCCATGTGATGCCTATGTTGCTACTACGTAACCCTGCGTGGGCAAGTTAAGGAACTGCGTCACCTCCTCCTCTGCAACGATCAAGCTGATCTGGAACTGAGTTTTGGCCCTCCTGGCTCAAAGACCACAGCTTCCAGCTATCTCCAGACTGAATCTAGAAGGCACTGCGTCACTTCCGCGTGATCCCCTTTAGGGACTGCATCACCCCTCCAAATGACTGTGCTGCCTCTACGGCATCACTGTTGCCTCTCTCTCTTAAATGTACTCCTGGTCCTCCTGACCAGTTACTACATCTGCCCCTCTCTAGAACTGATCACTAGATCGAAATCACTTAGCCAACCCTGCCCTAGTGATTCGATCTTGATCAAAAGTTGTGTCTCTCTCACAAGCTTGAAAATGCCAAATGCTCAGTGTATTTTCCATAGGCCCCTCACCCTCTTTCTTATAATCTTTCGTTGACCCTTCAACGGCCAAGATTAAAACATAATCAAGGCTAAGATTAACTGGGAGTTGATCCATGACTTTATCTAGAAGATTCACACTTAGTTTAATTAATACCCTTTAATTAATCAATTTCCCTAAGTTTGGACTTACGAAAACATTAAAAATTGATTAATTAATTTAATTAAACCATATATAAGTGGAATTTTCCAAAACCCTTTCTGAGTATGATGGAATACATGTGTCTTAGCCTATATACAAAATTACAAGGCTAGAGCACATCTGATGCTACCATAAATCAACAACATATACATTAAAGAGGTGTAAAAGGAATTTTTTTATGACGAGTCATTAAAGTGTGTAAGAGAGAGTAAGAGGTACGTAAGAGCATTAAATAGAGAGAGAGAGAGAGGAAGAGAGAGTAATGTAACATTGAATGAGAGAGTTTGATTTGCGATCAAGGAGAGAGAGATGTGAAGTGGCATGATTGAGTGCCAAGTCGGAGAGGGTGACATGGAACTTCATTTTAATAATAATATTATAGTATCATAAGGATAATAATAATAATAATAATATATATATATATATATAGATGATTAAATTAAAAATTAAAAATTTGAGATTGATTAAGGATAAGTTAAGTGATTTTCCATCATATATATATATATATATATATATATATATATATATATATATATATATATATATATATTGATGATTAAATTAAAAAATTTCCATCATATATATATATATATACCAATTGAAGCAAGGTGACTTACTCATTTTGGAAAGTCATGGTTGCAATGATAGACGATACTTTCTATTTTTAGAATGTCACTCTAAAATAGTCAAGAATGAACTTTAATTCAAGGAAATTCATCCCTTAGCTGTCAATTTTCAATAATTTCAAAATTTGAAGAAGAATAAATCGGCCACATAGCAGAACACTCTTACTGCTAAGTTTGGAGAGGATGCTTTCGCTACTTTTATTAAAGCAAATTGTTTTTTAGAGATGTGCGTTTCTAATTTTGGAGAATGCTTTTGATATGTCTTGAAAAGCAAATCTCCTATTTTAAAAAGCATTGTAGCTATTTTCAAAATACATCTTGTGATTTTTGGAAAAGAAAAGTTCCGATATTTTTAGATGTTGATATTTGAGAAAAGCAAGTCATTTAATTTTAGAAAAGCATATCAATTTTGGGGCAGAGCTAACTTTGTGGCAGATCTTCAAAGATGAAAAGGAGAGAGGAAGCAATTCAAATCATCGGTGTTCAATGTCCTATTTCTTCTTGAACCTCTAGTTTGTATGGGTCAACAAGGTCTTGAGCGGTGACAATTTGGCAAAGTTCCCTCTAGTTCCTTGGCACAGGCTTGATATGAAATCGTATCAGAAATATGTACTTTAACAGGCTTGATATGAAATTGTATCAGAAATATGTACTTTTAACATCTTTGATTAGTGGAAAAATTTTGTTTGGTTTACAAGAAAGTTTGTTTTTGTTTACAAGGAGTCTGAGTCACTGATAATTCATTCATAACTTAAAGTCCTCTATGCCTTAATGATTCAAGCTTTGAAACTTTTAATTAGAAAGATAAAAGCTGGAAAGCCTTGTTGATCTTCCTCTATTCCATTTTCTCCCTCGGCAACTTGGACTTGGCACCCTTTATGCATAATTGTTAATTCCTTCTCAGTTTTCAGGTGTTGATTTTGATATATTTGTTTGTAAATTGTATCTGACTAGAGACCCCAAAGGTTAGCATGCATTAACTCTGATTGAGAGATTCAGATACGTTGGTGGTGATAAGGAAACCAAATCTAGATGTTCTCAAACCCCCTTGGAATTGATTTCCCCGTGTGATCATTTTGAGTGAATAACAAGCAACCTGGCTCAAGTTCCCATCAATGTGCTTGCTGTAACATCATTAATGATATGGAATAGATCCCTATATGTTTTTTCATCTATCTTGATGCTTTTTAGGTGGAAAATTTGAAGGAATTAACTTGCAGGGGGTCCCAGTTTGGAGATTTGGTGTCCAAAAGTTTTCAAAGCCAATTTGAGACATCAAATGGTACTTTTGGGGGAGGTGAAAGCTTTGCCTCTCTACATTGTTCTACACAGAAAGAACTATCCAACAATTTGAAAATGACCTTAATCAAAAGCTTGTATGCAGCAGTTAGGCCTCTTGCAAACTGAGCTACTTTGTTGACCACCATAGTATCAAGTGGATGTCATGTCAGCCCATCACTCACACATGTGAGGCTAGTCATGTGTGGACTTTCAAAAATATTCTAGAGGGCCCAAAACCTTAACATTAATTGAAGGTTGAATCATGCAAAAACCCTGACCCTAGATAGCTATCAGGCTATGTTAAATACTAGGCCACTAGAAAGAGAGGTTCCATTCTTTTAGTATTATACTTGTTCATAGTTGATCAGAGTATCCAAGAGTGGGATTTGAGAGCATAACAGAGGAAGGAGATTTTGTAGCAGCCATTTAAGCTATGGTGTCAAAGGCAACTCCATAGAAAGTGCTCCTTTCTTGCATTTTATAACTAAAGAAAAGAGAGCAAAGCATGCCTCACTTTCTAGCTGTGTATTATCCCATATCATGTTTTACAGGTCACATCTTGTCTTCATTTGTGTGGCATTTACTTCTTTTTTCATCTCAAGTTTTAGTAATATAATTATAAATTTTCATTTCCACTTTATTTTATTGGTTCAAATTATAATAATTAAAAACACTTTATTGCTCATTTATAAACCTCAAAATTCACATTGCTTCCTTGAGGCCATGTTGGCTCCCTCTCATTCTTCATCCAATCATATTCTCATACCTATATTTATATATTTCATTGAGATCTGAATTTCACATCTTGATCAATATTGATGATGAAACACAGAGGTTGGTTCAAAATGTCGATATAATGAATATCATTGTGATGTATCCGGGAGATAACTCTCTACAATATAAATCACAGAAGCCTTAAATCTATAACTTATTTTTCACTTTTATGAGGTATTTGTGCTCTAACCGAAACTTATATTTTCATTCATGCTTGTGTTCACTCACTTTTGTGCTTAACTAATCCGAGTCTAAGTCACAATATAACCTTCGAACTTGGTCTTGTAGTAGTTCCGGGCTTGCCTCCAAAAACTGCACAATCCATGTGGGCAAGCTTGGCCTTGATGATTAGAATTTCATAGTGATGACTGGAAGTTAGCCTTGAGCTTGGAAACTATGCAGTCATGGATGACAGTCCAACACTAAGCCCAGAAAATGCGAAATCCCTCTCTGAGCTCAGAAATTGTATAGTTCATTAAGCCAAAAATTTTCCAAGTTATCAAACTTGTGTAATCCTTTCCGGTGATCTGCATGGAAATTATTTCCTGAAAAAGAAGAAAATATGAAAAAAAAAAACATCCCTAAAATATAGGGATCTATTTTTAGTAACTCGAGGGAGGAACACTTGCTATTTTTGGAAACTTTCACCATGTGTCATTTTTTCCTTGATTTTAGGCATGCATGTCATAGACCCTAAATCACTCCAATCTATTTAATCGAGGCTGCTGCAGATCATTTTCACACTCGATATTAGAGTTTTAGCATTCCAAACACTGCAACAACACAAGTTGTGTGTCGATTTGGAAAAGTACTCTTTTGGCATGACCCAGGTTCAATGTCTTGGATACATTATTGATGAGTGGGGGGTGCGTGTGGATCTAGCCAAGATCTAATTCATTTAGGATTGACCAGCCCCAACCACTCTAACAGAGCTCTGCAGCTTTTTCGATCTTGCCAATTTCTATCGTAGATTCGTTTTGGGATTCTCTCATATCACTTGGCTCTTGAGCCAAGCCACCAAGGGAGGAGCGAAAGAAAAATTATTTTTGTCTGAATCTCAAAAGAAGGTGTTTTTCGAGTTGAAACATTGCCTATGCTCTGCCCCAGTGTTCACATTACCAAACTTGCAAAAACCCTTTGAGTTCAAGACAGATTCTTCAAACTATACTATTGGGGCAGTTACTACTCAACATGGGAATCCAGTGGCATAAGATAGTGAGACACTATTGACACAGTCTAGAAATATCCCATTTATGACAAAGATATGTATTCCATTATGTAAGCTTACCAAAAATGGAAGCATTACATTTTAGGGAAGGAAACAGTATCCACATAGACTATCGACCCTTACAGTTCATACAGACACAAGGGAAGTTCTAGAATGATCACCATCCGAAGTGGTCAACATATCTGCAAAAATTTCATTTGAACATCAAGTACAAGAAGGGAAGCACCAATAATGTTGCAGAATGCCTCAACCGACTGCTGATCATGGTGCTAGCCACCGTGCTCAACTCTTGTGGGCACGTGACTTATGATTGGCTATTGGTGAGCCCTAGTATTGCACCAAGAGTGTTGCAACTCTCGGGGGCTACCCTACTTTAATTTATCAACATGGGGTCCATACAAACTTGGAGGTGACAGTTCTATATACACAACAGATTCATTCCACTCATGTCATCCTCTTCCGCTCTACGAAAGGGTGCTACTTCTAGGGTTTCTCAGTGAAGTCTGTCACACTTCACTGAAACTAAAATAAATTGTAGAAAGGAAATGACAGAAAGGAAACTAAATTAAATTTCTGAAAATAATGACATGAAAGGAAACTAATTTAACTTGTTGAAAAGAAATGGCAGAAAAAAAACTAATTTAAATTGTAGACAGGAAATTATGGAATGGAAACTAATTTAACTTGCTGAAAAGAAATGGCAGAAAATAAACTAATTTAAATTGTAGAAAGGAAATGATGGAGAGGAAACTAATTTAACTTTATGAAAAGAAATGGCAGAAAGGAAACTAATTTAAACCAAACTTAACTTGGCCAATCTGCTAAACAAACCCTACTTATCTTATGCTCTATATACCATGCTTCTATCATGTAGCTAACCTATCCATGACTTAATTCTAATTGAAAAAGTGTTGATTGCAGTTTGGATGGAAAGGCCTAAATATGCTAATGGAAGGCTTAACACATGAAACAAGGCTTAGAGGAGTGAAAAAGGTGTTTGGAATTTATTAAAGCGCATAATATTGAAAAAATTCTTTGGAGAGGGAGGCCTTCAAAAGTGCGATGGCGGAATTGCGATGGGAGGATGGCAATGCGAAATCGCAATATCGCAAGGCTGGTGGAGAAGTGAAAGTGCAGTCAGGAGGAAAGTGCGAAGTGCGAGATGCGATGAGGCTTGAGTTGAGAAATCTGAAATGCGATGGGAGGATGAAAAAGCGATATGCGATATGTGATATCACAATATCGCAATATCGCAAGGCTGGTGGAGAAGTGGAAGTGTAGTGGGGAGGAAAGTGTGAAGTGTGAGATGTGATGAGGCTCGAATTGCGAATTGTGAAATGCGATTGGAGGATGGAAGTGCAATATGTGATATGTGATATCTCAATATTGCAATATTACAATATCGCAAGGCTGGTGGAGAATCGGAAGTGTTGTTTACTAGCGGAAGCGAAATGCGATGGGAAAGAAACCGCGAAATGCAAAATGCAATGGGACACTGGAGCGAAATGGAAAATGCGATAAGTCAGATGACGTGGTTGAGTACGTAAAGAATACCGAAATTAGGGCTTGGAATGGGAGATCATAAATAGCGAACACAAGAGATCTGCGATTTGTGATAAGCGAAGTACGGTGAACGGAATTTTTGAGGAAAAAGGTGGAGGTCAAAATTTTAATTGGTTTTTGTGAATAAAAAAGGTGCGGCAACTGTTAAGGAGAGAAGAAGGAGGGAAATGGATGCACAACAGCATTGCTCAGGAATGAAAGTAGGGCTGGAAAATGAAGCGGGACATCTTGATGAACTTTTCTCGTAATGTTGATACTTATTCTTGCAAACAAACTTGCAGATTCATGCATGGAAAAACAGACAAAATGTGTGATAAAAACAGTGAATAGAAAGTATTTTTTTGGCATGTGGGAAGGTCAACCCTACTCAAAATATATTGACAGAGATGACAGGGGAAGGATTGATGAAAAATTTTGGATATTTCCTCTACTCTATTACTCTCGTAAGCAAATGAGGAATTACAACAGTAAACTGAAGGAAAAACTAAACATCAATGAAACTATGAGAAGCGGATCTAACTGAATGACAACAAGAAAAAATAAATAAATGATAGAATTAAAAGAATGAAAACAACACAGAAGTTGAGGCACATGGATTGGGCCCTAACCCACAAACCTCGCTCTCTGAAACTAGATCAGTAAAATAACATCTGACTACTCATTGCATTACAAAAATACAATATTATTACATCCGAAGGTATTTAAAAAACAAAAGCCTAATAGGATGGAACGAATGGGATAGGATGGAATGGAATAGCATCGAATGGACTGAAATGGACCCTAATTAGCTCTTGATCACCTTTATTTATCCTCAAGGGTAGCTACTAACAGCTCCCTAGAAAATAGTGATTGAATCCACTTTGACTCCAAGTAAACCATAGAATGAGTGCACTCCATATTCAGTTTGCTTGGCTACCTTTGATAGTTAGGGAGGGTGGAAAACCCCCTTCAATATCTCCAACATTTATCGATAATTTTCTGATATTTTGCTAATTTATTCTTCAGTCTTGAACTTCCAGTGGCAGGAGGCAAGTCCTAAATTATCTCCTTCTCCAAATCTTCATAATCTACCCAATATTCTCACAATATTCTTCAATGTAGAAATTTTAATACAAATTATGTTTTTCCTAGATTCTCCTGATCTAACAATTATATGCCACTGTTAAATACATAATCACTTCTACAAACATTCTTGCGGAATTTAAAACATGATCGCCAATTGTAATATCAAGAAGAAAGAACAATCACACATAACACAGATGTTTTTTCCAGGAAAGAATAAAGCTAAAAACCCCACTATCATATATTATGTATATATCATCGATCATGAAGCAATCTCATACAAAAAGCTAATCCAAGAGCTCTCAGTACAATATACAATCGTCTCACACTTTCATACAAAAATTGGCAAATTCATGTGCCAATTTACTGCCTCCAGAAAACCTGCCTCCATTGCGTAATCCCAGCAAATAAAAATCCCTGAATGAATGGAATCCTGCTTTCCTTGACTATGCAATCCTCATGGGAACATCCAATGTGTGTGTGGTTACATGTGTGCACCGACTAATGTCACATTGATAGTCAAACTGTGCCTTTCACCTACATTTCAACTAGGTCTCCACTGGATCTGACATGCATGTAGTTAACAGTAGTAAATATTTAGTTACATGTGAGACCACTGATTGTGAATTAATTAATAATTAATTCAATGATCTCTCATTAGTGTATCTTTAGTTACAACTAGCACAACTGAGTTTAACTCACTTAAATGATTTAAACTACTTTACAACTCAAATAACTACACATCCAACTCTCTTACAACTTAAAATCACTCAGTTACAACTAAGTCCACTTGCATGTCCCACCAACCAACCTTTGAACTCGAATTTCCTATAGCTAACTCATTTTCTACTTAAATTAACTATTTCCAAGTGCTCATTAAGAATAGACTATTGTTTATTGTCTAACTATTATTAAGGGATAATAATAGTTGACATGCATCTATAAATAGACATGCGATATATAAATAGAATTCGCACAAAAAAATATAAATAGAACATTGTCTATAAATAGAATTTGCTCATCATCTATAAATAGAATTTTATTATGCATCTAAAAATAGACTTCCACCTAAAAATAGCATGAGGCTTCATCCTAATGTAGGTGCATAATTTTCACTAGGATCTTCTTTTTGAATCTCAACACTCCCTGTCAACAATAAAGGGATTATCCTTCACCGTATCCTGTCTCTATAGTATTCGAATTTGTTCCTGGTGAGTGCCTTCATTAGAATTTCTACATCCTGATCTTTCGTAGGAATGTGCTGAATCAACATGATCTTTTGCTGGACACAATCTATGATATGATGATACCAGATATCTATATGCTTAGATCTATCATGAAACACATGATTAATTGAAAGTGTAATGCAACTCTAATTATCAAAATGAATCACTGTTAGATCTAAATGAGAACCAAAAAAACCAACCAAGATATTTCTCATCCAGATAGCCTCACATGTAGCTTGACTTGTTGCCATGTATTATGCTTCTGCTGAACTGAGTGCCAGGGAATATCTGATTCCCATTGTACCAAGAAACAATTGTAGATATGATACTAAAGATCCCCCCCTGTTGTGCTCTTTCTGTCTGTAAGGCTGCCTGCCCAATATGCATTCGTGAAGTCATGCAACTTCATCTCATCCATCTATCTGTACCATAATTCATAGTTAGATGTGCCCCTAAGGTATCTCAGGACATTCTTGCCCGCCTTCCAAAAGAGCTTGGTAGGCTTAACCATCGCTCGACTTAGCTGGTTAACCGCATAGCATATGTCTGGTCTTGTGTTCAATAAATACATTAGCGAAACCACTAACTATCGATAGACATTAGCATCCACTACCTCTCCAGATGTAGCATCCTCTTTCCTCCTATTTCCTGGAAGAGGAGTATCCTTAGGTTTGTAGCCCTCCATGTGAAACTTACCCAATATCTCCCTTGCATACTTTCCGTGAGACACAAAATTTCACCATCTCACTGCCATATTTCCAATCCAAAGAAATAATGAAGGAGGCCCATATCCTTCATCTCGAACTACTTTTCCAGGTCCTCCTTGCATGAGTGTATCAGCTACTCATCGCCAGTCAGTATTAAATCGTCAACATAAAGAACAATTATTAAAATATTACCCTCCACCACAATTTGGTATAGGTTTGAATCCGCCTCACCCTTGGTGAAGCCAAGTCTGGCGAAATAACTATCTATCTGAGTGTACCAAGCACAGGGTGCTTGCTTCAGCCCTTATAGTGCTCTTTTGAGTCGACACACATGCAACTCACTGCTAAAGATATAAAATCCTTCATGCTTATCTATGTACACCTCTTCCTCAATGATCCCATTGAGAAACAAAGTATTCACATCCATCTGATGAATACGCCAACCCATCTGCATTGAGAGAGAAAGGATGGTCCTTATGGAAGAATACCTTGCGACAGGTGCAAAGGTTTCTTCATAATCAATCCCCACGATCTATGAGAAGCCAAGAGCCACAAATCAAGACTTTTGTTTCTCAACACTCCCATAAACAACTTGCTATACCTTGTAGATTCATCTTGAACCTACCATTGATTTATCAATTGACCCTGGAAACATTTCCCAAGCACTGTTTCTGACAATGGATTCATACTCTTCCACCATTGCATCTACCCATGTGGGCTCCTGCACTTCTTCCTGAAAGGAAGATGGCTCAGTAAAAATAGATTTTCTCATGAGAGCCATGTATCCAGTGAATTGGTCAGGAGACTGTCTGTGTCTGCGCTGTGAAGTAGGGCTCCTACATTCTGCGCAGCATCAAGTCTCAGCCTATAAGCTTTTGTGGTACAGCTTCTGCCTGTTCTGATGTTTGGATCTGCGTGAGTGGACTCCTCCACTCCTTGAACCTCCTCCTATGGTTGATCCACATATAGAGACTCATCTTTATAAACCAATAGTTCCTCCTCCGCATGCAAGTCTAGCTCCCTCTCAAGCGACAACCGTGTGGCTTTTCCCTCATTGAATTTTATATCCCGTCGGATAACAATCATCTTACTCTTAGGAAAATACACACGATAATTATGGGGTGTTTTTGTGTACCCCACAAATATCCCAACTTCAACAATCGCTCTAGCTTCTTCCTGGCATTCTTGGTCACATTCACATAAACAGATGAGCCAAAAATCTTAAAGTGAGAAACATTTGGTTTCTTACCATTGAAAGCTTCTTCAGGTGTACTCATGCCAAGTACTCTATGAGGGAAAAAAAAATTCACATAAACCATAGTGTTGCATGCTTCTGCCCACAAATGCATTGGTAAGCCCTGATCATGCAACATCGCTCATGTTTCACCCACGATCGTTCTATTATTCCTCTTTGGAGCCCCATTTTTGGTGGGTTATGAGGCATTATGAGTTCCCTTCGAATTCCTTCTTTGCTGCAATGGTATTTGAACTTTTTAGAGATGTATTCTCCACCATTATCACTCTTAGGATCCTTCACTTGCTTCCCTGACTCTTTCTCCACCAATGCCTTAAACTCATAGAACTTTGATAATGTTTGATCCTTCTTCTGCATGAAGAATATCCAACATTTACGAGAAAATTCATCAACAAAAATAACATAATACTTATGTTTTGTTGTTGAAGCAATCGAGAATGATCCACACACATCTGTGTGAACTCTCTCCAGGATCACCGAAGCATAGTTCTCCTTTTCATGGAAGGTTGACTTTACATACTTCCGCATGGTGCAACCCTTGCACTGATCTAACTGAGCAAGTGTTCCTATTGGAAGTCCAACAGATATTTGTTGCATGACTTTCAAGGCTCCATGATGAATAAGGCCCGATCGCCTGTGCCATAATTTGCCCTCATCTCGACTCACCACTTTCTCTGCCTTGCCCATCATGGCAACGCAACCATCTACATCCAGATTGTAGAGATTCTTAACTCGAATCCCTATCCTCTTGGATTGACCCATTTTTTTATGTTGCAGTAAATCTTTTCAATCGCTGAAAACAATTTCATAGCCTCTGTCCTCCAAAATTGTGACTGAGACCAAGTTTTTCTTTAGACCTAGGACATGCATAACATCTTTAAATTGAAATGGTTTACCTGAATCTCTCTCAAAGGTAATGTTACTAATTCCGGTCAAACTATATCGTCCATCGTCGCCCATATCTATATGCATTTGGAGATCTTTCTCCTCCAAGTCACTGAAAAGCTCCTTATCTCCTGTCATGTGGAAGGAAGTGCCACTATCCAGATACCAAATCTATCCCAATGCAATTGACACCATGCATGCGATCAAAGAGAAGTCAAAGCTCAAATTGCAAGGAAAGGGCCTCACCAGCTATAACTCCAATAGCTTTCTTGTTCTTATTCTTCTGCAGACAGTTAGTAGCAAGATGCCCATGTTCGTGATAGTGAAAACACTTCACGTTGGACAAATCTAGCTTCTTGCATTTAGACTCAGATTTTGAATGGAATTTCTTCGCCTTCCCTTTCCTTTTATTGGTAGCCAAAGAAAAATCCTCTTCATCATCATGCTTTGATGAAGATCCATCTCAAGTGTTTCGCCTGAACTCTTCCTGCACTAGATCCAACCACAGTTGTTCCCAATCCAACAATTTTTCCTGTCCATTGACAGAGTCTTCATAATTGTGCCAACTCTTATGAAGTCCCAAGAGATCCAAGCTCACCAGATCATCATCAGTTACAGTGATTCCCACACTGCCCAAATCATCTCGACATTGGACAAACTTTATGAGATACTTTGGAATGTTTTCGCCCTTTTCCATCTTGATCTTCCTGAGTTTGTCTTTCAACGCTAATTTCCTATGGTCGCTGCTTCTTTGGAAAAGTTTCGTCAAAGCCTTGCACATGGCATATGGTGTGGATTTCCCATGAAGGCTTGAGACAATGTGGTCTCTTACACCTTCCAACAGAATCCTCCTCGCCTTTGCCACTTTCTTTTTCCATGCATCAATTAATGCAGTATTTGTCGAAGTGGGCTTAGGAACATCATTGTTAATGAACTCCTTCCAGCCATTATCTTTGAGCACCGCCTCCATCCTGTTCTTCCAGGAAATGTAGTTTGAGTTTCCCTCGAGTGCATACTCTAGCCGCAAGACATTGAAAGCCATTTCGATGTTTATTCAACTGTAGCACCAAGAAAATATTTCTGCAAATTCGAATTGTTTCCACAAACAAACTCAACTCCTGCTTCAAAATTGTAATCTTTTGTGCTCTGATACCATCTAGAAATTTTAATACAAATTATGTATTGCCTATATTCTCCTGATCTAAAAATTATATGCCACTGTTAAATACAGAATCACTTCTACAAAAATTCTTGCGGAATTCAAAACACGATCACCAATTGCAATATCAAGAAGAAATATCAATCACACATAACATAAATGTTTTTACTAGGAAAGAATAAAGCTAAAAACCCCAATATCATATATTATGTATATATCATGGATCATGAAACAATCTCATGCAAAATTCTAATCCAAGAGCTCTCAATACAATATACAATCGTCTCACACTGTCATACAAAAATTAGCAAATTCATGTGCCAATTTATTACCTCGAGACAACCCACCTCCACTGCGCAATCCCACCTGATAGCAATCCCTGAATGAATAGAATCCTACTTGCCTTGAATGTAAAAACCTCATGGGCACATCCAATGTGTGTGTGGTTGCATGAGTGCATCCACTAATGTCACAACTGATAGTCAAATTGTCCCCTTCACCTACATCTCAACTGGGTCTCCAGTGGATCTGACATGCATATAGTTAATAGTAGTAAATATTTAGTGGCATGTGAGACCATTGATTTTGAATCAATTAATAATTAATTCATTGATCTCTCACTAGTGTATCTTCAGTTACAACTAGCACAACTAAGTTTAACTCACTTAACTGAGTTAAACTACTTTAAAACTCACATAACTACACATCCAACTCTGTTACAACTTCGAATCACTTAGTTACAACTAAGTCCACTTGCATGTCCCACCAACCAACCTTTGAACTCGAATTTCCTATAGCTAACTGATTTTCCACTTCAGTTAACTATTTCCAAGTGCTCATTGAGAGTAGATTATTGTTTATTGTCAAATTATTATTAAGGGATAATAACAATTGACATGCATCTATAAATAAACATGTGATCTATAAATAGAACTCGCAAATACATATATAAATAGAAAATCATCTATAAATATAATTTTCTCATGCATATAAAAATAGTCTTCCACCTAAAAATAGCCTAAGGCTCCATCCTATTGTACGTGCATAATTTTCACTAGGATCTTCTTGTTGAATCTCAACATATAAAAATAGCCAATATTAGGCACAAATATGAAATTACCTTTAAACCTTCCTAATAACATATTAAATCATAGGAAATAATTATTAAGTGTAGAAGGAGAGATTTAATATATCTTCTATGTGCATAAGGAAGGTAGATGGGCCTAAGAAAGGTTAAATGGGCCTTAATTTATGTCTAATTTAGAGGCCAGTCATCACCCCCCTACTGAAATTGTTGCCCATCCTTTGAGAAACCTATTCATCCTCCCTACCTTATGGTTCTTCCTGCATGCTAGCTTATTTCATTTTTTGTTTATTGTCCCATGCGCTAGTCCTCCTGCTAATCTTCTTTCTATTCTTCTTGAATTTCTTATCGTAGGTGCTTCATTGAGGTCCTCAGATGCCTTAAGAAAATATGTTTTGCATGTCAAGAGGTGGTGGATCCACCTTTTATTTTAATGTTTTATTTTTTTTAATTGCATGCAGAATAAACTCAGTTCTTTTCCTATGAAATGAGTTCACCCTCGGTTACCCCTTTGGCATTCCTTGTCTTCCATTACATGAACTGCTTACTACCCCCTTTCTCAAGTACTTTTTACTTTTGTCTTGTTCCTCTTCTTGGGGGGAAAAGTGAGGCTAGTTGTTACATAAGGCTAAGGTTGCCCTGCTACTGATTTTGGCTGTAAAAAAACTTTCCTTCTCACACTTTTTAATGTTTTCTTAAGCTAAAATAGATTCTAAGAAAGGGTTAGATGATTTCATTATTGAGCCTTACCATTGATTTGTTTTTGTAGGTGATATTTTAGCTATTGATATGGCTATTGAAGCTATATTTGGCGGTTCTGAAGATGCATGTGACAATCTACTTGAGGTTCTTTTGGAGCTTCTGAGCACATGAGGAGGAATTCCAAGTTTGACTACCTTTGACCAAGGTGTTGACAAAATTTTATTTTTGTGCCAACTTGTTGTTTTTTTGATTGCAAAGGTTGGGGAGCACCTGCATTCATTACAGAGAGATACATGGAGAAATGTATTTTTTTCTAAGGCCTACTAGTTTCCTCAATGAGATTTTCCACTAGTAGGTCTGCCTAGGCGCCTCAAAGGAGGTTTTCACCTAGGATATTTTATTTTTCTCTTCTTATTTTTTCAACCCAATAACCACCTCATGGAGGTTTTCAATCAGTGAGCCAATCTTAGACACCTCAAAAGAGGTTTTCACCAAAGATTTTATTCTTTCTCTTTTTTCTTTTTCTTTTTTCTTTTTTTTTTCACTTTCCTACTCTACTTGAAAAAACAAAACCTTTTTCAAGTATAGGAATACTTACAATGGAGCCATGTACACATCAAGATTACAGAAAAAATCATGTGCACACTTGGAATACATGCTTTGACATGCACCTGAATATGAGAGATGAATTGCTTTGACTGGGATTGTATCAAGTACTGTTGGAGAAGAGTGTGTTGCTGCAACTTAATGAATGTGTGGAACCATATGTCAATATAGTTGTGATGCCCCTGGTCCACTTGCTGGGTTGGATCATCTTAGATGTCCTCTTCTATTATGGCATTCAAATCTTCTAATTTTTTTCTTATTATTCTCTTGAACACATGGAGGAAATGATGGTAAACATGAGGGAACTTTCCCAATAGCTGATTTTGATGTCTGATCTTCATCAAGTGCAACCCTTGATATTTTGATATCCTCATTTGGATCTTCTTCTTCTTGATGTTTTCCTTCAATGACATTAATAAAATCTCTTCTTTGAAATACCTTTCTTGAGCTAATATTAATACCATCTAGATCAAGAGGATATGTTTTGTAGTGTTGTACCTCAACATTGTAAGTGGGCTGAATACTTCATGGTGTGGGTTTGGAAATGGTGGTACAGGTAGTTGAGTGGGGGTGGATATATGAGATGGATATCGTTGAGGCTATGGCTGTGGTGGAGGTGGATGGTAGGGATAGCATGGAGTTGGGTATGGAGGATATTGAGGGAAATATTGAGGATGTTGTGGATTTTCCCAATAAGGTCCTTTCCAACCATGTTTCCAAGATTGTTTTTGGGGTTGAGATGGCCAAGGCTTCCATGGAGGGAGTGTGTCCCAATTAGTTTGAGATGGATGTGAATAAGCTTGAAATTTTGAATTAGGTCCTTGCATCATATCAAGTTGACTATGCTTCCAGGGTCTCCTTGGAGCCACATAACATAGCTTCTTTGGTGATTGCCTTGCTCCATTGTCTTCTTGGTAAACTTCTTTAAACTTGGGGAATGATGAACAACATTTAGTAGCATATGATTCTGCATGGCTGAAAAAAATATCAACATATTCTCTTTGATCGTTTTGCATTCTTAAAATTTATACTTGTTCACTTAGATTGCTAAGAATTTTTTTTTAAAGTTTTCAAGCAAATTTCCAAGTTCATCTTGCCTTACCAATGTTGATGTTGATTTATGTACTTAATCCCTTCCTCTTGATACGTGCTTTCATGTTTCACAAATTTCTTCAAATGAAAATTGGTATACATCTCCTCTACTCATGAGATTAAGGAGATAAATCCACTCATCCCTAATTGTTCTAAGTAAGAGGGGTTTTAGTGTGTCAAATCCTAGATGATGCAAATTTTCACTCTTAACATTATACATGAACCTCTCTATTATATCGTCAAGGCTCTCATCTTCTTCTTGGTTCATTCTAAAAATTTCTTCTCTAAGATCACGATCTTTATATTTTTCTAGAAATATCTTTTGCATATCATTCCATGATCTTATTGAATTATTACCTAGACTCATGAACCATTTATGAGCTCTATCCTTTAATTTTGCAGGAAACAATATCATTTTTTGAGTGTGTGATAAGTAGCCATAATATCTACAAAGTATCTCAAATTCAAAGATAAATGTTTCTGGATCCTCCATCCTCATACCATGGAAGTTGGGAAGGAAAGATGGAGGGATGTTCTTCATATCTACACTGAGTCAATATCTTGAATGGGAAACCAAATAAGTTCTTCATTGGCATCATCTCCATCCATCTCTTCTACCTTTGAAAGTGGATGGTGATGTGGTTCTTATTGCACCACATGGTCAAGTGGGTGGTTGGTGTTGAGGAAGTATTTTTAAATTTTTCTGAGTATCCCTACTCCTACGAGGCATGAAAATCTTTTTTTTTTTTTTTGTATTTTTCAAAATTTAGGAAATAACATGAAAAAGGAATGAAGAAAATAATGCTAAAAAAAAATAAAAGAATCTACTAGACACCTCCCCGACAACAGCACCAAAATGTTGTGAGCCGTGGTATTCCACCAAGAGTGCTGCAACTCTCAAGGGCTACCCTACTTTACTTTATCAACCCGTGGTTCGTAAAAACTTGGAGGTGATAGTGCTATATTCACATCAGATGCATTATACTGATGTCATCCTCTTCTACTCTATGAAAGGGTGCTAATTCTAGGTTTTATTAGTGAATTCTATCACACTTCACCGAAACTAAAATAAATTGCAGAAAGGAAATGACAAAAAGTAAACTAATTTAACTTGCTGAAAAGAAATGGAAAAAAGAAACTAATTTAAATTGCAGAAAGAAAATGATGGAGAGGAGACTAATTTAACTTGTTGAAAATAAATGGCAGAAAGGAAAATAATTTAAACCACACTTAAATTGGCCAATCTGCTAAATACACCCTACTTATCTTATGCTCTATCTACCATGCTTCTATCCAAGCAGCTAAGCTATCCATGACTTAATTCTAATTGAAAAAGTGTTGATTGCAGTATGGAGGGAAAGGGCCAAATATGTTAATGGAGTGAAAAAGGTGTTTGGAATTTATTATAGTGCATAATATCGCAAAAAATATTTGGAGAGGGAGGCCTTGAAAAGTGTGATGGCGGAATTGTGATGGGAGGATGGAAATGTGATATGTGATATGAGATATGGAAATATCACAATATCACAAGGCTGGTGGAGAAGCAGAAGTGCAGTCGGGAGGAAAGTTCCAAGTGCGAGATGCGATGAGGCTCGAATTTTGAAATGAAAAATGCGATGGGAGGATGGAAATGCGATAGCACAATATCGCAATATCGCAATATTGCAAGGTTGGTGGAGAAGCAGAAGTGCAGTCGGGAGGAAAGTGCGAAGTGTGAGATGCGATGAGGTGAAATGTGAAATGTGATGGGAGGATGGAAATTTGATATGCAATATCGCAATATCGTAGGGCTGGGGAAGAAGTGACAATGTTGTTCGGTAGCGAGAGAGAAATGAAAAATGTGATGGGAAAGAAACTACAAAATGTGAAATGCGACGGGACGGTGAAGCGAATTGCGAAATGAGATAAGTCAGATGATGTGGCGGAGTACAGAAAGAATATCACAATCAAGGTTTGGAATGGGAGAGCATAAACAGAAAAAGCAAGAGATCTGCGATTTGCGATGAGCGAAGTACGATGGGTGGAAGTTTCAAGGAGAAAGGTGGAGGTCAAACTTTTAATTGGTTTTTGTGAATAAAAAGGGTGCAACAAATGTTAAGGAGAGAATAAGGAGGGAAATGGAGGTGCAACAACAGTGCTCAAGCATGAAAAAAAAGCTGGAAAATGAAGCGGGACAACTTGATAAACTTCTCTGGGATTTTTGATACTTATTCCTTCAAACAAACCTGCGGATTCATGCACAGAAAAATAGACAAAATGCGTGATAAAAATAGTGAATAGAAAGCAGTTTTTTGGCATGTGGGAAGGTCAACCTTGCTCGAAATCTATTGATAGAGATGAGAGGGGAAGGCTTGACTACAAATTTTGGATTTTTCCCCTACTTTATTACTCTCATAAGAAAATTAAGAATTACAACAACAAACTGAAGGAAAAACTAAACAACAATGAAACTATCAGAAGCGGATCTAACTAAATGATAGCTAGCAAAAATAGCTAAATGACATACAGAAAAAAATGAAAACAAGAGAGAAGTTGAGGCACATGGATTGGGACCTAACCCACGAGCCCCGCTCTTTGAAACTAGATCAGTAAAATAACATCTGGCTACTCATTGCATTACAAAAATAAAACCTTATTACATCCCGGAGGTCTTTAAACAAAAAAAGCCTAATAGGATGGAACGAATGGCATGGGATGGAATGGACTGGCATCGAATGGACCAGAATGGACCCTAATTAGCTCCCAATCAGCTTTATTTATCCTCAAGGGAAGCTACCAAAAGCTCCCTAGAAAATAGTGATTGAGTCCATTTTGACTCTAAGTAAACCATATATTGAGTGCACTTCATCTTTAGTTTGCTTGGATGCCTTTGATAGTTAAGGAGGGTGGAAAACCCCCTTGAATCTCTCCAATTTTTCTCAATAATTTCCAAATATCGTTCTCATTTATTATTTAATATTGATCTTCCAGTGGTAGGGATAAAGTCCCTAAGTTATCTCCTTCTTCAAATTTGAATAATCTGCCCAATATTCTCACAATATTCTTTAAAAATAACCAATATTAGGCACAAATATGCAATTACCTTTAAACCTTCCTAAGAGCATATTAAAGCATAAGAAAACATTATTAAGTGTAGAAGGAGAGATTTAATATATATTTTATGCAGATAAGGAAGGTAGATGGGCCTAATAAAGGTTAGATGGGTCTTAATTTATGTCTAATTTAGAGGCCCATCAGCTGCTTCTCTACAAAAGCAATCCATAATTCAGCAATACATACAAGATGCTCTTGGAGGGTAAGCAAGTTCCAATTTTTCACCTCTAGAGTGCACTGCTATGTCACCTGGAACACCTTTGTGTTCCTTAAAGTGAACGTACCAAGATTATTTGGGAAGCACACTACAGTTGGGTCATTGGTCATTTCGGGGTCGAGAAAAAAGTGACAATACTACAAAAGTATTTCTATTGGCCAAAACTTCGACTAGGTGCTGGGATGTACATCAGATCATGCATTGTTTGCTCCATTGCCAAACCAACCATCAAGAAGCAAGGCCTATATACTCAGCTACCTACCCCTAGTCAACCTTGGGAATCCATATCCATCGATTACATGTCGGGCCTTCCTTCTACTAAGCATGTCAATGACTGTGTTTTCATGGTTGTCAACAGATTCTCGAAGATGGCCATTATGGCAGCCCGCAAGAAGAATATCACAACAGAAACCATTACTAAATTCTTCTTTGAACGAGTGTGGGTACACTTTGGGATCCCATAGTCAATCATCTCAGATTGGAACAATAGCTTCCTCAGTACATTTTAGTCCAGCCTCTTCTCAATGTTAGACACCAAGCTCATCAAGTCCACAACTTTCCATCCCCAAACTGATGACTAGGTAGAGGTCGTCAATTGGATGATCATACACATTATGGACATGTAAAACTCAAATAATACACACACATGGGATGAGAGCCTCCCCTATGTACATCACAACTATAATTAGGCTCTCCATATCTCAACTGACCACAACCCCTTTTAGGTGAGCTTGTAATTCGAGCCACTATGTCCCATTGACATAGCCATTCCATTTGCGGCTACTCAAGCTGATTCAACACATGTCTAGTCTGAAGCTAACAAGGAAAAAAAAATCATAGAGCATATTCAAGACATCCACTAATAGGTTCATGACATATCGTACTGAGCCAATGCCAAGTACAAGTAGCGACATGATCAACATCGGGTGACACACAACTTCCAGGTGGGCGACAAAGTGTGGCTACATTTGCAAAAGGAGCACATTGATGGACCCCATCGTAATCTTTGACCACTCCTATATTGGCCATACATCATCACCAAGGCTGTAGGGGATAATTCCTTCAAGCTCAATAATCCACCATTCCTTGGTCTGCACCTAGTGTTCAATGTGGGCCACCTTCGGCCTTACTTTCTGCCTCTACTAGACACCTCTGACATTGCATAACAACTAACACCACAATATTTAAACCCAAAATGCATCGAATAAGCCACCATCGATCGTATCATGGACACACAAATCAATAAAACTCACTAGAAAAATATATAGCTGTATTGGGTTGTCAAAGCTGGCCAAATCCTACACCAAGGCAAGTGGCTCACTAGGGACCAAGTTCAACATAAGTTTCCTCATCTCATCGAGGAACTCAACGCAATGAGGACCATTACTTCCTAAGGGGGGAGGAATGATCCATGTGAATATTGGCGACTGCCTACCTATTCCACTTGGGGCCCCACCATTATTTCTTCCAGTTTTTTAGTTTCCTTAATTGTAGCATAATTTACTATTTTTAGCAGTTTTTCAGGTACTGAACTTTCAAATATTTCTAATGATGAATTGTGCATTTCAAACAAAGATTGTATGCCAAATTTACATCCTCGAGAATTTGATGTACCAATTTACCCAAACGAGGCCCATAGTTTTGGCGCTTAATCTCATAGGGTTAGGTTTTTGGATGTTCAGGCTTTTCGATTGTTTCTCAATAAATAGGCCTTTGAGCATCATTTTAACATAGTTCATAGGCTTGTATCCGCCACATCTCTTCTCAGAGATAAGCTACCAATGCCCCAGCTAATTTATTTCCAACATGTTTCAGTTATGTTATATTAATGAAATGAAGTCTTATTTCTGCTGCATCTCTGCGTTTATGTATATTTACTTATTTTAATGCATTCCTGCATAAGTTCAGATCAGTGGTATCAGAGTCGTATTATCTTTCTAGATCCTTCTTTGCATGTCCCCAACAAGGTTGGGGTATAAGGATTTAGGTCTCGATATGGTTGAACCTTTGCAAGATCAACCTCACAAACCTTGACGACCACCCATGGGGGATGAAAAGAAAGGCGAGGGAGAAGGATATCCGATCAAAATATTGCTCAAGGAGGACCTCGAGAAACAAAGGAATGTGATGATGGATAACTTTGCCAAGATCCTTCAACAACTTCCCACTAGCAGTGCATCTGCATCTAGCAACCACTCTAGAGGCACAAATCCTTTTAAGGTGCAAGTAAACTTTGGCATTCCCATATTTGAGGGCCAAATAGATGCAGACGTCGTATATAGATGGTTGAATCTATTAGAAGGGTATTTCACGGTTCATGAATTTTCCAATCGGTAAAATATTACTTTTGCACTCCTCAAAGCCACCCCTCACATCAAGGACTGGTGGGAAACCTATTGTGAGCAAAAGTATGAGAGGGAACCCTCTATGTTTTTGGTTGTACCCACTTAAAATTATTTCTGATACACCATTAAGGAAATATATTATCCCATGGGAAGCTATGAGGCCAAGTACATATAATGGACTATGTTGTGGTAGCAAAGGAATCAAGATGTGGATGAGATGATGAATTTGTTCCATACACTGCGCACAAAATTGGGTATCAAATATTCAGAGAAACATTTGGTGTTGAAGTACCACAATTGTCTACACATATACATTTAGGAGGAAATGAAGTTCATCAACATCTCCTCGCTTGGTGCAGCGTATCAGTATGCTGCCAAGATTGAGCAGAAGTTAAAAAAGAAGAAGTGAGACATTGGATCTGGGAATTAGAATCAAGGGAAAGGTGCCCCCTGTTAGACTCCTATACCAATAGGTGTCATTTTTCATGATTGTCTTATTGAACTATGCAATATGTTCAAACCTTTTTCTTGTGCAAAGGTGTTCCATATTCTTAAAAAAATCAAAAAATCAAAAAATTTAAAAAATGTAAAGAGGGTATACCCTAAAAGAAAAATCAAAGGGTAAAAAGAATAAAATGGTCAAAAAAGTGAAAGAAATGAACCCCAAACAAAAATAGACCAAGAAAGTGTGCAAGTCTAAATGCCACTACTATTTCATTTTCTGTAATAAGCAATTGTGTGCAGCTTGTTAAACTTTTGCCACAATTTATGAAGAGTCAAACTGTTTAAACTTGACTCATTCATTTTTCAATTTCATGTTGTAGAATAGAGAATAAAAATCTGGCCAAACAGTTTAATCTTGGCAGATAAGTAGATAGGTAGAGTGAATAAAAGGAGCTCAACAGTTTAATCTGAGCCCTTGGATGTAATAAGGTTAGAACTAGATAGATTTTCATATGTAAAAGAAAAAGTGTGATAAGGGTTTTCCAGTCTAAGTGCACCCTAATAAAGAAGAAAAAATGGTAGAGTAAAGTAGGTAGGGTAGGTAGATGTTGTTGCAGAATTACATGTGATGAATGATGGTTCTAAATGTGTTCAATTTTACTTTCATCACAAAGTGCAAAGGCAAATACTACATTGGAAAAAGTTCACAACAGAGCAAAGTCAAATTATTAACTTCCCCTCTCATTTTTCCTAAACATTTCACTAATTTCCCTAAGCACTAAGGTATTTGAAGATTAAAGGGGCTCAAGGCATTTCCTTGACTTTTGGAGGGACCGGACCCTCGGCCCAATAATTGAAAAGACCTAAGTACTTGAAAACATCCATTATCACATTCATTCATTTTTTCCTAAGTGAAATCTCATTTTACTTAGGAAAATCCTTCAATATTTCATGAAAAGCCCTCAAAATCACTTTTTATTCTAAGTCTAAGTGATGAAAGGATAATAATGCTATTTACTTTTGAAATCTCACTTTCTTGGTTATATTTAAGTATTTTGAGTTTACATTGTCCCTTGTCATATTAACTCTAACTTATATATTAACTCCCTATGAAAATCACCTTTTCCTATTATATATAAATCATTTGGTAATAATATTCCCAAAACCCATGTATTATAGCTATTTTAGCCAAAATTATTTTATTCCAACTTATTCAAATAAAAAACCCACAATATACCCCCTTTTGGCTAAAATATAACATTAATTCTATTCCCGCCCCCTATGGTAAGAAAATCACATTGGTTTAATTACCATATATTAAAAATATATGAAAAGGGTTTAAACATATGTATATATGTTTAAAACGGAAAAATAAACCCAAAGTTAGTTAAAACCAAACTTTGAAATAAATCATCCCTGCGCATTTAACATTTCCTGACCATTTTTCCATATGGGATTAATTAATCCTTAAGATTAATTAATAACCGAACCCTCCAATCAAACGCCTCTCGAAATGATTAATTCATATTAAATCATGTCGGTCCCGCCCATTAAATATCTGTCAACTCCATATCTCGTCAACCGTTGGATCGATCCGCCCAAGATCAACGGCTCGCATCGATTCCACTGGCCATCTCCCACCCGAGAGTTAACGCGCTAAATGAAAAGTGGTTTTCAAATAGTGTATGCTACGTGTCAATCTCTATATCGCTTCACCGCCCATCCGCTCGAAACTGCCTTCACTCATAAGCGGTGCGATAGAAACCGCTTACCACCTCCCCCCCCCCGTGACTCATTTGTCGTACATGCTGACGTCATTAATTAAAACCTGCCACCCTTTGAATTTGTAAATAAAATGAAAAGAACTTGTGTTTTTTTATTATATCATGCACAGTGAACAACCAGACTCCCATGCAGTAAAACCCTTTGTAACCCAGTTGTGCTACCTGAAGCCTCTGTTAACCAATTCGAGCATGGTTTACCTCCCAAAAATCATTCTAGATTCACTCCACAGGCCTCTCAAAATCAAATGAAACCTTTTCGACCTCCCCTCCAAACCAATGCTTTCTTAACAATTTGTTTTGTTTTACAGGTGATCAAAAGACCACATCCTTGGATAAACAGTCTTAATACTAGTCATAAGACTTGTTTACTCTAAGAGTGTTATCAAATCTATTCAAACAGAGATGGAAGATAAAACATACAGTTGAAAGGTAAGTAAAGGATATAGGATATTAAACAATTTACTGTTGAAACAGACAGTAAAAACCTAAACTACACATTGAAGGTAAAAGGACACAGTAAAGAACAGTTAAAGAGTATCAGTGGTTGAAGTGTATCCGGTAAAAGTCAGAGTGAAAGTTAAAATGAAGTTACAAAGCAGTCAAAGGTAAAACAATAAAAGTAATTACAGAGGCAGTAAAATGGTAAAAAGAGATGAAAATAATTTCACCAACATTTAATTTTATCTAAATTGAAAGTAAAACAGTTAAAAGAACAAAGAAGTGAAAAGATGAAAAACACAACAAAATGGTACATTCTTCAGAAATTTCCTGTTTAAGTCATAGTTTTGCAGAAACTATTGTGATCAATCAAAGATGAATTTTGAAAAACTGAAGGAGGTTTATGTTCTTAAGAGGACCATCTACAAAAAACTCTCTCACCTTTTTAACAGCCATTATGGTTTTGGAAATATTAAACAATGTTGGAAAGCACTTTTTGCAGAAAATTCCTGTTAAGTCATCATTTTCCAGAAAATATTGTGGCAAATCAGAAATACATATTACAAAACCGAAGGAGGTTTTTGTTCCTAAGAGACCCATCTACAAAACCCTATCTCAGTTTTTGCACATTGATTTCATACTGAGAGATACATGCACATATTTACAAGCTATTTTTCAGACTTTGTAAAACTTTGTTTTACACATTTTTGCAGAGCCTATTATGCATAGTTGGAGAGGAATTTTAGGAAAGTGAAAGAGGTTTATCTCACCACCATATTTATCTATAATAACCTCTTTCAATTTTTGTATATATATTACGGATTGAGAAACACAAAGATATGATTGGACCCCAAGTTTGCAGAATTGTTGGAGCAGAATTCACAAAAAAGGGAAGCAGTTAGTGACTTGGATGCCTCATCATCAACTAAGAGTTGGATCATATTCAAATTATCCTCTTTTTCATCACCTATCCATACAAAATTGTGCCAAATAGATGCATTAGTTTGAGTGTCCTTTACTTAAGTTCTATTTATGTAAAATAGTTGGAGAGATTTGTGAACCAATTTTGATATTTTTCTCAAGATATTTTAGTTTAGATTTTGTATAAATACTTCACTTTTGGAAGTATTTTGGGTGAATTCTACTACTTTGTTGTAACATTGATATTTTGGAATAAAATTTCTTTGGAGAAACTTCTTTGTGGCTTGCTGGATGATGATTTGAAGCTCAATACTTTTTGCAGGATTCATGTGTCAGACTGCAGTTCAATAAGTCTTTCTATCCTATGTCTTAAGTTTTATATCTGTTTATAATATAATTGTGTCCATTTCTGAATAATTGACATAAAATAATAACTCAGAATTTACTTAATTGTACTCTAAGTTCAGTTGTGATTATTCTAAAATGTTTTCTTCTAGATTGGTTCTAAGCAATGAATTCTTAAATGCTCTTGCTTCGCTAATTTAAACATTTTGATTACTATAGTAAAGAATTCTTCACTGCTCTTTATTTGTAATCATTCCATTTCTTTCTTTTGAACATGTTGAAAGATTCTTAACTGCCTTTCATCCCTTCAAAAATCCATTCCATTCACTTTAAATTCTAAAATTGTTCTTTGTTTGGCTATCTTGCCCTGCAAAGCCATCTTGTGTGTAGAATAGAAATCCAGTAAAGCCATCCTTTGACTCCATAGCCCAATGGACTGAAAATCTTCAACCTTGCCCCTAGTTTGCGGATTCCACCATTTTCAAACAAATTCTTGGACTTATAACTAGCCTAAAACCTTCTAAGAACAAAGATAAATCATAAAGAGAGAACCCTCTCTGGATGCAGATTGGCTAGATTCTGCATCTGAAGGTTGGTTTGTGGTTACCTCGGGTATACTTTCCTTTTCCACAACTTCAAGGAAAACCTGAGTGACAACATAGTGGCGACCATACTGGGGACTCTGAATCATTTTATTGTTACTATTGTTTGATTTATAAACTACAGACGGAGCTTGAAGATTAGCCAGGTAGCCTTTGAAATGCTTTTGCTTTGCAATTGCATAGTAAATAAATGCTACTTCAGTCAATCTCCGGTCTAGTTTATAGACTGAACTTTGGTTTCAAACATTTCATCAGTTTCTCTAGTTTAATAAGTCTTTAAGAAAGTTTAAATCTCATATCTAAAGCCTCTTAAAGAAATCATAGAAGTTGTTTTGAAAATTCATAAAAAAACAAAATAATCATAAAATGCTCAAAATTTGGTTTCCTGAAGAACTAACTTTTTCTTTAGAATTGTTTTACAGGTTTAGATCTGATCTATGATGGTGGACAAGGATCAGACACACAAAGGTTAAAATAATCCACCTGGCGACTCCAAAATCAATCTCACAATCAAGTCTCCACTGGAGGAATGAACCTGGAAGAACAATATGGAAAGATTAGGCTTTCAACTTGGATCTTAATCCAAGACATTATGTTCTTTCACGTTAAGAACGGTTTTCAATATGTATTGTATTTTATATAAGGATCTAACTTGGTTTTACAGATATCGTGGCCTTTCATTATGGCTGATTTTCAAGATGATCCAAGAATAAAACGAAGATATGCTCCCATGAGCAGAGATCACATACCTGGATTTCCAAACAAACTACCGAAGGTAAATTGGGGTGAAAATCTGCCCATGTTTCAAGATGAGAATATTGATGATCCTTTACTACATCTCATTAAATTTCATATACACTCATCAAGATTGAAGGGTGATTGTCATGAGGATTTCCTCATGAAGATATTCATGGGAACCTTAGAAGGAAAAGCAAGGGAAATGTACGAAGCTCTCAAACCTGCAAGTTTGTTTTCTCTAAAAGATTTTCATAAGGTATTTTATGAGCATTACAAAGAAGATTTTCCATCTTTATCATTAGCTGAAAATTGTTGTGATCAAGCTAAAGATCTTATAAATTACCTTAAAAATATTGATGAAGATTTTGGAAATTGGTTTCCTGAAAATTTATTAGAAGAAGTCCAAAACTTTCATTCTCAAGTTAAATTTCATAATAATCAAGAGGAGTTAAACAAAGATGAAATAAGCCATGAGATAAATCAAGATCCACAAAACCCCTCTGTATTGACAAATGATGTTTCATTTAATGTTTTTAGTGGAGTTAAAGACAATAATCAACTTCATGATCAACTTTTAGATAAGGGAAAAAGCAATTTTCATTTCAATCTAAGAATTCAGAGATTCCCACCCCCCCTCACCGAAGAAGAAATCAATTTTCTTCTAAACATGCAACCATCCTCAAAATATTTACATAATGAAGAAATTGTTTCTACTTCTTCTAATGTTGATGAATGTACAAAAGTTTTTATCCATGAAGGGACAGAAGAACAAGTTGATGCTCATGTTATTCTACTTTCCCAAAAAGGCCCATTGCTTGATAGCACTCCTATTGAGCAAAATAATGACTTTAAAAAAGAATGCAACCAATCTAATCAAGACATATTGGGATTGTTGGAAGAGAAATATGTTGATCCAATGTTTATAATTTATGACATTCCTTCTTCTGAAGATTTGCCTAAATATGATCAGTATGATGATAATTATGTTCTCCCAATTCAAGATAATTTCCAAGAACAATCACTAGCTATTTTGAGGGATGAGATATTAGAACTTCAACTTGATGAGGATTTTCTAAGAGCTTTTAAATCAATAAAATTTTCTCCTCGAGTTAAAAAATGGCTTCTTGATATAATTTCTGAAAATTATGAAAATAAAATCAAACTTTTGCATTCTCAAATTCAGTCATACAATTTTCGAAATCCTAAAGAACTCTTTGAAAATCTTCCTTCTCCAAAGCAAGAGGAAATTGTATTATCTTTTGACCTGCATATTGAGGATGATTATTCTTTCAAACACAAGACTGAAGAAATAAGTTCATGGTCTAATATTCATAATTCAATTGAACAATTAGTCATTGAAGGGCTAGAAGTAAATAACATACATCATGCTTTTATTGATCCTATATCAGATTATATGGAGAATATTTTGAGCCCAAATTTGCAAACATGTTTTCTCTATAAGGATCAAATACATCAAAAGTGGTCTTTACACATCATATCATTTATTATAAAGGCACATGATCATAACATACTTCCAATTTTGATCACAAGCAATCAAGTTATCCATTTATTTTTACAGTTACTTGATTGGCTTCATTGGCATTTTTGTATTACCTGATTCAATAAGATTTTTAGTAGATTGAGTAGATAGATGAGTGTCAATAAGCTCAGAATTTTGAGCATTTTTTTTAGTTGTCAATTTTCAGCTAGTTTTTCATTAAGTTGGTTTGAAAATTTTTATGTGTTGTTTTAGTTTCAGATCAAATTTCAGGTTGCAGAAAAATGATTATATTCAATTCAAGATTTTCAGCCACAGCAAATGCATGTTTGAGATTGGACCAAGGCAGAAGATTTCCAACTGTGAAACAAAGTTTTGAGTGGATGGTAACCTGCTGGAGTTGAAGCCCGAAGAGAAGGCCCTAAGTTTCAGAAGTATTACTGTCATACATACAATAAAGCAACATAAAGAAAAAAAATTCCATGGTTCAGTTAAAGGCATTTCGAGGCATCTGACCTGCTGTTCTTGATTTTTCACCAGGAAAAGCCATCCCCAAGTGGAGCCAGTGTTAGACTCCTATACCAATAGGTGTCATTTTTCATGATTGTCTTATTGAACTATGCAATATGTTCAAACATTTTTCTTGTGCAAAGGTGTTCCATATTCTTAAAAAAATCCAAAAATCCAAAAAATTTAAAAAATGTAAAGAGGGTATACCCTAAAAGAAACATAAAAGGGTAAAAAGAATAAAATGGTCAAAAAAGTGAAAGAAATGAACCCAAAAAAAAAATAGACCAGGAAAGTGTGCAAGTCTAAATGCCACTACTATTTCATTTTCTGTAATAAGTAATTGTGTGCAGCTTGTTAAAATTTTGCCACAATTTATGAAGAGTCAAACTGTTTAAACTTGACTCATTCATTTTTCAATTTCATGTTATAGAATAGAGAATAAAATCTGACCAAACAGTTTAATCTTGGCAGATAAGAAGATAGGTAGAGTTAATAAAAGGAGCTCAACAGTTCAATCTGAGCCCTTGGATGTAATAAGGTTAGAACTAGATAGATTTCCATATGTAAAAGAAAAGGTGTGATAAGGGTTTGCCAGTCTAAGTGCACCCTAATAAAGAAAAAAAATGGTAGAGTAAAGTAGGTAGGGTAGGTAGATGTAGTTGCAGAATTACCTATGAGAAAATGATGGTTCTAAATGTGTTCAATTTTACTTTCATCACAAAGTGCAAAGGCAGATACTACATTGGAAAAAATTCACAGCAGAGCAAAGTCAAATTATTAACTTCCCCTCTCATTTTCCCTAAACATTTTACTAATTTCCCTAAGCACTAAGGTATTTGAAGATTAAAGGGGCTCAAGGCATTTCCTTGACTTTTGGAGGGACCGGACCCTCGGCCCAATGATTGAAAAGACCTAAGTACTTGAAAACATCCATTATCACATTCATTCATTTTTTCCTAAGTGAAATCCCATTTTACTTAGGAAAATCCTTCAATATTTCATGAAAAGCCCTCAAAATCACTTTTTATTCTAAGTCTAAGTGATGAAAGGATAATAATGCTATTTACTTTTGAAATCTCACTTTCTTGGTTATATTTAAGTATTTTGAGTTTACATTGTCCCTTGTCATATTAACTCTAATTTATATATTAACTCCCTATGAAAATCACCTTTTCCTATTATATATAAATCCTTTGGTAATAATATTCCCAAAACCCATGATTATAGCTATTTTAGCCAAAATTATTTTATTCCAACTTATTCAAATAAAAAACCCACAATATACCCCCTTTTGGCTAAAATATAACATTAATTCTATTCCCGCCCCCTATGGTAAGAAAATCACATTGGTTTAATTACCATATATTAAAAATATATGAAAAGAGTTTAAACATATGTATATATTTTTAAAATGAAAAAATAAACCCAAAGTTAGTTAAAACCAAACTTTGAAATAAATCATCTCTGCGCATTTAACATTTCTCGACCATTTTTCCATATGGGATTAATTAATCCTTAATATTAATTAATAATCGAACCCTCAAATCAAACGCCTCCCGAAATGATTAATTCATATTAAATCATGTCGGTCCCGCCCATTAAATATCCGTCAACTCCATATCTAAATCAATAGTTAGGATCCCCAGTGCTTAAGATCAACGGCTACATGTCAGATGCTTGTGCATCTCCCATCCCGCGAGTCATAGCATTGAAATGAAAAGTGGTTTTCAAATAGTGTATGCTACGTGTCGATCTCTACGGCTTTCTTGTCCAGCTGAAACGCATTCGCTCATAAAGCGGTGCGATGAACACCACCACCTCCCCAGTGACTCATTTGTCGTACATCTTTGATGCCATTAATTAAAACCCGCCACCCTTTGAATTTGTAAATAAAACGAAAAGAACTTGCATTTTTTTATTATATCGTGCACAGTGAACGACCAGACTCCCATGCAGTAAAACCCTTTGTAACCCAGCTGCGCTACCTGAAGCCTCTGTTAACCAATTCGAGCATGGTTTACCTCCCAAAAATCATTATAGATTCACTCCGCAGACCTCTCAAAATCAAATGAAAACTTATCGACCTCCCCTGCAAACCAATGCTTTCTTAACAATTTGTTTTGTTTTACAGGTGATCAGAAGACCACATCCTTGGATAAACAGTCTTAATACTAGTCATAAGGCTTGTTTACTCTAAGAGTGTTATCAAATCTATTCAAACAGAGATGGAAGATAAAACATGGTTGACGAAAAGGCTTATGATATTGACAATTTGTTTAAACAGACGGTAAAACCTAAACTACACATTGAAAGTCAAAGGACACGATGAAACGGTTAAGTACAACAAGTCATTAAAGTGCTCGGGTAAAAGAGTTTACAAGATTAAAATGAAGTTACTGATTAAAAGGTGGCAATTAAAAGTAATTACAGATGCAGTAAAATGGTAAAAAGAGATGAAAATAATTTCACCAACATTGAATTTTATCTAAAGTGAAAGTAAAACAGTTAAAAGAACAAAAAAGTGAAAAGATGAAAAACACAACAAAATGGTACATTATTCATAAATTTCATGTTTAAGTCATAGTTTTGCAGAAACTATTGTGATCAATCCAAGATGAATTTTGAAAAACGGAAGGAGGTTTATGTTCTTAAGAGGACCATATACAAAAATCTCTCTCACTTTTCTAACAGCCATTATGGTTTTGGAAATATTAAACAATGTTGGAAAGAACTTTTTGTAGAAAATTCCTATTAAGTCATCATTTTGCAGAACATATATCGGCAAATCAGAAATACATCTTACAAAACTGAAGGATTATTTTGTTCCTAAGAGACCCATCTACAAAAACCTATCTCCGTTTTTTCACATTGATTTCATACTGAGAGATACATGCACATATTTACAGGCTATTTTTCAGACTCTGTAAAACTTTGTTTTACACATATTTTTGCAGAGCCTATTATGCATAGCTGGAGAGGAATTTTAGGAAAATGAAAGAGGTTTATCTCACCAACATATTTATATATAATAACCTCTTTCACTTTTTACATATATATTATGGATTGAGAAACACAAAGATATCATTGGACCCCAAGTTTGTAGAATTGTTGGAGCAGAATTCACAAAAAAGGGAAGCAGTTAGTGACTTGGATGCCTCATCATCAACTAAGAGTTGGATCAAATTCGAATTATCCTCTTTGTCATCACCTATCCATACAAAATAGTGCCAAATAGATGCATTAGTTTGAGTGTCCTTTACTTAAGTTCTATTTATGTAAAATAGTTGGAGAGATTTGTGAACCAATTTTGATATTTTTCTCAAGATATTTTAGTTTAGAATTTGTATAAATACTTCACTCTTGGAATTATTTTGGGTGGATTCTACTACTTTGCTGTAACATTGATATTTTGGAATAAAGTTGCTTTGGAGAAACTTCTTTGTGGCTTGCTGGATGATGATTTGAAGCTCAAGACTTTTTGCAGGATTCATGTGTCGGACTGCAGTTCAATAAGTCTTTCTATCCTATGTCTTAAGTTTTATATCTGTTTATAATATCATTGTGTCCATTTCTAAATAATTGACATAAAAGAATAACTCAGAATTTACTTAATTGTACTCTGAGTTCAGTTGTGATTATTCTAAAATGTTTTCTTCTAGATTGGTTATAAGCAATGAATTCTTAAATGCTCTTGCTTCGCTAATCTAAACATTTTGATTACTATAGTAAAGAATTATTCACTGCTCTTTATTTGTAATGATTCCATTTCTTTCTTTTGAACATGTTGAAAGATTCTTGAGTGCCTTTCATCCCTTAAAAAACCCATTCCATCCACTTTAAATTCTAAAAATTGTTCTTTGTTTGGCTATCTTGCCCTGAAAAGCCATCTTGTGTGTAGAATAGATATCTAGTAAAGCCATCCTTTGACTCCATAGCCCAATGGCCTGAAAATATTCAACCTTACCCTTAGTTGGAAAATTCCACCATTTTCAAACAAACTCTTGGATTTATAACTAGCCTAAAACTTTCTAAGAACAAAGATAAATTATAAAGAGAGAGCCCTCTCTGGATGCAGATTGGCTAGATTCTACATCTGAAGGTTGGTTTGTGGTTACCTCGGGTATACTTTCCTTTTCCACAACTTCAAGGAAAACCTGAGTGATAACACCCCCAAACCGTAGAAAAATGGACAAAGCTAAGGTGGGGTGACCAAGGATAACTCGCCAAAGCCACAAGAAAAGAAAAATACTGTGAAGCCAAAGAAGGACACGAGAAATTGATGTGAGTTCCATAAGAGCTCCACACTCACAACACAAGTGAGTGTCGGGCTAAGCAGTCACTTGTGGACAAGCTGAAGGCTTATGAATCAGATGCATGCTCCTACTCTAAATCAGAAACGTATAAGGGGGATGATAAATGGAAGCATATTATCAATGCAGAGCCCAACGCCAATATTGCCACCACGAAGATCTAGAAGGAGGAACCAGAAGATCTAGAGGAAGGGGAGCACTCCTTCCATTCCAAGATGTGGGTAAAGGGTTCTTCGCTGTAGTCGACAGTGAGAGCCAAAAGAACCTCTTTTCAGTAGAGGTCGTGAAGTGGTTGGGCATGCCAACCACAACACACCCACTACCGTACACCATCGAGTGGCCTCACCAAGGATGTCATCTCTGTGTTAGCCATCAGCGTCACCTTTGCTACAATATCAAGCCCTTCACATATGAGGTATTATGTGAAATTGCTCCTCTTGATGTTTCTGATATTTTATTAGGCCAAACATTCTTGTGGAAGCGACATGATGTGTATAAGTCTCGACCTCACGTTGTTATTGTTACTTTGGGTAATAATTTTTACAGGATACCGAAGGTAGCATCGCCTGCCGCCATCTCTTTGGTTACTACAAAACAATGCAATAAGCTCATTTCAAAAATTGGGAAATTTTTTTCTTGATAATCTACCCTTAGGGAAAGAAGAATACCGTGGCCATGACCTTTAAACAAAGCTCCTCTGCACAACAGCAACAGATGGAAAATGTCATGGAGGAGTACGAGGACATCTTCACCTCACCCACATGGGTGCCTCTACAATGTCAGGTCAAGCATCCGATTGATTTGACCACAGGTGCATCGGATCCCAATGGACCAATCTATTGATGCTCCATTATGGAGAATGATGAAATCAAGAGGGAGATTCAGGAGTTGTTGCATAAATGTCACATCCGGCCAAGTTCATCGCCTTGTTGGAGCCCGATCATGTTAGTAGAATGATGGGTCTTGGAGCCTTTGTATTGAGTATTAGGCATTGAACAAGACCAATGTTCGGAATAGGTACTTGATCCCATGGATTGATGACCTTCTGGACCAACTCAAGGGAGGAAAATATTTCAGCAAGATCAACTTAAAGTTCAAGTACCACCAGGTACCAATTGAACCCTCCAATGTGTGGAAGAATTCCTTCAAAGCCAAGGAGGTCCTTTTCGAATGGTTGGTCATGCCTTTCAAGTTGACGAATGCTCCTGCAACCTTCATGAGGATAATGGACAAGATATTGAGGCCATTCACCAACTCATTTGTAGTAGTTTACTTGGGTGGCATCCTGATCTTCAGCCAAACTTCGGAAGAGCACCTCCACCACACTTGACAAGTCGTCCAAACACTATGAAAAAATAAGTTGTGTGCCAATTTGGAGAAGTGAAATTTTAGCATGACCCAGGTTCAGTATCTCGGATACATTATTGATGAGTAGGGGATGCATGTGGATCCAGCCAAGATCCAATTCATTCGGGATTGGCCAACCTCAACCACTCTAATAGAGCTCCGCAAATTTCTAGGTCTTGCCAATTTCTACCGCAAGTTCATGTTGGGATTCTCTCATATCACTTGGCCCTTGAGCCAAATTACTAAGGGAGGAGAGAAAGAAAAATTATTTTGGTATGAATCTCAATAGAAGGTGTCCATCGAGTTGAAACATCACCTCTACTCTGCCCCAATTCTCACATTACCAGACTTGGAACAACCATTTTAGATCTAGACAAATGCCTCAAACTATGATATTGGGGTAATTATTAATCGACAAGGGAATCCTGTGGCATATCATAGTGATACACTATCCGACACAGTTCTAAAATATCTTAGTTATGACAAATATATTTATTCCATTATGCAACCTTATTGAAAATGGAAGCATTACATTTTGGGAAAGGAAACACTCATCCACATAGACCACTGACCCCTGCAATTCATACAGACACAAGGGAAGTCGTAGCATGATCGCTATCAAAATTGGTCCACATATCTGCAATAGTTTCATTTTAACATCAAGTACAAGAAGGGAAGAACCAATAAAGATGCAAACTGCCTCAATTGACCACCGATCATGGCGCTAGCCACTGTGCACAACCCTTGTGGGCACGAGACTTCTAAATGGTCACTTCTCTACAAGAGCGATCTAGAATTAGGCGACACATACAAGACGATCTTGGAGGGTAAGAAAGTTCCAAATTTTCACCTCTAGGATGCACTCCTATGTCACTTGGGATACCTTTTTGTTCCTTTAAGAGAGCATGCTAAGATTATTTGTGAAGTGCACTACAATCAAGTCACTAGGAATTTCAATGCAAAGCCCATCACCATTTTTTCCACCATGAAGATCCAGAAGGAGGAACTCAAAGATCTAGAGGAGGGGGAGTGCCTTTTCCATTCCCAAATGTGGGTAAACAGTTCCCCATGTAGAAAGTATATAAAAAACATGTATATCATGGATTCAATTTGATCTAACAATGTACTAAAGTTAAATACTGAATTGCTTCTACAAATATTTTGTATAATTAAAAACAAAATCGCCAATCAAATGAAGTAAAGAATAATCAATCAAGCCACAACACAGATAATTTCCCAAGGAAAGCTTGCTGCTCAAAACCCCACTATCTTCTATTGTATATTCAGCATGGAATCATGAAACTATTACATAAAACTCTTCTCACAAGAGCCCTCCTGTACTCAACTAATTTTCTCACACTGTCACACACAAAACTAACCTACTTAGCCAATTTACTGCCTCCAGACAACCTGCCTTGCTTGCTCAATCCATGATGATTTTGGCCTTCCTTGACCGTGCAAGTATCATGGTCACTCCAATGGGTGTTTGGTTGCATGGGTGCAACCCAATAATACTACAATTGATAATCAACTTCCCTTTCACCTAGATATCAACTGGATCTCCAATGGAACTAACATGCATGCAACTAATAATAGTAAATCCTCAGTTTCATGCGAGATCACTGATTGTGAATTAATTAATATTTAATTCATTTAATCTCTCACTAGTTTATCTAACAGTTACAACTAGCACAACTGAGTTTGACTCACTTAACTGAGTTAAACTGATTACAACTTGCATTAACTAATGCACCATTGCACTTCAAACTCTGTTGCAACTAGAATTACTCTACATGCTCACCAACTACCTCTAACTCGAAATTAATGAGTTAATTGAGTTTATCACACTCAGTTAACTATTACAAGTTATTTTGATATTAGATTAGATTTTAGTGTCCATATTAATTAAGGGGTAACTAAAATAGACATGCACCAAATTTAGCCCTGTGGGCCCCACCCTAGTGTAGGTGTTGAATGCACTAGATGTGGGTGCTGAAATTTTCTTGTTGAATTTCAACACTCCCTCTCAACAAGAAAGGGATTATCCTTCACCCCAATATTGCCTCTATGGTATTCGAATTTTCTCCTTATGAGTGCCTTCATCAAAATATTTGCATCCCGATATTCTGTGGGAATGCACTGAAGCAACATTATTCTCCTATGCACATAATATCTAAGAAGATGGTACCAGATATCTATGTGCCTGGACCTATCATGAAACACAGAATTAATTGATATTTTAATGCAACTCTGATTATCAAATGTATCACTGTCAGATCCATCTGAGAACCAAACAAACCAATCAATATCTTTCTCAGCCATATAGCCTCACATGCAGCTTGACTTGCTGCCATGTACTCTGCTTTCACTGAACTGAGTGCCACATATTGCTGCTTCTTGCTATACCAAGAAACTATTGTCGATCTTATGTTGAATATCCCTCCTGATGTGCTCTTTCTGTCTTATGGACTACTTTCCCAATCTGCATCCATGAAGCCTTGAAGCTTCACTCCCTCTATCCATCTCTACCATAGATCATACTCTAATGTGCCCCTTAGGTATCTCAATACATGCTTCCCCGCCTTCCAAAATAGATTGGTAGGCTTAACCATAGCTTGACTCACCTGGTTAGCTGCGTAGAAAATGTCTGGTCTGGTGCTCACTAGATACATCAGTGAACCAACTAACTGCCTATAGACAATAGCATCCGCTACCTCTCCAGAAGTAGCATCCTCTTTCCTCCAATTTCCTTGAAGGGGAGTATCCATGGGTTTTCAACTCTCCATATAAAGCTTACCCAGTATCTCCTTGGCGTAATTTCCTTGAGACACAAAAATTTCACCATTCCGCTGCCATATTTCCAAGGAAAGGAAATAATGAAGGAGTCCCATTTCCTTCATTTCGAACTCCCTTGCAAGATCCTCCTTGCATGAGTGTATCAGCTACTCATCACCTGTCAAAATTAGATCATCAACATAAAGAACAATAATCAATAGCTTACCCTCTGTAGAAATTGAATACAAATTGTGTATTGCCTAAATTCTCCTGATCTAACAATTATATGCCACTGTTAAATATAGAATTTCTTCTACAAAAATTCTTGTGGAATTTAAAACACGATCACCAATTGCAATATCAAGAAGAAAGATCAATCACACATAACACAAATGTTTTTACCAGGAAATAATAAAGGTAAAAACCCCACTATCCTATATTATGTATATATCATGGATCATGAAACAATATCATATAAAAATCTAATCCACGAGCTCTCGATACAATATACAATCGTCTCACACTGTCATACAAAAATTGAAAAATTCATATGCCAATTTACTGCCTCCAGATATCTTGACTCCACTTTGCAATCCTGCTGACAACAAACCCCAAATGAATGGAATCCTACTTTCCTTGACTACGCAATCCTCATGGGAACATCCAATGTGTGTGTGGTTGCATGAGTGCACCCACTAATGTCACAACTGATAGTCAAATTGTCCCTGTCACCTACATCTCCACTATTTCTTCACTGGATCTAACATGCATGTAGTTAACAGTAGTAAATCTTCAGTCTCATATGAGACCACTGATTTTGAATTAATTAATAATTAATTCACTGATATCTCACTAGCGTATCTTCAGTTACAACTAGCACAACTGAGTTTAACTCACTTAATTGAGTTAAACTACTTTACAACTCACATAACTACACATCCAACTCTGTTAACCTTGAATCACTCAATTACAACTAAGTCCACTTGCATTTCCACTTTAGTTAACTATTTCCAAGTGCTCGTTGAGAATAGATTATTATTTATTGTCCAACTATTATTAAGGGATAATAATATTCTACATGAATATATAAATAGACATGTGATCTATAAATAGAACCCACACATACATCTAAAAATATAACATCATCTATAAACAGAATTTTCTCACCATCTATAAATAGACATCAACTACAAATAAAATTTTCTCATGTATCAAAAAATAGAATTCCACCTAAAAATAGCCTAAGGCTCCGTCCTAGTGTAGGTACATAATTTTCACTAGGATCTTCTTGTTGAATCTCAACACACCCTCTCAACAAGAAAGGGATTATCCTTCACCTTGATCCTGTCTCTATGGTATTCAAATTTTCTCCTGGTGAGTGCCTTCATCAGAATATCTCCATCCTGATCTTCCGTAGGAATGTACTGAAGCAACATGATCTTCCGCTACACACAATATTTGATACGATGATACCAGATATATACATGCTTAGATATATCATGAAACACAACATTAATCAAGAGTTTAATGTAACTCTGATTATCACAATGAATCACTGTTAGATCTAAATGAGAACCAAACAAACCAACCAAGATCTTTCTCATCTAGATAGCCTCACATGCGGCTTGACTCACAAGTGTTCCCATTGGAAGTCTAGTATATATATTTATTGCATGACTTTCGAGGCTCCATGATGAATATGGCCCAATCGGCTGTGCCATAATTCGCTCTCATCCCGGCTCACCACTTTTTCCACCTTTCCCATCATGGCAGTGCAACCATCTACCTCTAGCTTGTATATATTCTTAACTCGAATCCCTATCCTCTTGGCTTGACCCATTTTTTTATGTTGTAGTAAATATTTTCCATCGCTGAAAACAACGTCATAGCCTGTGTCCTCCAACATTGCGACTGAGACCAAGTTTTTCTTTAGACCTGGAACATGCAGAACATCTTTCAATTGAAATGGTTTACCTGAATCCCTCTGAAAGGTAATGGTACCAATGGCATTCACACTGTATCGTCCATCGTCACCCATCTCTATATGCATTTGGAGATCTTTCTCCTCCAAGTTACTAAAAAGCTCCTTATCTCCTGTCATGTGGAAGGAAGTGCCACTATCCAGATACCACACCGATCCCAATGCACTTGACACCATGCATGCGATTAAAGAGAAATCAAGTTCAAATTGTGAGGCAAGGGCCTCACCAACTACAACTCCAGTAGCCTTCTTATTCTTCTTCTTCTACGGATAGTTAATAGCGAGATACCCATGTTCGTGACAGTGAAAACACTTCCCTTGGACAAATCCAGCTTCTTGCCTTTAGACTCATATTTTGAATGGAATTTCTTCCCCTTCCCCTTCCTTTCATTGGCAGCCAAAGCACAATCCTCCTCAACATCATTCTTTGATGAAGAGCCATTTTTAGTGTTCCACCTAAACTCCTCCTGCACTAGATCCGACCACAGTCGTTACCAATTCGACAGTTTTTCCCATCCATTGACAGAGTATTCATAACTGTGCCAACTCTTAGGAAGTCCCAAGAGAGCCAAGCTCACCAGATCATCATAAACAACAATGATTCCCATACTCCCTAGTTCATCCTGACAGTGGACAGACTTTGTGAGATAATTTGGAATGTTGTCGCCCTTTTCCATCTTGATCTTCTTGAGTTTATCTTTCAGCGCCAATTTCCTATGGTCACTGCTTCTTTGGAAAATATCTGTCAAAGCCTCCCACATAGCATATGGTGTGGCTTTCCCATGAAGGCTTGAGATAATGTAGTTTTGTACACCTTACAACATAATCCTTCTCACCTTTGCCATGCATCAAGTAATGCAGCATTCGTCGATGTGGGCTTAGGAACATCATTGTCGATGAATTCCTTTAGGCCATTATCTTTGAGCACTTCCTCCATCCTTTCCTTTCAGGAAATGTAGTTCGAGTTTCCCTCGAGTGCATACTCTAGCTACAAGCCATTGAAATCCAATTTGATGTTTACTCAAATGTAGCACTAATAAAATCTTTCTGAAAATTTGAATTATTTCCACCAACAAACTCAGCTCCTGCTTTAAAATTGCAATCTTCTGTGCTCTGATACCATGTATAAATTTAATACAAAATATGTATTGCCTAGATTCTCTTGATCTAACAATTATATGCGACTGTTAAATACATAATTGCTTCTACAAAAAATCTTGCGGAATTTAAAACATGATCGACAATTGCAATATCGAGAAGAAAGATCAATCACACATAACACATATGTTTTTACCGGGAAATCATAAAGCTAAAAACCCCACTATTTTATATTATGTATATATCATGGATCATGAAATAATATCATACAAAACTCTAATACAAGAGCTCCTAGTACAATATACAATCATCTCACACTGTCATACAAAAATTGGCAAATTCATGTGCCAATTTACTGCCTCCAAATAACCTGCCTTTACTTCGCAATCCTTGCTGATAGCAGTCTCTGAATGAATGGAATCCTATTTTCCTTGATAGGGAAATCCTCATGGGAACATCCAATGTGTCTATGGTTGCATGAGTGCACGCACTAATGTCACAACTGATATTCAAATTGTCCCTTTCACCTACATCTCAATTAGGTCTCCGCTGGATCTAACATGCATGTTGTTAACAATAGTAAATCTTCAGTTGCATGTGAGATCATTGATTGTGAATTAATTAATAATTAATTCACAGATCTGTCACTAGTGTATCTTCAGTTACAACTAGCACAACTGAGTTTAACTCACTTAACTGAGTTAAACTACTTTACAACTCACATAACTACACATCCAACTTTGTTACAACTTCGAATCACTTAGTTACAAATAATTCCACTTGCATGTCCCACCAACCAACCTTTGAACTCAAATTTCCTATAGCTAACTGATTTCCCACTTCACTTAACTATTTCCAAGTGCTCATTGACAATATACTATTATTTATTGTCTAACTATTATTGAGGGATAATAATAGTCGACATGCATCTATAAATAGACATGCGATCTATAAATATAACTCACACATACATATAAAAATATAACATCATTTATAAATAAAATTTTCTCACCATCTGTAAATAGACATCATCTATAAATAGAATTTTCTCATGTATCTAAAAATAGACTTCCACCTAAAAATAGCCTGAGGCTCCATCCTAGTGTAGGTGCATAATTTTCAGTAGGATCTTCATGTTGAATCTCAGCACCCTCAACCACAATCTAGTACATGTTTGCATTTGCTTCACTTTTGGTGAAGCCCAGTCTGTTGAAATAGTTGTCTATCCAAGTGTACCAACCACAAGGTGCTTGCTTCAGCCCATACAAGGCTCTCTTTAGTCGGCAGACATGTGACTCACTATTGAAGATATCGAAACCTTCAGGCTGCTCTATGTACACTTCTTCCTCAATGATCCCACTGAGAAACATAGTTTTCACATCCATCTGATGAATGCACTAACCCATCTGTGCTGAGAGTGAAAGGATGGATCTAATGGAAGATTACCTTGCAACAGGTGCAAAATTCTCATTATAATCGATCCCCTTGATCTGTGAGAATCCCTGAGCCACAAATCTGGCCTTGTATTTCTCCACACTCCCATTAATAGCTTTCTTTACCTTGTAGATCTATCTCGATCCAACCACTGATTTGTCGATCGGTCTTGGGACAATCTCCCATGCACTATTCTTGACAATGGGGCCATACTCCTCCACCATTGCATCAACCCAAGTTGGTTCCTGCACTAATTCCTAAAAGGAAGAAGGTTCAGTCACAATATATTTTCTCATAAGATCCATGTATCCAGTAAAACTGTGTGGAGATTGTCTTTGTCTGGGCTGTGAAGTAGGGGCTCCTACATTCCTTACAGCATCAAGTCTCACTCTATTAGCTGCCATGGTGTGCCTTCTGCCATTTCTGATGGATGACTCTGCATGAGTGTTTTCTGCCACTCCATGATCCTCCTCATGTGGCTGCTCCACATCTTTAGGCTCATCCTTGGGAACCAACAGTTCCTCCTCTGCATGCAATTGCAGATCCCTCTCAAGAGATAACCGCATGGCTTTCTCCTCATCAAATTTTATATCCCTTCGCACAGTAATCATTTTATTGTTTGGAAAACACACTTGATAGTTGTGGGGTGTTTCAATGTACCCCACAAAAATCTTGATCTCAGCTGTCGATTCTAGCTTCTTCTTAGCGTCCTTGGTCACATGCACATAAAAAAATGAGCCAAAAATCTTAAAGTGTGAAACATCAAGTTTCTTACCAGTGAAAGCCTCTTCAAGTGTACTCATGCCAAGTATCCTATGAGGACAACCGTTATGCACAAATACCGCAGTGTTGCATGATTCTGCCCATAGATGCATTAGTAGGCCTTGATCATGCAACATCGCCCTTGCTACACCCACAATCATTTTGTTATTTCTTTTAGTGACCCCATTTTGTTGTGGGTTATGAGGTGCTATCAGTTCTCTTCAAATTCCTTCTTTGCTGTAGAAGTTCTTGAATTCATTAGATATGTATTCACCACTATTATCGCTCCTTAGAGCCTTCACTTGCTTCCCCGACTCTTTCTCCGCCAGTGCTTTAAACTCAAGAAAATTTGAGAATGTCTGGTCTTTCTTCTACATGAAGATCTAGCACTTACGAGAAAATTCATCAATAAATATCACATAGTACTTATTTTTTTCTTTCAAAGAAACAAATAATGGTCCACACACATCTGTGTGAACTATCTCAAGGATCCCCGAAGCTTGATTCTCCTTCTTATGAAAGGTGGTCTTTACATATTTTCCCATAGTACATCCCTTGCATGTATCTGAGTGCGCAAGTGTACCCTTGGGAAGACCAGTAGAAATATGTTGCATGACTTTCAAGGCTCCATGGTGAAGATGGCCCAATATCCTATGCCATAATGCACCCTCATCCCAGCTCACCACTTTGTCTGCCTTGCCCATCAATATTGTGCAACCATCTACATCCATCTTGTAGAGATTCTTAACTCGAATCACATGAAGAAAATAAGAATCAATCAAGCCAAAACACAAATAATTTCCCCGGGAAAGCTTGCTGCTCAAAACCCACTATATTTTGTAGTATATTCAACATGAAATCATGAAAAAATTAAATACAACTCTTCTCGCAAGAGTCCTCCTGTACTCAGCTAATTGTGTCACACTGTCACACATAAAACTGACCAATACTAAGCCAATTTACTGCCTCCAGAAAACCTGCCTTTCTTGTGCAATCCCTGATGAATGCAATCTGTAAAGAATAGGAATTTTAGCCTTCCTTGACTGTGCCAGTATCATGGGGACTCCCATGGGTGTTTGGTTGCATGGGTGCAACCCAATAATCCTACAAATGATAGTCAACTTCCCTTTCACCTAGATCTCAACTGGGTCTCCACTGGATCTGACATGCATGCAGCTAATAATAGTAAATCCTCAATTTCATGTGAGATCATTGATTGTGAATTAATTAATATTTAATTCACTTGATCTCTCACTAGTGTATCTAACAGTTACAACTAGCACAACTGAGTTTAACTCATCTAATTGAGTTAAAATGATTACAACCTGCATTAACTAATGCACCACTGCACTTCAAACTCTGTTACATCTAGAATTACTCTACATGCCTCACCAACTATATCTAACTCGAAATTCATGAGTTAACTGAGTTTATCCCACTCTATTAACTATTACAAGTTATTTTGAGATTAGATTACATTTTATTGTCCATCTTAATTAATGGATAACTAAAATAGACATGCACCAAATTTAGCCCCGTGGGCCCTGCCCTAGTGTAGGTGTCAAATGCACTAGGCGTGGGTGCTGAAATTTTCTTATTGAATTTTGAAACCCACTACAAGGAACAAACCCTCTAGCGGAGGTTATAAAGGAGGTTTCTAGTGTTATAAAATTGGCCAAAATTGTCAAAAAAACATTTTCTACAACATCTGTTTATGGTTACAGAGGGTTTGGCGAAGCTTTTAATAGAAATTCAACACAACTAAAAAAAAAATGGTCGGACGGAGGTTATTATGGATGTTTTTTTCATCAGTGCACTACTCTGGATTTAACGCACTGGTGTGTACATGTAGAAGGCGCCCCAGGGCGGTTGAAGGAGAATGCACCAGACCATTAAGGTAGAAAACTGCACTGGGTGTAGTGTTGGTGATACAATGCACGAGGTTGTTCTAATTGGTCTTGGGATTTGTGCGGTGCCCATAGGTCGTGTTAGGGTCCTATAATAATAGGATTCTTAATTTTTGAATTGACTATGATAGTCTTGTAAATATGTACATACCTTTCTTTCTGCAAGTTGTTTTACCATATTTTGAAAAATGAAAAATAATAAAAAAATAAAAGAGGGTAAAAAGTCCTAAAATAAAGATCAATGGACTTAGAAAAATATAGACCCCAAAAACAAAAAGAGATAAAAATAGATCATGAAAGTGAGCAAGAAAAAATGCCACTACCATTTACTTTTACTACAACAATAATGATTATGTGCAGATTGTCAATAAATTCCATAATCCATGATTAGTTAAACAATTTAATCTTAACGTTTCATGCTTTAAATTTCATGTTTTAGATAGAGAATAAAGATATGTCCAATAGTATAAACTTGACAAATCAGTAGATAAGATAGAGAATAAATGAGGAGCTCAATAGTTGAATCTAAGCCCTCGGATGAAATAAGGTTAGACTTACATAGTTTTTATGCTTTGAAAGAAAAATGGATTTAGGGTTGCAAGCGTAAATGCACCCATGAAAATGAAGTAAAAAATGTTAGAAATAATGATGGGTAGGGAGAAAGCAGTTGTGAAAGCATGTAATAAATCATCATCGGGAAAAAATTACTAATTTCCCTTCCCCCACAATCATTCGGTATTCTAAACCTTCAGTTAAAAAGGCTCAGAGAATTTCTCTGACTTCTGTTGGGACTGGACCAAAGACTCAATAACTGATTGGTTAAAAATATTGGATTTCCTACATAAAATCCATTTTCATCAGCATATTTACCCTTAATACATAATCATAATCCCTTTTCCTAAGTAAAATACCCTTTTTTGCTTAGTAAAAGTAAAATCCTAAGTAACTAATTTCATTTTCCTTTCAAAACACTCAGAACCCATGAAATACATTTTATCTTAAATTAAGAGTGTGAAAAACAAAAGAAACAACAATGCTTTATTTTGTCTATCATTTTCACTTTACTTAGATTTAAAACATGTATTTTCATATCCCCTACACTTCACCCTTTATTTCATACTAACTACTAACTATATATATTAATTCCCTAAGTTACACCCTCCTGTATAGTATTAAATCCTTTTTATTTTAAATAACCCAAAAAACCCTTTATTATTACTTTAAACCAATGTTTAAATACCCCATGTGTGAAATATTATCCCCGACCATTAACCCATTGGTTTAAAATTATCAAAATAAACAAAGTATTCCCCATTCCCCTGTAGTTTTTAAACTCTTCTCAAAGGTTTAAACACTATATAATAAAATCCGCACCAACATGATTTATTAGAAACATTGATTAAATGTTTTTTATAAAATATATATCTTACATTACTCCCCACCATCATATAAACTAAGGTTTGAAACTTTAAAATATATCATATTTATAAAGTTAAAGTTCACCCCGTCACATTGATCAACCCCGACCCCAGTCTCGAATTCTGACGCAGCTTTCATAACAAATCTTGACTGTTCGCAGTCTTACCCCGCAATCCAACGGTGGAGATGTCATATCGCAAATAAACTAGCGCGATCACCACCATTTTGTTTCTACACGAAATGGGTGGTATTCCCATTTCCTCTCCACTATACGTGCTCCCTTTTCATTGGATCACGTTCAATCACTCCAAAACAACTTACCACCCAAATGATATGCGATAACCATGCGTGGTTTTCATCCCTTCAACCTGAAAACCACCGTTCCCGCCCGATGTGACCATCATTCATTTTAGAGTAAATGTAACCTAATATGCCTAAAAAACACAGGAAATGCATTCATTTCCTACCTCTTTCTACGTGTAAACCTTGTATAAGCCCCCCGACTGTAAAAAAAACATTTTTCTGTCATTTTTATGCTAAAAGACTGTAAATTTTGGCCTGAACATATTTGAAGATCGCCAAGAAGCTTTGCATAGTTCCATAGATCTAAAAGATACCATAGAAGCCATTCAACCTGTTCAAAACCTTCAGAAACCGTCTTCAAAACCCAATACCTGTGTATAACAGGTATTCCTCCATAAAATAAGTCTATTATCAATTTGAAAGGACTTTAATAAATAAAAATTCTAGTCAGAGTTCAAATTCATTAAAAGAAGCCTATTAAAAGATCTTAAAAACAAACCAAACCCTGGCAAATTCTTTTAGAGAAGCCTTGTTTATACTGCGCGTTGTTTTAAATGAAATATTGAGTTTATATAGTTTTTATAAACTATTTAAAACTCCAAATTGAGCCCAGAAATCCTCTGAAGAAAGCCAAACCATCTGTGCCTAATTCCAAAAGATTTTAAACCCAATTAGCCATTGAAAAAGTCCAAGAAACCCTGTTTCTTGTTTCCTAACCAGTGAAAGTCTGTAAATCAAGTTGAGAAATCTAAAATTGAAAAGGAAAAATCCAAGAAAAGACCATATTTTTCCTATTTCAATCCAATTAACCCTACCAAAGTCAAAAAAATACTTTTGTAAACTGTTTAATCTTACAGAAGTAGCCATAAAACCTAAAAACAAGAGTTCCTAAGATCTGAAGGTCAAAATTATGAAAAAACCCCTCCTATGGCAAGAACTCCTTTCACTATATTCCTTGTTCCCTAAAGTCATTACTGGCTTCCCTTCGGGCCAGGGTTTTATTAAAAAATTGTTTGATTTTTGCAAGTTATTATCAGAATATGAAATTGGACCAACAGTTTCAATACTAGTTGACAAAATTGTTTGCTCCAAATTTTCAGGTTTTAATTCAAAAGCTTCATTGAACAAACAGTTTGTATACAAAGAAATAATTAAATCAAAGTCAGAGAGAGATCAGAGAGTAATGAAATTTCACAATGAATGGTAAAAGTGAAATAAGAATTCACAGTGACAATGAAAACAAAACAGTCAAAGAGTATTAGAGTTAAAGTGTATCAGATGAAAGTCAGAGTGAAAGTCAAATCAGAAAAAGTGACAGAGCAGTCAAGGTAAAAAGTAAAAGTAAATATAGAGGCAAAAATGGTTAAAAAATTTGAAAATACTTTCACCAACAATGAAATTTATCCTAAGTAAAAGAAAAACAGTTAAAATAACAAAAAGGTTAAAAGATGAAAACAAAGCAAGAAGTGACATTTTTGCAGAAATTTCCTGTTTAAGTCATAGTTTTTCAGAGAATATTTTGGACAATACAAGATGAATTTTTGAAACATGGATGATTTTTATGTCCCTACGATGTCATCCTACAAAAACCTATCTCAATTTATGCACAGGTATTACAGAATGAGAGATAAATGCACATCTTTATAGCCTATTTTTCAGACCGTGCAAAGTTATGTTTTACACATATTTTGGCAGAGCCTATTGTGAACATATGGAATTGAATTTTGGAAAAATGAGAGAGGTTTATCTTAGTAATATATGTATCTACAAAAAACTTTCCCACTTTGTACATATCTATTTCGTATTGACAAATAAAAAGGTATCATTAGACCCCAAGTATGCAGAATTTCTGGAGCAAAATGCACAAAGAAAGGAGATAGTCAGTAACTTGGATGCCTCATCATCAACTAAGAGTTGAGATCAAATTCGAATTCTCTTCTTTGTCAAATGAGATGTAAAACAGTTTGAGATATTTGTAAATCAATCTTGATATTTTTTCAAGATATTTTAGTTTAGAATTTGTATAAATACTTCATCCTTAGAAGTATTATTGTGGAATAAATTGCTGAAGATTTCTATAGTCATTTTTGTGGAATTGAAGGCCTTTTGTGTTTCAAATTTCAAGTAGCAGACTGGATCAAATCAATTAGCATCATATTTCAGGATTCATGTGATGAGCTATTTGGAGTGAAGTATTTTCTATTTGTCATTGTTATCTTTCTTTGTTACATGAAATCCATTATGTTTTCCAAATTTGAATGAAATATTAGGAGGATTACTTTAGGATTTGTTAAAAGCACTCTCTCTTAACTATTTTTCATTTCTATGTTTTCATCTGATTTCCAGTGTAGGGAACCCTTAATTTCTCCCTCTCTCGTTTGACCTCTGCTTACTACTTCCCTTTTTCGGATAAAAGAAACCTTCATTTCTCTTTATCCCGATCATACCATCTCACAAAACAAATTTCCAAGATCTCCAAGGGTTATCTATCTTGCCCTGAAAACATTTTACTTTTTTTACCTTGATCCCAGCTTTGTATGCTTGAATTTTGACTCCTTAGCCCAATGGACAAATAGTTTTCCCATTATCGATCTCTTTCAGTGATTTTTCCCACCAAACAAATCAAAGCCAAAACCAATTGCACAATCATAACTAGAATAATATTTCATAAAACAAAACAAAGTTAAATTTTATAGAGAGAGCCCTCTCTGAACCCTAGGAAGGCTAGATCCTAGAGTTTAAAAGTTGGTCTGTAGCTACCTCGGACTATTTATCTCTTGAACTTGGAGAAATCACTGAGTGATAATAGGTTGTATCAATGCATAGTTGTGTAGACTTATAGAAACACACCGGTGTGTAGTATCACACAAATGCACCGAGATTTATAATTGGTATCGGTATTCATGTGGTGCTCATAGGTCGTACAAATGCACCAGTGCATATAGACAAATAAACGCCCTGGTGCACAGTATCACACAAATGCACCGAGATTTATAATTGGTATCGGTGTTCATGCAGTGCCCATAGGTCGTACAAATGCACTGATTCATATAGACACATAAATGTCCCGGTGTGTAGTATCACACAAATACATCGAGATTTATAATTGGTATCGGTATTTGTGCGGTGCCCATAGGTCATACAACAACACCAGTGCGTATAGACACATAAACACACTGATGCGTCGTATCGCACAAACACCTCAATATTTTTAATTGGTTTTGATATTTGTGTGGTGCCCATAGGTCGTAGAAATGCACCGATGCTCTTAAGAATACAAACGCACCAGTGTACAGTAAATGACATGCACCGGTTTTCATTTTGTATTTTTTAGAAACATCGACCTATGACAGTGAAATTATTGTGATTGTTTTAAATTCATTATTCATCAAAAGTAAACACAACTTATAACAATATTCATATTAATTAAATTTTTATTAATTCATTTGAATGTGATGTTTGGATTAATTTGTTATATCATATCATAATTATTGTGGTTTTTTAAAATTCATTATTCATCAAAAGTCGACACATATATATCTTATAACAATATTCATATGAATTAAATTTTTATTAGTGCATTTGAGAACGACAATGGAGAATGCAATAGTGACAATAGAGAACGCAATATAATAAATTAAAACATATATATATATATATAAGAAATTCTCTATCATATAAAATGGGACAGTTGTTGGTATCCCTTTATCTTTCAATTGGGACACTATGTCCATTACATTAAAGAAAATGTCTGATTTCACAGAAATTTTTCAAAAAATACAATGCCTTGCTTTGATATCCAAACATAGTGATCATAATTCTTCGCTTGAACTGTTGTCACTGCTAGAGCTACTTCCATGACTTGGGTTATTTTCAGGAATGTTTTGTTCACGGCGTTGATTGTTTTCTTCTTCTTCACCTACCATCTACAAACATAAAAATAAACTGTAATGAGTGTATATACATTGGTGAGAATAATGAAAATTGCAATATTAAATAATATACATCAATGTAAATCGAAAAGAAATAACGTACCATTGCAACAATTGAATCATAAACTATACACATTCTTTCAAAACCATGTAACATGCCATCTTTCAAGATTTCATCTATTGGCGCAGTTCCATACTTTGTTTCCTGCAAGTTTTATGCCCCATAACAAATCATATATTTAATATAAAAGATTTTTTTGTTCTATTAATTATAGACATAGTTAAGTAAAACAAGATCGATATATGCTTACAAATTCCACAATTAAGTTCTGATATGCCAACATATACTCACAACCCATATTTAACCCAATTTCAATCAATTCCTCTGATGGTTCTTCTTTGTATGTTAGCACCTGTTTGAAGACATTCAATGATGATTTTTGTAAAACAACTTAAAAAATACAAAATGAAATCTAGTTAAGTTGTTATAAGGAAGTAACAATTACTCACAAACTTAGATATCAACCCTTTTCTTCCTTGTCGTCCTGTTTTATGTGCTGAATGAGTTCCATTTTCTTTTCTTTTCTGCAAGAAAATACTTGAAAATTAATATTTAATGCTAAATTGTTTATTTATTGTACCTAATGATCGAAAAATTCAATGATTACATATTACATTTGAAGCACGTTGTTGTTGAGATGGCTCCTCCCACGATGCAATTTTGTCCATTTCTTTGACCATCTCCTTGTACACCTTTTTGGACATTCCTACTGGCATATTTCTGATATCAGCTTGTTCATCTTTTGAGATTTTCATAATCTTCCTGAAAATGTAACATGACAATAAACTATTTAATTTTTATATTGATATATGAAAAGTAAATATAACAAAAGTGATATTTATAAATAATTCTAGACAAACATTTAAAGGAATATTACTTTTTCATTCATTATTTTATTTTTTTTGTACGTTTCTTCTATTAAAAGTTTGACATATCTCATTGACCAATTCTCTGGAAACTCTTCCTGTAGTTTAGATAAAATTTGGTTCTTAGAATCATTGGATTAGTTTTTGTATTGTAAGTGGAAAGAACATCTATACATTCGTTCCACTAGATCCCTCAAACTTTTGTAAAAGATTTCCCTCTTTCGTTAACCTCCAACACCACTCCAGATGAGCTAAGGAGAAATTCATTTTCATTTGCATGTTCTATTTTTTTTCTTTTCTTAGAACAACATTCCTTTTCTGAGTTGTTGGTCCCTGTAGAACATTAAAAATATGTGAATTAATAGACTATTTACCACATGTTATCTAAAATTTTAATTATATTATTAATGAAAATTAAAAAAAGAAACTCATATTGGATCAATAGTAATTTTTCATTCACCTGATTCATCCTTTTACAATTTTTCCATCAAGATTTTACACTCTTCTAGTCCTAGATCAAAAATAATCTTATCGAGCTTCATCATTTTGTGGCTCTGCATGATACACAATAAACAATACATATTAGTTAAACTTACATATAGTTTAAAAATAATATTTTTTGTAAAGAATTTACAAAGAACTTGTCTTTTTTGCTTTTCTTAATGTGCTATCAGTATTTTTGTTACTTGATCTCTTGTTAGTCATTTCTTTATCAATATCAAACCTATACCATATTATTCATTAATATATTTATAAATAATTTGTCAACTTTTCATGTAAAAAAAAAAAATCTCAAGAATCCAGTGCGCCATTGATGGTGTACTCACTGACACCAGTGAATGAGTGTCTTAGAAATGCACCGCACAAACAGTATAATAGACCGTACGGTGCTCTATGTCAACAAGGAGCACCGGTGCGTTACATGTCAACCACCATACCGATTAACCATGATAAAATAATAAAAATCGTCTAGTGTTAGTTTTTGTAGCATAAACCGGTATCATATTTTACATATGGCGCACTGATAAAAAAAATGGTTATTTTTTTATCACATTACTTTCACAGTGTGCTTGTACAATACAAAGCACCGATGCGCTAGGTTACGCTGGGTGCACCGATGGAAAAAAATCTGTTTTTTTTTTAATTCATGCAAGGGCCGACATGGATTGGGATCTGACTATGCAAATCATCATGTCGGTTGGATGCCTTATGTCTATATTTAGCACTACAAACCCTATAAATCTAAATTGAAAAGCCATAATTCTGAAATCACAGAAAGAGCAAGAGGAAAGGGAAAAAACAAAAAGAATGTAGAGTTTGTATTTTTTGAAAGTGTTTTTTTTCTTTTTGCGATACAGAATGTTCGCGGTGCACCATAATGAAATAGCACACTGGCTGCATATTTTACAAATGGCGAACTGAGAAAAACTATTTATTTATTTATTTATTTTATCACAATACTTTCACAATGCGCTGAGATGATAGAGTGCACCGGTGCGCTCAGGTACACAGGGTGCATCGATTATATATATATATATATATATATATATATATATTTACGCAAGGGCCAACATGGATTGGGATCCAACTATGAAAGTCGTCCCCTGGGTTGGATGTCTTACGCTTATATTTAGCAATACAAACCCTATAAATATAAATTGAAAAGCACTAATTCTGAAATCACAGAAAGAGTGAGAAGAAATGGCAGAAACAAAAAGAATGTAGGGTTTGTTTCTAAAATGGATTTTTTTTTTGGCAAAACAACACGTTCGCGGTGCACCATAATGAACTAGTGCACTAGTGCCATATGTTACATATGTCACACTGATAAATACATATTTTGTTTTTATTTTATTTTTTATCACTGTAATTTTGTGGTGCGTTGGTATAACAGAGCACACTGGTGCGCTATGTTACGCAGGGCGCACCGAGGAAAAAAAATGTTTTTTTAAATTCATGCAAGGGCCGACATGGATTGGTATCCGACTATGCAAGTCGTCTCGTGGTTTGGATGTCTTATGACTATACAAACCCTATAAATCTAAATTGAAAATTCCAATTACAGAAAGAGGGAGAAGAAAGGGCAGAAACAAAAAGAATTTAGAGTTTTTGTTTCTAAAAATGGAATTTATTTTTTATTTTTTTATTTTTTTCAGAAAAAGTAAAAAAAATAGTAAACTTTTATTTTTTCTTTTACTGCACAAAAAAATCTGTAGAAAAAGTAAAAAAAACAATTAACTTTGATTTTTTCTTTTACTGCATAAAAAAATTGCCGAAAAAGTTAAAAAAAAAAATAAACTTTACTCACATCGTTTGAAATTCTATGCTACAAGGTTTGAATCACCAAAGGTTTGGAATTCTGATTGTTTGAATACTTTTTTTCAAACGTATTTCCTTGCTCCACAGTGCTCTCATGCTTTTTTTGCTCAAGGTATGTATCTTGCAAATCTCAGGCTGAAATTTTTTACAAAAATAGTGAAATAATGAAAAGTGTTTAGTATTTAAAGAAATGTTTTATGAAATTAGATTTTCGAAAATATTTTGCAGCCCATTTTTCAATTTACCTCTTTTTTTTTCACTTAAAAAAAATAGAGTTGCCCTTTTTTTATTTGTGGTTATTCGTCACTGGTGCGTCCCTTAATCGAATCGCATCGGTGCATCTGGGTATAAAACAGCACCGGTGCGCATTACCAAAAACGCACCGGTGCAATGATCTGCACGTTACGCACCAAAATTACATTTAGGTGTGTGCACCAAAATTTATTGTTGTTTTGCTCAAATGTAGGGAGAAAATGACATAATTATATGGAATGGACAATTCTTAAAAATTCAGCTCGTTCCATAATATTTCTCAAAGTCCATCGTGGAGTTCTCCCTATCCATCTCTAGACGTAATATTTACTTCAGATTTATTTATATTTTCACTATCTAATTGAATTTATATTTTTTATCCATGCAGTCAGTTATGCACAGCTTAATTAAATTTATAATGTATACAAATTTGCAGGTTCATGCAGATTCAACATCGAGTGCAGATGAAAAAAATATTCAAACTGCTCCAAAACGTCGGAAGTTCTTATGAGGAGCTGCATACCGCAAGGCACATTTGGTAGATGAAAATGGACAACCACTTCACCCTGCGAATTGTAACAATATTTCATCTTCTAGCCACAATCTCGGGACAATGATGGTAATTATAATTATAATTGTTTAGTATATATATTGATTAATATGTAATTATTTCAACGTCGAACTAATTTATAATCATGCAATATTGTCAATGTGGTTACTACTTGATATCATATATTTTGTACTAATCATGTTCAAATATTTTTTTTTTAATTATTAGGATTCTATTGATGATGAACGACCTACCTACCATCTTCCGTTGCACCCCACAACAATGTCTAATCGAGAGAAGACTGAATTAAAAGAAAAAAAATGGAGAGGAATGATACCAAGAATGGTTGAATCAACTATCGATTCAATTCCTGCTACGTCCAGATTCACCAATTAGGAATGACTACAACAATAGTAGTTCTTCACAAGCTGGAAATGGAGGCAATAAAATAGAGGTTGGTATGGATGATTACATAAGGGATAGGGCTGCCATGGAGATAATGTTGTTAGATGCATTCCAAAATGATGATCAACTAGGGGATGATGCTCATATCGCTAACACCTTTTTCGAAAGCCTTAAATTTGCTTCCACCACCCCTCTCTTTGGACCTGGCAGTTAGTCAAAGTCTACTAAGTTGGAGAAAATGACGTTACTGTACAACTTGAAAGAAAATTTTGGCTTGTCGAATGCATGTTTCTCGAAACTTTTTGAGGTAAGTTACCATAAAGTACTCCCTTATATAAATTTTAAATATAATCAGTACACTGCAATGAACATTACAAATGGTAAATTTTATGAACGTTAATAATTATATCAACATTAATGTACATTTATTAATATATTTTTCCATGATCACCAACTACAGGTTATTCAAATATAAGGTTCTTCTGAGTGATAATGTCTTGCCCGGTAGCTGCGAAGAGGCAAAGAAATTGTTGAAAATGTTGGGTGTTGAGTACATATCATATAATGCATGTTCAAATAATTGTATTCTATATAGAGGAGAATATGCAGACAAATTGATGTGTCCGAAATGTGGGCATGACGGGTATGATAAATAAAAAAAAGGGTAAATCGCGTATTGGTCCTCCTTTTAAGATATTGAGGCACATGGATATAATCCCAAGGATTCAAAGGATCTTTCGTTGTAAAGAATTACCTATGTTGCAGGGATGGCATGCCTCACACAGAAGTGAGTTGGGATTTATGTGAGTCCCAACTGATTCAATAGCCATTAAGCATATAGAGGATACATGGACCGAAAAATTCAAGGATGAAGTACAAAGTCTACGACTCAGCATAGCCATGGATGGCATCAACCCATATTCCCTCCAGAACACCAACTATTTTATTTGGTCTGTAGTAGTGATCAATAACAATATCCCCCCATGGTTTTCCGTGAAGAATGAACATCTTATGTTGGCTCTCATAGTCCCTGGTAGAAAACAAGTGAAGAATATGGATGTCTAATTACAGCCACTAGTAGATGAATTGAAGGAATTATGGGATGGGATAAATATATACGATGTATCAAGACCCATAGCAATAGAGAGGAGTTTTACGTTATATGGCATATGTGCTTACACGACACATGATTATCCAGGCTTAGGAGTTTGCTCTGGTAAATTACATGTTTAATTTATTGATTTTTTTATATACGTAACAATATTCTTTCACATATTAGTTATTTAATTCATTTTAATATTTGTTCTGATCTTCATGATATTCTTTAACGTGCCATGCATATTAATTAATGTATACAAATATAATCTCGCAGTTCTTGTAACAAAAGGGTATTTTGGATGTAAATTTTGTGGACCTTCCCTGAAAGCTAGATGGTCCAAGGACCTATGAAAGCTAGTGTATGATTGATCCAGGGTATTCCTACCAGAAGAGCACCCTTACAGAAGAGAAACATCCGCTTTGAATGGTAAATGAGAGATAACCTAAAGGCCTCCAATAATGACACCAGTTGAATGGCTTAGAGCATCTGAGAGAGAGAAGGAGAAGGATTTCATAGAAATGTTTGATTCAGATGTGGAGCCTATGTTCGATGATCTAGATTTCTTCAACACCTATGTTGAGAAATTTCCCATTGGGATGAAAAGGAAAACTATCTTTTATAACCTCCCATATTGGGAGCATCTTAAGATTAGTCACTTATTAGATCTCATGCATATATTTAAAAAATATTTCATCTTCTTTATGGAGGCACATATCATCAAAACAAAGTGACACATTGGTTGTTAGAAACGATCTTATTACTTCAAAAAATAAAAATAAACATTGGCCAAGACGATTAGAAAGTACAGGATCAGAGGCAGGCACTGGTCCCTCTAATTCATGGTTTGTCAAAGAAGGTGATGTCCCATGGATTTTTAAAAAAGATGATATTTCTTTGGAAAAGGTAGTTATAATGGGTGTGAGGGTCCCAACTTCATACGGGTGTTCACTACGACGCTGCTTCACCATGGATGACCATTTATCAGGGTTGAAATCGCATTAACATTTGAATCTTCTAAGAGTACGTATAATGTCAAAAGCATGATTTATAATTTTTTATATTAATAAATTTTATTTAATGCGGGGATCATAAAACATAACTAATTTTGTATATTATTGCACGTGTTTATAACTTTGCAGTATCTTTATCCTTTTTTCGTGCATGGATGTGTGAAACATGAATTCTCTCAAGACCTAGGATGTGCCATATCTAAATTATTTGCATTTGTACATTGGATGACGTCAAAGGAGATTCATGTGGCTAGAATTCCACGGTGGTGTCAAGAGATAGTTGAGATTGTTTGTATGTTTGAGAAGGAACTGCCGACGAGTTTCATGGACTTACAGGTTCATCTTCTAATCCACCTAGTAGATGAGGTTGAATTATTTGGGGTGGTTTCTTATTGTTGAATGTTCTTCTTAGAGAGGTACACGAAGAAATTGAAAGGTTTTGTTCGACAAAGGGCGAAACCCGAGGGGTCTATGGTAGAGGGGTACATATCGTATGAGTCTTTCTATTATGCCAGTGAGTACATCAAGTAGATCAACAACAGACCAGGTGCAGTGATTTGGGACAATGAAAGGGATGAAGACAAAAGAGAAGGGAAGTTTCTCCAAACGAGAGGAAAAATGCGCTCGATAAAGAGGAAGCGACTTATAATTTTTCAAATTTACAAAAGGTAATTAATATTCATGTTGAAATTCGATATAATGTATATTTTGATCTCTAAGTGCTATATAATGTTGGTTTTATTTCATTAGTGAATGCAGAAATTGAAGCAATCAATAAATTTGTTCTTTACAATTCTAAAGCGACACAATCGTCGGTCACATTGTACAAACAAAAGAGGATGAAATGGGATAGTGAAAGGAAAGAATTCAGATGGTTGAATGGTAGAAGTGTGCCTTATCCCGATCATTTAAAAGAAAATATGCCAAAAATATGCCCCAACAGTTGGGTTGCTGACCAAGTCGAAGAGAAATACGGTACTACCGGTCGTTACCCGCGTGCTGAAGAGGATGTGCTAAACGTAGAGATTGGGTGCAGCAACTCGGTAATAATATTTTTAATTTATATGTAAATTTGAAACTTATATTAAGACATCCACATTTCATATTTTAACTATTGGGTTATTATAAGACACATGACACTATGATTTTTTAAACTTTTTTATAATAGGTGCATTTGTTCCCATCTATGTGGGCATATGGACACCATTTTCGCACAGAAAATGTCGATGCTGGAAACATCACACAAGACTGTGGAGTGGAAGTTGAGTTTGATCAATCGAGTCGATCTAGCCACCATGATCAAAACCTAGTACAAGGGACATTAGGTTACGTCGGAAAGATACAAGAGATCATTGAAGTGGATTTCTCTTCTTTCCAATGTGTTATTTTTAAGTGCAAGAGGTGAGACACATTTTATTGGAATAATGTAAAGGGAGATCACAATAGTAGGCTGATATGTATCAACTCTAGAAAGATGTGGGATGAAGCTATGGAGCCCTATGTTTTCCCTAAACACTGCAACCAGGTGTTTTTTTACCCAGATGTGTTGGATAGGGATTGGTGGTTCGTATTGACACGTGACCCCGGATCAAAACATATTTTTGGGAACAATAGTGTTATCATGCCATGCAAGATGGAAGATAATGAGGGTGATCATGAGAACCGAGAGTGATATGGTACATGTGTTATTTCATCAATATTTATAGTTTTTAATATGGGTTTTTCGAAACATTATAATATGTATTTTGAATTAATTGGTAATTTTCATTGTGTCAATGTTAAAATCAATAATTCACTTGATAATTTGCAATTATGTTGATCTCAAAAACAATGGCATACTGTATAAATTAGTTCTTTCTTTTGTATCTAAGATCATAATAAAATGATAATTCTAAAGTACATGAATTTATTTGCATTATTTTCTAAACTTTATTATCTTACAATAAATCATATTATTCTAGATTTAATATTTTACAATTATTTAAAATTTACAAATTTACAAATTTAAAAATTTTAATAAATTCATTTCACATTAATACAATTAAAATTTTACAAATATTTTACATACAATTACAATTAAAATTAGAATTACAATTACAATTAAATTACAATTTTACAATTTCACATACAATTACAATTACAATTTTAGAATTTTACATACAATTACAATCAATTCACATTAATACAATTAAAATTTTACAAATATTTTACATACAATTAGAATTACAATTACAATTACAATTTTACAATTTCACGTACAATTACAATTACAATTACAATTTTACATATATACAATTACAATTACAAATTTACAAATTTACATATATACCATTACAGTTACAATTTTAGAATTTTACATACAATTAGAATTACAAATATTACAATTTTACAATATCATGATAATTTAGTATTAAATTAATTAATAAACACCACGTTCATGATAACCATCATACAAACATCATATTTGACTAAAAAACACATTCAAAATCGCTAAGATCATCGTGATCATGATCATCACAACAATTAACATTATATATTAACATCATCACAACAAAAACATAAAATATACATCTCATGTCAAATAACTCATGCTATCACATACACATCTATCTACAAGCTGCACATTAAATGAACATATCTAACTTGACCTAACAATATACACATCATGATGATCACCAACATGTAAATTAAGCACAACTGCAACATGAACATAAAATGCATGGACGATATAGATATATATATATATATATATATATATATATATATATAGCTGAATAATGTTAAAAATATACAACTATAATATAAATGTCATGGATCAGCTGGTGGTATTACAACATCAATATCAGTACAAGTGGAGGCCTCCTCAATCAATGGTGCAAACTTGACAGTCGATGGTCCAACCTGCTCATGATCATGAGTACTGATGGATGTTGCAGGCTACTGACTGGACGTGGCCGATGGTCTAGCCTCATCTCCATGATGATTGTTGTTGGATGCTAGTGGAGGCTTATGCTCATCTGGCGCGGCACGAGGTGAACGATCATGAGATGATGAGTTATTGTTTGTGGACTGTCGATCATGTGTTACGGCTCGACCACGCCTATAATGTTCAACAGTCCTCGTCAGTCGCGTAACAGCTATTGCAACTCCTATGACATGCCACATCAGGTTGTACATGTCACGCGGCATGCCTCTCCAGATCTGTAATAGCCTATCATCGGCCTCTATGTCTCTGTAATGACTGAGCCTAATGCCCGCCTCAACAATCAATGCACTGAGTTGGTCGCCCAACTCCATCCGGTATTTAACATCAAGTTGATCGCGCCTATCACCAACCTCCTAATTATTTTCGGCATCTGGCATGCCCTAATCATCATCAGGATCCACACCTGGATCATGTGGTGGTGCCGGCATCTCCTTGACGTCAAAAGATCCAATGTCTGCAAAATATATACATGTACACAACAATAATTAGACAATTTCATTACACAATTTAATAAAAACAAGTTAAATAACATGCTAGAATAAATTTAAATATATAAAACAGTAATATTACCTCTATCATCTGGTGACTCATCAGTTGTGAAGAGGATGTTAGCACACCCTCGCCAATCCAAAATCGTGTAAGGACAGGGGACCATAACTAGCTAGCAACTCTAGTGCATCCTACGATATCCTCACTAGAAATAGAGTCTTGTCCCTCTTGGGAATCATCTGCCCCCACATGTGCATACATGCCTCAAACGTTGTCCTATGAGGTTGCCGCCTTGTCTCTGGAAACCTTTCAAAAAATAAATTAAAAATCTCTGAAGCAAAAGGGAAGTTCACACTCCTTTGTGCATGAGCATGACATCTATCTAAGGTTGTACATAACTGCTGCAAAAAAATGGCAGACCACCTGAAAAGTTGTGGCTCCTGTACTAAATAATCAACATAATATAGAAGCGAGCAGCAAATTTGTTTCTTGTCACTGGTGTTGTGCAAAATGGTCGAAATGATAAGTGAGAGACATTGCACCTCCTCCCTACCAAATGCACCAATCCATAACTGACCTCCAGCGACTTGAAACTTTGCAAGAGACGGTATGCTTTCTCCAATGTATCTCTGGAATTAAACTAACTGACTCCCTGCTACACAACCAGTCAGAACCTCTAGGAACGAGGGAAAATCCACCCCTCTCCTTGATAGCCCTATAATGAAATATATATCCTCCTCAGTGGGTGTGTACCACTGATTGATACCAACCCGGAAAGCCTATTGCTGGGAATTCCACCTTCGGATAAGATGTCTCAAAAACAAACTATGGCCCTTTAGGGAAGTAGCCTCCTCATAGAACTTGAGGAGGCCTACCTGTCTTAGGACCCCCTGCGTAGCTGCTATAATATGGCAAGGGTACACATCTCTCTCCCTCTCTCGTGCCTCCCACAGAAGAACCATGTTATACTGCTCCGCCTATTGTTGTTGTTGTTCCCTCTCTTCTCTCCTTTCACGTCTCTGAATGATTGACATATTAAACGAAAAAAATTTGTTAAATGAGACATGTATTTAGAAATATACATATATAATTTTTTTTTGAAAACAAAATAAAAAACAGTCTGTGCGCCAAAAACACAGTCATGCACCATTCCTGATTTGTCTTTCTATGGAGTGCACCAGCGTCGGTAAACTTAATAATATTAAGTGCCCAGAGGGCTGTGCTCAAAAAAAAAAATTATCACACCGTTTAATATGTATGGTGTCAGGAGGGTGGTGCACTGATGAAACTCTATGCCCCGAGGCATATAGTTAAGTCAGGGGACCGACCTCCTACCATGGTGACATAGTGAACGGTACGGCCTTTTACAAGGCCACACCGTTGATGCAAGTGAAATACAGAAATCTGTTCACTAACCAAAATAGCCATCTTGGGGCTGCTATTTTGGTCAATGCACTGCGTCGCAGCTATTCCACTAGGTCAGCAGTGCAGCCGGATAACCGACCGCACTGCAATTTAAAAAAAAAAAAAAAATAACATGGTGCACCTTCGGTACTGCCCCGGAACTGGTGCGGATACCATTAGTACCGGTTTACCAGGTTGAACTATTGACCATTTCAAAATGCGGTATGCGGTGCGCTGACAAAATTACCCGCCGCGGGGCGGATAATTCAGTCAACACACCGTGTTGCTACTATTCCACATTGTCAACAGTGCGGCCTGGTAAATGACCGCACCGCACTCTTTAAATTTTTTAAAAATAACATAGTGCGCCTATCGATACCACCCTGGAACTGGTCTGGATACCATTAGCACTAGTTGCAGTGCAGCCTGCAAATTTAAAGGCAGCATCACAAAACCAGTGCGAGCTGAACGGCTTGAGAGCACCGCGCGACAATTTTTTTTTCCTTTTAAATGGTTAATTTTAAGGTTATTTTAAATTATAATCTACTAAAAGGCTTAATAATGGAAAAACAAGAAAAATACCTGTAAATTTTCTCATCGAGGAGGCATATTGGCTATAAAATTTGCAAAAGAAAATTTGTCCATCGTTTTGCAAAATTCAAGCTGGATATTGGTGGGCAATGCACAGCAGCAATGCATGCAATGAGTGCAATGGGAGCACCAATGTCAGGGAGGCTCAGACAAGGATAATTTCACTTGTGCTTGAGAGCTTTGTAGCACTGATGAAAGTGAAAAATGCAGTTTTCTGGCCGTAATTTGTTTTTTTTTAACCATGTTCTAGTGCACGGGGTTTTATAGGCACACTGATGCGTTTTCTTCATTCCGCACTCAGCGGTTTCTATTTTCGTGCTGTTAGGTCCTTATATTACTAGTATAGTCCCTTATTTTTGTTAGTGTAACCCCCTTATTGTTATTGTTGTACCCCTTTAATCCCCATATCGTTATTATTGTGCCCTTAAATTATTATTGTTAGGTCGGCTAAGATTACTTTGTGGCCCCACTAGGATTACATTGTGGCCCCATGGACTCCTATATATAGAAAGGAGGTTTTTTCATTTATATCATCCAAGAATTTTTCATTTATGTAATGTATTGTAGGTTTCCCCCTCGAAGTGGTTGATTTCTAAGGTGTTGATCTCTCTTTTATTTTATTTTTGGAGCTGGTTTCACAACATTTGGTATCAGAGCTTTGGATTCTAGGGTTTTGCTGCTCCAAAAAGGTCATCGCGGAATTTTCGCTATAAATTTTTTTCTACAAAGGTTCAGAAGCTTAAATTTTTAAAGTGAAAATCTGAAATCCTAAGGAACATCATCACAAAATTTTAGAGCTTGGTTCGCAAAATTTTCAGAGATATGATCTGTGGAAGTTAGGTCTTTTTGTAGGCTCCTAAATTTAACCTAAACAGGTCATCGCGGCATTTTTTCTATAACTTGTTTTCTACGAGGTTTCAGAAGTTAAAATTTTCTCAAAGAAAACAATAAATCCTAAGAAACCTCCTGTAAAAATTTCAGATCTTGGTGCACAATATTTTTGGAGATATGATCTGTGGAAGTTAGGATTGTTTCAGGATCCTGAATTTCATCTCAAAGAGGTGACTGTGGGAAAAACATCATAACTCTCTCTCTTAGCGTCAGATTGGGATTCTGTAAAAAGTAGGCGCAATTAAACAAATTGCAGTATTTGTTATTTCAATTTCAGACCCAAAGGAGGAAACAGTGACACGTGGCAAGTCATAAAAGTTCACTCTACCGAACTAGTCCAAAATTAGTTTATCGTGGGATATTGGGCATAACTTTGTCTTGAAGAATCAAAATTAGGTCAGACCTGTGACATTCAAAAGAAGATTCAGAGGGCTACGTTAGGGAAAAATTTAAGATATTGAAGATCCAAAATCACATAGATAATTCATTTTCAATATCAAGCTCCTCAAAAGAAAGAAAAAGATGTGTATTTTTTTCGAATTACATAAGTCTCGTTTGAAAAAAAATAGTTTGAATTTATTCCAAGGGCATATTGAAGAATAGATATCAATATTGGGTTCTAAAATTCCCCCTAAAAATAATTCAACACCCATTAAGCCTTCAGAAGGCTCTACTATGACTCATGAAGAAGAAGAAACACAACATGAGATATCAAAATTACAAGAGCAAGTGCACCAAATTTCGCTATTGCAAAGAGCAACAAAAAATGAAATTGAAGTTTTGAAGAAAGGCGTGGAAACTAAGATGGATGGTTTGAAGAAAGGTGTGGAAGCTAAGATGAATGGTTTGGAAGCTAAGATGGATGGCATGGAAGTGGGCATGGAAGCTAAGATGGATGACATGGAAGCTAAGATTAATGAAAAAATGAAAGACAACATGGAAAAAATGAGCAATATAAAAGTAGACATCGAAGGTTTGGCAAAGTTGATACAAGAAATGTTTCCTAATGGAGAAAAGATATTAGAGGAAACTCATGATGAGAACAAAATAAATGTTAATCATGATTTCATAAACACTAATGTTGGATGGAAGAACCACCATATTCTAAAGATGGATATGAGGAAGTTTGATGACAAGGACCCCGTAACATGGATACTACAGATGGAGCAATATTTTGATCTCAATAATGTGCAAAACACACAAAAGGTATGCATTGCAACTTTACATTTAGAACAAAATACATTTGTATGGTATATATGGCTTTTCTCTCATAAAAAAATTGTCACTTGGTCAATTTTTACGGAGGAAATGATAGCACATTATGAGGATACAAAGAGCAACATTTTCTTTAGCCAATTGATAGATCTCAAACAAAAGGGTTCATTGGTGGAGCACATTGAGGACTTCCAAAAATTGAATATAAGGGTAAATAATATTCCAGAGGAACACAGGATTGATGTCTTCATAGGGACTTTAAAGGATAACATCCAACATGAAATTCACATTTGGGAACCGGATTCATTGGAGAAGGCATTCAGGTTGGCAAGAAAAATTGAATGTAAAATTATGGCGACAAGAAAGCCTATCACTCACATCTATAAAGATGGAAGTGTTGCTACTCCTAGACTTCCACAACCTACAAGGTTGACACCACAACAATTGGAAGAAAAAAAAAGAAAAATGGATTTGCTATGGTTGTGGTAGCAAATACACTAAAGGTCATAAGTGCACTAAGAAGAAATTATTTTACATAGATTGTTAAGAGGAGGAAGAAAATGAAGAAAAAACTTCAAAAATAGAGGATATACACCAGGAAGAAACCCTAGAAGAAAAAGAAATGAGTCTGACCATATCATGTAATGCATTGGCAGGAATTACCACTCCTCAAACTCTCAAGATAGAAGGACATATCAAAAAGAAAAAGGTAATAGTGTTGATTGATTTGGGTAGTACCCATAATTTTATTCATTGTAAGGTAGCCAAGGAATTGAATTGTTTCCTATACCCAGCACCAGAATTTCAAGTGATGGTTGCAAATGGAGGAACTAAAAATTTCTCTATAAAATGCCATAATATCAAGCTAACCATGGGGGAATATGTATTGAATAGTCCAATGTTTTCACCCCAATGGGAGGTGTTGATGTTGTACTAGGAGTACAATGGTTACAATCTTTGGGGACGATAGCTTTTAATTCTCAAGAAATTTTCTTGATTTTTTTTTTTTCAGAAGGAAAGGAAATCGAATTACGGGGTATCGCAGGGAAGCCAGGAAATATGCTCTAATTTCATGATAAAGCTTCTGAAGAAATAACAATAGGGAATAATTGCACAATTATGCTCACTAGAAGTTCCAAGATCAAAATCATCTATTTCTCCAGATCTCCAAAAGGTCTTGGACAATCATTCCAAGGTGTTTGATACTCCCAAAGGACTCCCACCTATTCGTGATCATGATCATGCTATTCATTTGATTCCAGGAAGTTTTCCTCCAAACGCCAGGCCTTATAGATATCCTTATGTCCAAAAGAGATAAATTGAATGTATGATTGCAGAAATGTTAGAGACTAGTATAATTCAACCTAGTCAAAGTTCTTTCTATGCTCCAGTAGTATTGATGCACAAGAAGGATGGACCATGGCGTATGTGTCCAGATTATAGAGAGCTCAATAAGCTCACCATTAAAGATAAATTTCCATTCCTGTGATTGATGAATTATTGTATGAATTACATGGAGCAATTTAATTTACCAAGTTGGATCTTCTTTCAGGATATCATCAAATTAGAATGAAGACTGAAGATATTCCAAAAATAGCATTTCGAACTCATGAGGGTCATTATGAATTTTTGTTCATGCCTTTTGGCCTTACCAATGCACCTTCTACATTTCAAGGGTTGATGAATTCATTTTCAAACCCTTCCTTAGAAATTTTGTTCTAGTATTTTTTGATGATATACTAATCTACAACAGGTCTTGGAAGGATCATGTTCAACATGTTGATAGGGTGCTCAAACTATTATGAGAGAAACAATTATATGCAAAAACATCCAAGTGTTTCTTTGGAGTACAAGAGGGGGAATATCTGGGTCATATTGTATCTCACGAGGGTGTTAAGGTAGATGCTAACAAAATTAAAGCCATTAAAAAATGGAAAGTCCCCACAACCATTAAGCATTTGTGAGGATTTATTAGGTTAACAGGGTATTATCGCAAGTTTATTAAAAATTATGGGAGAATAGAAGCACCTATAACAACATTATTTAAGAAAGATGCATTTTCATGGACTCCATAAGAAACTAAGGCCTTTGAACATCTTAAAGAGGAAATGTGCCTAGCACCAGTCTTAGCTACGCCAGACTTCACAAAAACCGTTATTGTGGAATGTGATGCCTCAAGAAATGGAATTGGTTTTGTTTTAATGCAAGAAGGAAGACCCATTGCTTTTGAAAGTCATTCAATCAAAGTAAAGCATTTACAAAAGGCTATTTATGAGAAGGAAATTTTGGCAATACTACATGCACTAAATAAATGGAGACCTTACCTAATGGGAAGACACTTCAAGGTAAAAAATGATCATGATAGTCTTAAACACTTTTTGGAACAAATACTATCTTCATAAGAGCAACAAAAATGGGTCACAAAGATGTTGGGTTATGACTTTGAAATCTTCTACAAAAATGGGAAGCTAAATGTTGTTGTAGATGCACTCTCAAGAAAGGATGAAGAGGTGGAAGCATTGCTTTGTGCCATTTCAATTATCTAACCAAATTGGATAACCGAAGCAAGGGATGAATGGAAGAAGGATGAAGAAGTGTGGACTCTCATTCAAAAGATGTAGAAATATCCTAGTACATCTAATACATTTAGTTGGAAAAATTATTCCTTATGGTACAAAGATCACTTATATATTTTCAAGAATTCCCATCTAAAAAAAAAGGTTCTTTTGGAATTGCACACTTCTCCTTTAGGAGGACACTCGGGATTTTTAAAAACTTACCACAGGGTGAAGAAATAATTTTTATGGGATGGCCTTAAATCTGATATTCAAAAGTTTGTGGTGGATTTTTTGGTTTTCCAGCAAAATAAAGTGGAGACAATTAAGACCCCGGGTCTTATACAACCTTTATCCATTCCAAGTCAATGTTGGGAAGAGATTTCAATGGATTTTATCACAGGTTTACCTAAGTCCAAAGGAAAGAGTGTCATCATGGTGGTAGTTGATAGACTTACCAAGTATGCACACTTTTGTGCATTATCTCATCCATTTCAAGCGAGTACAGTTACTATTGCATTTATGGAAACAATTCAAAAGCTACATGGAAACCCGAAGATTAATGTAAGTGACAGAGATCCCATTTTTACAGGAAATTTTTGGACATAATTATTTTCTTGTTTGGGTACTTAACTAGCTCATATCTCATCTTATCATCCTCAATCCAATGGTCAAACAGAGATACTGAGTAAATTTTTGGAAGAATATCTTCATTGTTTTGTATCTTATGAGAAAGCACAATGGGTCAAGTGGTTACCTCTGGCTGAATGGTGGTATAAAAATTCCTTCCATACTGTAGCAAAAATGACCACATTTATGTCACTTTATGGATATCATCCACCATCCATCACATCTTCTTTAAGGGAAAATGCTAGGGTTCAATCAGTGGAGGATCACATCGAGCATCAACAAGAAGTTCTCCAACTCTTAAAGGATAACCTAAATTTGGCACAAAATCAAATGAAACAATAGGCATATCAACATCGTAGTGAGAGAAGTTTTGATGTGGGAGACTGGGTATTTTTACGGCTACAACCATACAAGCAAATTTCCCTCAAGCAAGAAAATAAGTATAATAAATTACCACCGAACTAATATGGTCCTTACAAGGTTTTGCAAAAGATTGGTACTATGGCATACAAATTGGAGCTTCATTCTTCTTCACGAGTGCATCCAGTTTTCCATGTTTCATGCTTAAAAAAGGTTATAGGGGGCAAACTTTCGGCTCAAAAAATATTGCCAGAACTTGATGAGGAAGGAAAAACCATATTGGAACCTGAAGTAGTCATGGAAACAAGAACTTGACAACTACGAAATCGCTCAATTTCAGAGTATCTCATCAAATGGAAGAACCTACCCACGGAAGATTCTACATGGGAGGATGAGAATTTTATACAAAATAACCTAGAGCTACTGAAGCGTTGAGGACAACACCTTTTTGAAGGAGAGGAGCATGTTAGGTCCTTATATTACTAGTATAGTCCCTTATTGTTGTTAGTGTAACCCCCTTATTGTTATTGTTGTACCCCTGTAACCCCCATATTGTTATTATTGTGCCCTTAAATTATTATTGTTAGGTTGGCTATATTTACTTAAGCTCCTGCCACCAGATTACATTGTAAGCCATGGACCTTATATAGAAAGGAGGTTTTTTCATTTGTATCATCTAAGAATTGTTCATTTATGTAATTTATTGGAGGTTTCCCCCTCAAAGTGGCTGATTTATAAGGCGTTGATCTCTCCTTTATTCTATTTTTGGAGTTGGTTTCGTAACACACGCACTTTTTATGAAGCCCCAGTGCGGACAGTTTGTAAAGCACTGGTGCGCTACACTAATACAACGCACTGGGCGGGTGCGTATGGAGCGCATGGTGTCTGGTGTGCTAATGTTTTGTGCGGTTTTTTGGCTATAATTTTTTTTATTTAACCCCATTCCGGTGCATGGGGTTTTATGGATTCACCAATGCGTTTTCGTCATTCTGTGCCTGGCGGTTTCTGTTTTCGTGTGCTTTTTACGAGGAATCGGTGTGGATACTTTGTAAAGCACTGATGCGCTACAGTAATAAAATGCACCAGGCGGGTGTGTGAGAAGCGCACGGTGTTCGGTGTGCCAATGTTTTGTGTGGTTTTTTGGCCGTAATTTTTTTTATTTAACCCCGTTCCTGTGTGCGGGGTTTATGGGCGCACCGGTGCGTTTTCTTCATTCCGCATTAGGCGATTTCTGTTTTCATGTGCTTTTTATGAGGCATCGGTGTAGAAGTGTTGTAAATAACCATGTGCTAGATAAATACAACGCACTATGTGGGTGTGTACGGAGCACTAGTGTCCGGTGTGCCAATGTTTTGTGTGGTTTTTTGGTCGTGACTTTTCTTATTTAACCCTGTTCCGATGTGTGAGATTTTAAGGGAGCAATAGAGAATTTTCGTCATACCGCACCGGTCAATTTCTATTTTTGTGTGCTTTTTATGAGGCATCGGTCCTGAAGTGTTGTAAAGGATCAGTGTGCTACAGAAATGAAATGCACCGGGCAGGTGTGTATGAAGTGCACAATGTCCGGTGTGCCAATGTTTTGTACACACTGGTGCTTTCTCCTGTTGAACACACCGGTGCGTTTGATGGTGATAAGCGCACCGGACGAAATACATCCACAAACACCTCCACCCGCCAACCTCCTCTAGTAACCTCCGCTAGAAATGGATGTATGGGGTATTTTTATAAGGGGTTTGTCAAAAACATCCGTTAGAGGGTATTTTCCCTGTAGTGACCCCGTTGCAGTTCATTGTTGACAGATGGAGCCAAAGGAATCTTATTTCAGCAGGGTTCATGAAGCAGTTGGGCTTGCTGACCATAGCACACCCACAATCGTAAACCATTGAGTGGCTTCACCAAGGAAAGGATCTTCGCATTAGCCAGCAGTGTCGCCCTCCCTACAGCATCAAGCCCTTCATGGATGAGATATTATGTGACATCGCATTAGCCAGCAGTGTCGCCCTCCGTACAACATCAAGCCCTTCACGGATGAGATATTATGTGACATTGCTCCTCTTGATGTTTCTGATGTATTATTAGGCCAACCATATTTGTGGAAGTGAGCCTCGACCTTACACAGTTATTGTTACTTTGGGAAATAAGTTGTACAGGATACCGAAGGTAGCACTACCTATCACCATCTCTTTGGTTACTGAAAAAAATGCAGTAAGCACATTTCCAAAACTCGGAAATTTGTTTTCCTGATAATTCACCCTCAGGGAAAGAAGAAGATTGTGGCCATGACCTCCAGACAGAGCTCTGCATGACAAAATCAGATGTACATCGTCGTGGAGGAGTACGTGGACATCTTCACCTCACCCACTGGGGTGCCTCTACACTATCAGGTCAAGCACCCCATTGATATGACCCCAAGTTTGTTGCTTCCCAATGGACCAATCTATCGGTGATCTCTGGAGAAAAATGAAATAAAGAGGAAAATTCAGGAGTTGTTGCAAAAATGTCACATTTGGAAAAGTTCATCTCCATGTGGGAGCCCAATTGTGTTGGTGCAGAATAAGGATGGGACTTCAAGACTCTGTATTGACTATCGGGCACTAACCAATATCATTGTCTGGAATAGGTACCCAATCTAATGGATTGATGACCTTATGGACCAACTGAAGGGGGGGGAATATTTGAGCAATATTGACTTGAAGTATGGGTATCACCAGGTACCAATCGAACCCTTTGATGTATGGAAGTCTTCCTTCAAAACCAATGAGGGCCTTTTCGAATGGTTGGTCATGCCTTTTGAGTTGACAAATGCCCCCATAAAATTCATGAGTCTGATGGAAAACATCGTCTGGCCATTCACCAACTCATTTGTAGTAGTGTACTTGCATGACATCCTGATCTTCAGCCAGACTTGGGAAGAGAACCTCCACCACATCCGACAGGTCCTTCAAACACTACGACAACACAAGTTGTGTGCAAATTTGGAGAAGTGAAATTTTGGCATGATCCAAGTTCATTACCTGGGATACATTATTGATGAGTGGGGGGTGCATGTGGATCGAGCCAAGATCCAAGTCATTCGAGATTGGCCAACCCCAACCACTCTAACAAGCTCCGCAACTTTCTGGGTCTTTCCAATTGCTACCACAAGTTCCTGTTGGGATTCTCTCATATCACTTGGCCCTTGAGCCAAGTCACCAAGGGACGAGCGAAATCAAAATTATTTTGGTCTGAATCTCAACAAAAGGTGTTCGTCGAGTTGATACATCACTTCTGCTATACCCCATTGATCACATTACCATATTTGCAACAACCATTTGAGATCAAGACAGATGCCTCTGACTATGCTATTGGGCCAGTTGTTACTCAACGAGGGTACCCAGTGGCATATCACAGTGAGAAACTATCCCACACAGTCCATAAGTATCCCACTTATGACAAAGAGATGTATTCCATTGTGCATGTTTACTGACAATGGAAGCATTACATTTTTGGGAAAGAAACGTTCATCCACATAGACCACCAACCCATGTAGTTCCTACAGACAAAAGGGAAGTTGCAGAATGATCGCCATCAGAATTGGTCCACATATCTACAACAGTTTGATTTGAACATCAAGTACAAGAATGGAAGCATCAATAATGTTTTAGACTACCTCTGTCGACTACCGATAATGGCGCTAACCATTGTGCTCAACTCTTGTGGGCACAAGACTTGTGATTGGCCACTTCTCTACAAGAGTGATCCAGAATTCGGCCACACATACATGATGCTCTTGGAGGGTAAGTAAGTTCCAAATTTTCACCTCCAAGATGCACTGCTATGTTGGTTGGGACACCTTTGTGTTCCTTCAAGCGAGCGTTCCAAGATGATTTGTGAAGTACACTACGGTCAAGTCACTCGACATTTCAGGGTCAAGAAAATAGTGGCAGTAATGTAGAAGTATTTATATTGGTTGAACCTTTGACTGGATGTCGGGAAGTACATCAAATCCTGCATTTCCTATGCCATTTCCAAACCAACCATCAAGAAGAAAGGCCTCCATACTCTAATACCTACCCCTAGTAGACCTTGGGAATCCATCTCCATGGATTACATGCTGGGCCTTCCTTCTACTAAGTATGACAACGATTGTGTTTTCATGGTCATCGACAGATTCTCAAAGATGACCATTATGGAGGCCTGCAAGAAGAATATCACAATAGAAATCACTGCTAAATTCTTCTTTGAACGAGTGTGGGTACACTTTAGGATCCCACAGTCTATCATCTCAAATCAGGACAACAGGTTCCTTAGTACATTTTGGTCCAGCCTCTGGTCAATGTTGGACACCAAGCTCACCAGGTCGACAACTTTCCATCCCCAAACTGATGGCCAAACAGAGGTCATCAATAGGATGATTGTACACATTTTACACATGTATAACTCAAATCATCCATGCACATGGGATGAGAGCCTCCCCTATGTACCACACAACTATAATCAGGTTCTCCACAGCTCAACTGGCCACAACCCCTTTCAGGTGGGCTTGGGATTCTAGCTACTATGTCCCATTGACATAGCCATGTCATTTGTGGCTACTCACATCGATTCAGCTCATGTCCAGTTTGAAAATGACAAGGCGAATTGCTTCATTTATAAAATTCAGCACATCTGCTAATAGGTTCATGACATATTAGATAGATTCAATGCTAAGTACAAGAAGCAACATGATCAACATCAGGTGCCACACAACTTCCAGGTGGGCGAAAAAGTGTGGCTACATTTGTAGAAGGATCACCTCATTGGACCCCACCCTAAGCTTCACCCACTTTGATATGGCCCATACATTATCACCAAGGCTATAGGGGATAGTTCCTTTGAGCTTAGTATTCCACCATTCCTTAGTCTTCACCCTGTGTTCAATGTGGATCGCCTTCGACCCTACTTTCTGCCTCTACTAGACACCTCTGACATTACAAAACAACTCACACCACCAGAGTTAAACCCATACTGCATGGAACAAGCCACCAAGGTTTGTATCATGGACACATAAATCAATCACACTCACTAGCAGAAGATCCAATGGTATCGGGTTGTCAAAGCTGACCAACTCTTGCACCAAGGCAAGTGGCTCACTAGGGACCAAGTTCATCAGAAGTTTCTCATCTCATGGAGGAACTCAATGAAATGGGAACCATTTCTTCCTAAGGGGGGAGGAATGATCCAGGTGGATATTGGCAGCCACCCACCTATTCCACTTGGGGCCCCACCATTGTTTCTTTAAATTTTTTAGTTTCCTTAATTGTAGCACAGTTTACTATTTTTAGTAGTTTTTTGGGTCCTGAACTTCCAAAGCCATTTTGAGGCCCTAAACGACATTTTTTTGGGAAAACTAGGAGCAACACAAGACATTTATTGGCATCTCTCTCTCAAATATTTCATTCCTCTGATATATCTTTCTAATGAGGTATTTTACGCGTCAAACAGAGATCGTATGCCAAAGTTACGTCCTCCCAAACGAGGCCCATATTTTGGTGCTTCATCTCCTAAGGTTAGGTTTTTGGATGTTTATGGTTTTCCATTGTTTCTAACTAATAAATAGTCCTTCGAGCCTCATTGTAGCACAGTTCAGAGGCCTATATCCACCACATCTCTTTTTAGAGATAAGCGACCAGTGCCCTAGCTAGTTTATTTCCATTTTGTTTGTAAGCATATTTCAGTTATGTGATATTAATGAAATGAAGTCTTATTTCTATTGAATCTCAGTGTTTCTATGTATTTCTATATTTTATTTTGTTCTTGCATAAGTCCGGATCACAAAAATACTTGAACCCAAAACCTCTATTCTCATAAAGTAACTTTAAACCAAGTGAGATAGTTAAAAGATTTAGTAATTGTTGCAAAAGAGGAAGGTTATTTATTTTTTTATTTTTTTATTCATGTTCTTTTACCTACAAAAAAAAACCACGCAAACAAAAACAAAAAAAATGCAAGCCTTGCGGCTTGATGTTAGATTTCTGGTTAGTCCACTCAGAAACTAAATATTTTTCTCATTATTTATGATGTCCTGAGATCACACAAAATCACGGGGAAAGCGAATACATAGGAGAGAAATCTCGTCTTTCTGTTTCTGGATTTCTAGATCGCACAGAGCGCAGAGAAAAGAAAATACATAGAGAAGAGTGTATAGATCTGGTAATAAAAAAATGACTATAAACAAAAATAAACAAAGGGTTAAATAAATATAACTCCAAAAAATTACTGTATACCTCCAAATCTAAGATGACATAGCTAGGGCAACCAAAAAAAATTCCGCATGAAACAAAAGGGGTTCCTCACTAGAATAGAGGCTCCAGAAACAAGAGAGTAGTTCTCACGGCCTGAAAGTTGTCAGAAACAGTAGATCTGGAAAACGCAGTCGCACGCAGTCAAAATTGATGGATGAACAACTGATGCGGCCCTCAAACAACTCTAATACCATGTAGTAATTTGCAAGGTAATTTCCTTATATCAAACACCAAAGGTCACTACTCAAAAAAATATCACAGATCAGTACACCAGTATTTGATGTGGTTAAAACCCTCAAAGAGGGAAACAATCCACGGCCTGAGCCAACACGCCCACTTCAGGAAATTTATTAATGTAAATAAATAAAATTTACATAAGCTTCTCTCATAAACAATCACCAGACAAATTACCCTCCATGCTCTTTAAATAGAGGTCATGGACCAATCGGGTGTTAAGCCACTGATCAAGTGTCGGTAATACCAAGGAGAGAATGAACCATTGGATCACTACATATCGTGATCGTTGGATTATAAGTTACAAAAGTGCATACTAAAGAAACTTATTTTACCTAACTTTATGCTAGACCAAGTTACACTTAACTATTTCCTATGTGGCGGAATATCCTAACATCTCCTACACTACTTACCATTGGCTCCTATGCCTGCAACTCCGTTAATTTATCTTCCTTCTTTCTTCTTGGTATGTTGGGGAAATCCCTCTTTAATTGTTCCTCCCCACAAAACCAACATGAGATGGGATTCATTTCCTTATCATCCTTGCAGGGCCTCATTTTTTCATCACGATGTTCCTCTTTTAGGAATAAATCCCTTTGTTTTAAATTTTGCATGCATTTCTGCAATTTTCAATTCAACTTGGCCATCTCTCACTGCTTCCTGGTGAGTTTCTTAATAGATTCCTTGCAGTTCCTCAACTTATCCTTTACTATTATTGAAGGGTTATGCTTTCTTAGGGGATTTTTCCCTTTCATGTCCCTATTGAATTCCACTAGCCATGAATTTTCTTCTTGTTGCAACTGAGGCTTCTTATGTGTTTTATACCCACACACACACACACACGGGAAAATTTTAGGGGCTAATATTTGTAGATGGGCTAATTTTCCATGTTTTTTCCAAAAAAAATATTTGCCAATTCCCATTTTTTTCTGAAAATGATTCGCCCAAATTTTATAAGAAAAAATTATTTTACCTTAAAAACGCCAAAAATTTATAGATACTATATAAAATCATTAGAAGTTTGAATATTTTTACTAGAATATCACCAAGCATTTTATAGTTTGCATATTTGGATAAGTAAGATTCACCAATGTTTCTAATCTTTAAGATAAATTTCCATCCTTAAAATTTTCCCTAACACACACACATATATTCATTCATGTCACCACAAGATTTAGAAATCAATATTTTTTTTACCAAGTACATCATCATTAATTATATTCAACCTCTTTTCCAATACCAACAATAGTAATTAGATTAAGCCTTTGTAGCAAGGCTAGCAACATCTACATATATACATACACACAAACACACACATATATAGTACATCATCATTAATTAAATTCAACCTCTTTTCCAAGGCTAACAATAGTAATTAGATTAAGCCTTTGTAGCAAGGCTAGCAACATCAATTAAATTCAACCTCTTTACCAAGGCTAGCAATTGTGACATTTTCACTCTTAAATGGTTAGTTAGAAGCATGCAATATAACACATTACCATCAATTTTATTTCATTTAAGAGTTATAAAATCATCATGTGCATGCATGCAATACAATTTGCAATTAGCATACATCCATCACACATGGTGCTACAACCAACACCCATTTGCAATCATCAAAAAACACATTACTTTGTGTTAGAGTTACAAGATCTTATGCTCCCAAAGGTCTAGCACAAGATATTTTCCCTTAGGATCATCCATTTTAAGTAGTGAGCCCATATGTTCTGATCTCATATTGAAATAACAACCATTACATGATTTAACTAGCCTTTGCATATGCTACACACCACTTCCTTGAACAAGGAAGGTATTTACCATTGATGGCAAGAAACCGTAAGAAAGATCATGACAAAAAAAATCAATATACTGAAATATAAAACCTATGAGTCATGAGTGTCTTAGCCACACACAACATATAGATACGGGATTCCCACATCCCAATCAACATACATTTACAAAAACCTAACATTCAATAGAATCAAGCAATATGACGCAAATACTAGCCACACAAGGATTCCCGAAATCCCTTATTTCATATGACATTCACATGCACATTTCATTCCAAGTCTATAAAGGCGCACCATTTAACCAATAATGTTGGTGCACTACAAGAAATCATACACACAACCATGCAGGAATTCCTACAACCATAAAAGAAATAACAAGCATCTGAGGTAAGTAATAAGTTATCCCAACATTCAAAATGCAAGAAAACCCATGCAATGTCATATGGTAAAATAATTCAACCTCATTGCAGTCAACATGTAATTCACAATAAATGTTATAAATATTACATAATCATATTCATGTTCAAGTACTACACTCCATTCTAGAGCTCCACTCATCCCTAGGTGTCTTGTGTTGCACCTTCTTCTCTGACATTACTGTATAATAGAGCTCTAGTCTTTACTCCCAAAGGCCTAGTGTTGAAACTTTTCTATGATACCACTTTGTAACACGCCCACCCACCTCATAACCAATAAAAAGGGTTGAAGAAGGTGTTATTATCCTTAATCTGACCTCCAAAGTCCTACTATGGAAATGGGATCTTAAAATTTGTCATTTTTCAAACACCTTGGAACTTAAAATAAACATTGACATTATGTTCGGCTCATCAAAATATTTTTGGCGATATAAAATTTCTCAAAAAATGACACCTAGATCACAAGATATGGCCATTTGAAGTTGGGGCATTAAATACTTACCATGTTAGAATTGTGTTTCCATGTTGCACCTACGTGGATTTTATATGGAAGCCCTCCACCCTTCAAGGGAAGGTCCATGTCACCACACCATCCCATTGTCTATTAACCACCATTCCACCCTCTTGTTCGATCAATTTCCTTCATTTGCCACAAAGATTGATGGTTGAGATCAAATGAGGACCTACCCCCTCCCCTCTTTAACACCACCCGGTGGGGGGGGTTACCCCCATGAAGTACAAAGAGGAATTAGGGTCCCTTAGTTCATGTTTCACCCCTCCTGGAACCTTGTAATTCATCAAAATTCCATTATAAAAAATCTCAGTCTCAGCCCAAATCCTTGACATATTATGAGGCATATTTCAAAATTCATAAGGTGAGATGGGCTTTCCACCTCATGAACCAATGAGAAAATCTCTATATTGAGACATAAATCTCTTCATGTTTCCTAGTGCACTTTGCTCTGTGATGTTGATATGACATCAACACAGAGACAACAACTTTACTATATGTTGTTGTAAAACTCTCTATCTCTCCCTCAGCCATCAATCCTAGCCATTTCCATTTCCCCCTCTAAGAAGCCACCCAAGATGATGTCACCCTTTCATCACACTAACATCATCCTATCCACGTGGCCTCCTTTGGGAGTACCACATGTTATCTATTTTTGGACCACTTTCGCCACCAAAATGGCCATTGGCACATGCCACATGGAAGTCCTCCTAGATGCCACATCACCACTAATCGACATCATTATTTTGCGTGGCATAAGTCCCACTAAGGTTTTTTCCCTTAGTGAAAAACATGAATCTCAAATTTGGAATTTTGTGCCACCTCACAATGTGTTGAGGCCCCAAGATGGAAATCCTTCACATCAACTGCCAAAATTTTTCCTATATTTGCCTCTTGCCTTGACCTACCACATTGGTGTGCACTCCAAGACTCCCTGAGGTATCAAACCGTAAGAAGGGACTTCTAACAATTTTAACTATTGGGAATTGATTCTTGCCTGCCCTCAATTCTTAGTCATTTTAATGACCCTTCTCTTGTGTATAGATATGTTTTTGTGTGTGTGTGTATGTATGTATATATAGATCCTCAAGGAATCCCTCAATACTTTGACTATAGCTCTCCCACCTGAGCTTACTTACAACCCATACATATGCATGTACATGCAAATATGCATATGTGAGCCTTTTCTAAGGACGCTCAGCACTTGGAAATGCCAATATCTCTTGGGCTTACACCAAAATACATATAGTTAAATTGGAATTAGCTAAGGAATCTCGACGCTTAACCTAGGCCTCTCTCTTTTGAGCTTATATGGGATTCAACCCATATGTGTGTGTGTGTGTGTGTGTGTTGAACATCTAATATTTGGGATCAGGAATCTTATGTAAATATTGTAAATATAAAAATAAGAGAAGTTGGAAAACAAAGAGACATTAGGAGATGAAACCCAATATTCTCCCTCTCCTTTTCTATATTCATATTCTATTTTAATGCAAAGGTGACAAATTCATTTAGAGCTACTCCTGGCCTAACATGGTATTAGAGCCAGCTCCTCAATTTTTTCCATCCCTTTCTTCCCTTATAATTCCCTTCTGCCATTTTTTTTGTAGTTCGTCATATCTACTAATCCTTGCCATCCTTCTTCCCTGTGCACTTGGTGCGTTGAAGACTCTGATGCATTGATGCATTGAATTGTGTATATTTCCGCAAAGGTTGTGGCCTGTGTTACTTTATTTTGATAAGGTTTGTGTTCAATTGCAGTGATATGTATGATGTGTTAAACTCTGGTTCGATTTCCAGGACACCATGAACTTCTTGACTAGTTATATGTTATAGAGTGTGTTAAAATTTGGTTCCATTGTCATTGAATGATATATGAAGTGAGGGTATCATGGTATATGAAGATATATGGTGTGTTTGACTGGTATGTTTATTGTTCACTAGTTGTTGTGGGTTGATTTTTTTTTTGTATGGTTGATAGTTACATTGTTTGTGCATTGGTGTAATGTCGTGTAATTCCTCTACTTTAACGGCCACTCTGAGACCGTTTTCACAATACCGCTTTAAAATGAAGTGTTTCATTTTTTTGAAAGTCGTTGTTATGATGTGTGTTGTATAGTTTTGAATAGTTATGAAGGACGTGGTTAAATTTTTTTTGGACATTGAGTTCAATGCTCCCTGTGTGTTTCATGACATGGACTAACCGCCTCTTGTGGATCCTAACTCTGGCGATTGTATCAGAGACTAATGCCTCCGGGTTTTGGTATAACCTCAATCATGATTCCAACAATTGGTATCAAAGCGACAAGTCTCGAGTTTGAAACTCACCCACCTCGCGCTAGGGGGGATATTTTTGGACATTGAGTTCAACGCTCCTTGTGTGTTTCGCGACATGGACTAATCGCCTCTCATGGATCCTAACTCTGGAGATTGTAGCGGAGACTAACGCCTTCGGGTTTTGGTCTAGTGGAAATCGTGATTCCAACAATGTTGTGTGTTTACAGTGTATGCATATTGCTGAAATGACTCAGCAATGGTGTTGGCTATGGTAATTACCTTTGGTATTTACCCTGTGCATTGTTGGCATTCTTTTTGAATATTTCTCATGGTATCCTCATTTTTATATGGTATGTATGGTTTATGATGGATAAGAAGTGCGTTGAGTTCTTTTTAAAAAGTGATGGTATATTATGTTTGATGGGAATATAATAGATGAAGTATCACATTAAAATATATTAAAGAGTGATGGGAACGTGCACATATTATATTAAGGATAATTTACCAATCTTGAGTTGAAAAATGATGACCCTCTTTCCTTAGCATCAAAATTAAGATCCATTATGCATGACATAAAAGCCACTAGTGTTGAAATAGATATTCCTCTTATAGCTTATGTCAAGGCACTATTTCCCACCTATTCACGTTATCTTGAGCCATTGAAAGCAAGTGGAAACCTTAAGGAGATTACCTTTGACTCCCTTGAGAAGAATTTTTCTGAGAGATAAGGATTTTTGGAAGAAGACAACTCCTCAATCTACTGGAGAAGTTGTGTTCCTTGCAAAAAAAAAAAAAAGAAGAATCATGCACATGATTATTCTAAGGGAATAGGTGGCTGGAGAGGAAGAGGAAGGAATTATTTTAGAGGCAAGGGGGGAAACCATTTCCAAGGAGAAAGGTATGATCTTCATTGCATATTATGCAATATATATGGACATGATGCTTCAGCATGTAAGCTTCCTTGGGACAGAATCATGCAGGAAAGAAATGAAGCACATGTGAAAAAGGAAAAGGTAAATGACCTGAGTCTTCTCGTTATGTTGTGGCACATTCCAAAATTGGAGTAACTAAAGACTTATTCAATGCTTCACTTGCTTCATGGAAAGATGCTTGGTTGCTTGATTTAGGAGCAACCTTCCGCATGACTTTCAGGAGATATTTCTTTGAATAATTCAATGAAAATGTTGATGTAACAGTATACTTTGTAGACATTGAGTCAAAAATCAAGCAATCATGGCTTGGGACCTATTATCCTCCATAATGTTCCAAGGATGAGAATGAAAACCGACAGAGGTAACCTCAAACCACTTGGGATTTGGTAGCTAGCCCTATCAAATTAGAGATGGCACTGTTTGTGATCTTGCAACCAAAATATGACTGAAGAAGGGTAAATATATTAGGCTAGGTCTAAGCTCTAGGGTTTTGAAAATTTAGGGTTTTTGTTGGATCAGGAGGAGAGGCCAAGGAAACTAGGTAAGATCTAAAATATTGCAGTTGCAGGGATACAAAGGGACATGTCAGGTATGTTCAATGGCACTTTAAGTTCTTCAATTGTAGTGTAGGGTGTAAAAGCAAAGGATAAAAATGAGCATGAAAAGCATGAGTTCATTTATCAGAATATTAACAACATAAACATGAAATTCCTACCAAAACAAAGCATAATTTTAAATAATTTTGTTTAACATCTTATAAGAATATCATTGAAAATCATAGATATGGAAAGTGTAGGTTTTAACCCTGAACAGAAATTATCTACACATGAATCTTTTAACAGAAAATAAACAATAGCGAGAGCATAAAACATAAAACAGATAAACATAGAGATTTTCCCCTGGATCCAAATCGGGACGACCAGCTTGATTTTTCATTATATTCCTTTTAGTGTTACAACACATACATATGCATGCCGAAGCATACATAAACCCCAATCCATTAACCCTGGATCAGAACATAACCGTAGTTCCCTTGACCGGATCTACAAAATACCAGGGGCCAAAAACCATCGTACCCCAAAACCATGTGCAAACTCATGCACAAAACATGGGTGGGTTTGCCTATGAGTGGGTCCATACACCAAAACAATTTTCATCGGGACGCTGCCCCAAACCCCAACAGTGGGGGCTGCCTCCCCCCTTGTGACCCCCCTACTGTGCCCAACGCAACACATAGCACGTGGGGCTAGTCATGGAAAGAATATAACACATACCCAACATTCTCCCACTTGTTGTTTTCTTTCCACAGGGGGCCACAGGAGCGCTTAGTCATTGGGCCAATTCTTCAACACCCATTGTTTCTCTACACCAAGAGAACTTCTGAGTGCTCACAGACTTCGTCAATGCATCTGCAACATTCTTCAAAGTGTCCACCTTTACCAGCAACACCCTTTTAGCCTCAACCATATCTCTAAAAAAGTGATATTGAACATCAATGTGCTTTTTCTTTGAATGGTAAGTAGGGTTCTTAGCCAAGAAAATTTCACTTTGGCTATCACAATCTATCCTTATAGGTTTTTGTACCAACCCCGTACTTGAACACAATCTCTACAACCAAATTTCTTCCTTGCTTGCATGAGTGGTTGCTATGTATTCTGTCTCTGTAGTTGAAAGAGCCACTACAGACTGTCTTTTACTCATCCAACTAATTGCGCCTCCAAATAGGCTAAACACATACCCACTTGTAGATCTTCTTTGGTCTAGATCTCCAGCTCATTCTGCATCAACAAAACCATGAATGTCCAACATTCTTTCCAATCCTGGTCTTCCCTGGTAGCACAAACCATAATCACTAGTGCCACGTAAATATCTAAAAACCCACTTCACTGCTATCCAATGCTCCTTCCCTGGGTTTGACATAAACCTGCTCAATACTCCCACTACATGTGCAATGTCTGGTCTAGTATAGACCATTGCATACATCAGACTACCCACTGCACTTGCATATGGAATACGGGACATATCCTCCTCTTCTTCTTGTGTCTTGGGACACTGTTCAACAGACAACTTTACACCTACAGGAATAGGAACATTCACCGGTTTACTATCCTGCATATTGAACCTCTGTAATATAGTCTCGACATACTTCCTCTGGTTTAACCAGAGATTCCACTTTGCCCGATCTCTCTTAATTTCCATGCCCAAAATATAGTTTGTAGCACCAAGATCCTTCATGTTGAATTTGGAGAACAATTGGGTCTTAAAATCTTGGATAATTTCTTTGTCATTTCCAATCAACAACATATCATCCACATACAAGACCAAATAAATAACACGGTCACCAATTAATTTAAATAAACACAGTGATCCTCCTTGCTTTTGGTGAAGCCAAGTCCCCGTATATAGGTATCAAATTTCTGATACCACATCCTTGGTGACTGTTTTAACCCATACAGAGATTTCTTCAACCTGCACACTAGTTCTTTCTTACCCTTCACCATAAAGACTTCAGGTTGCTTCATGTATATCTCCTCTTCTAGATCCCAGTGAAGAAATGTTGTCTTCACATCCATCTGTTCTATCTCAAAATCAAATGCAACAACAACAGATAAACTGTAATCTAATAGAATTAACTTTGGCAACATGAGAAAAAATATCACCAAAATCAATTCCCGACACCTGGGAATAACCTTTTGCTACCAACCAAGCTTTGTATTTCTCCACCTTGCCTTCTAAATTCATATTATTTTTAAACACCCATTTTCTCCCGATGGGCTTCCTTCCAGCCGGCAACTCCACCAGATCCCATGCCTCATTTTTGTGCAAGGATGCCATTTCATCAACCATGGCCTCCTTCCAGAGTTTTCCATCCTCGGAATCTACTGCCTCCCTGACAGTTTTGGGATCATCACCAGTTATAGTTAAGGCAAAACCTAAATAGAAAGCAGATGGACTATACCTTTCTGGTTACCTTTTTTCCCGAACTGATCTTCTCAAAGCTGGAGTTTTTGGCTCTTCCTCTTCTGAATCTTCTTCTGTTGTAGAGTCTGATTCATCCTCCTTTAGCTCAAACTCTATCTTCTCAGGTTCCTTTGGTATGATTTCATGTTTAACAACATCTTTCACCTCTCTAAACACCACATCTTGGCTGTACACAACCTTCATTATTTCCGGGTTCCAAAGCTTGTAACCTTTGAAACCATCCTTATACCCAATAAAGATGCACCTTTCAGATTTATTATCCAACTTGGTCCTTTTCTCCTTTGGAACATGTACATATGCATCACATCCAAATACCCTTAGATGTGAAAGAGAGGTTTTCTTAGCATTCCATACCTCATGTGGAGTCTTATCCTCCAACGCTGATGAAGGTGATCTGTTAACTAAGTAACATGCAGTCTCCACTGCCTCCGCCCAGAATTATTGTCCTAACCCAGTACCACTGAGCATGCTTCTTGCCTTTTCCATCAACGTTCTATTCATTCTTTCTGAAACTCTGTTTTGCTGAGGTGTGTATGGAGTAGTCTTCTGTCGTTCTATACCACACTTCTTACAGAACTCTTCAAATTCCTTCTTGCAGAACTCCCCACCATTATCTGGTCTTAGTTCCTTTATCTTCTTCTCTGTCTGGTTTTCCACCAGAGACTTAAATTCTTTAAATCTGTCAAAGAATTCAGATTTCTCCTCAAGAAATATATCCACGTATTCCTTGAGAAGTCATCTATGAATGAAACATAGTACACATACTTTCCCAGTGATGGAACTGACACAGGTCCAAACACATCACTGTGCACAAGTTCTAATATCTTGTTCGCCCTCTTAGCACCAGAAGGAAAACTCACATGATTCTGCTTCCCATATACTCAATTTTCACATAAATCGAAATCCAGAGAGAAATTATACATACCTTCTACCATACCATTTCTATGCAGTATCCGAAGGCCCTTCTCTCCAATATGTCCAAGCCTTTGATGCCATAGCATGGTCTTTTCTCTAGAGACAGCTAGGCTTTCCGCTCCACTTTCAAGAACCATAGAACTGTTACACCCATCAATAACAGTGCTACCTTGTAGCTTGTATAGAGTTCCAGTCATAACTCCCCGCATTAATACCAATGCTCCCTGAACCATCTTGCGGGCATCTTTCTCTAACACTGTTTTTACACCTGCATCATCCATATTGCTTACAAAAATTAGATTTCTGGCTAATGCAGGAATATGAAGAACACCAGGAAGTGTTTTAATCCTTCCACCTTGCAGCTTTATCTTGAACTTTCCATGTCCGATGATTCTGGCCTTCCTATCATCCCCTAGGAAGAGATCACCATCATATTTTTCATACTCGCAGAACCACTCCCTATGGGAAGTGAAGTGAAAGGATGCACTTGAGTCAATCAACCATGACTCATGATCTACATGTGTACTTAAAGAAGAATCCAAATACACATCCCCACCTTCATCCGAGGTGGTTTTTTCCTCTGCAGAAGGAACATCATCAGATCCCTTTCCTTTCTTAGGAGCTTTAGATCTGCAGTCCTTTTTGTAGTGCCCTTCCTTTCTGCATTTCAGGCATACCTTTACAAACTTTCCAGGAGATTTAGATCTCCCTCTACATTTGGATCTCCCACTTGAAACCTTATTCGTGTTTCTGTTTTGGGACCTTCCTAGTACAGATAAGGCATCTCCATTTTGACCCTCCATATTTCTCCGTCTCATTTCCTCCGACAGCGAGGCTGAGACAATGTCATAAAAATTCAAGGTAGTTGTATTGATACCTATTGCAATAACCAGACTGTCCCACGAGTCTGGTAGAGAACACAAAAAACTGATGCACTTATCTTCATCTGAGATTTTAATATCGTAGTGATACCGAGTTACCGCATTGGGTCATGATGTTTCATACCAAGTTCTTATCCTTCATCTCAAGTTATAATAAACTTTTTCTGTCATGACCAACTTATTCAAACAGAGATCGACTTGGTACAAAGTCCCAAGTTTTTCTCACAAATTCTTCGTCGTAGCTTCCCCAGATACATTCAACAATACTGAATCTAAGACACACAAACATATTGTGCTCTTAGCCTTCCGATCCAGTTTCTTCCAGTCTTCATCTGACATTGCCGTTGGTTTAGTACCTGGATCTACCGCGATCCACTGATATTTATCCACCAGTAGATCCTCCATCTTGAGCTTCCACAACTCAAAACTCTGACCATTAAATTTCTCTATCTCTATCTTTCTGTCGCTCACCATCTTCTTTCACTGCAAGAATCGATCCCTCAGATCTCCCACTGAACAGGGTCTACCTCAGGCCCGAGCAAAAAACCCTCAGCAGCAAAGGCGTCCCCTTGAAGCCGAAAAAACTCTGATACCAAATGTAGGTTTTAACCCCGAACAGAAATTATCTACACACGAATCTTATAACATAAAATAAACAATAGCGAGAGCATAAAACATAAAACATATAAACACAGAGATTTTCCCCTAGATCCCAAATCGGGACGACCAGCTTGATTTTTCATTATATTCCTTTTAGTGTTACAACACATATATATACATGTCGAAGCATACATAAACCCCAATCCATAAACCCTGGATTAGAACATAACCGTAGTTCCCTTGACCGGATCTACAAAAATACCAGGGGCCGAAAACCATCATACCCCAAAACCATGTGCAAACTCATGCACAAAACATGGGTGGGTCCGCCTATGATTGGGTCCGCACGCCAAAACAATTTTTTCCTAGGCGTTGCCTCCCCCCTTGTGACCCCCCTACTGTGCCCGGCACAACATACAACGCGTGGGGCTAGTCGTGGAAAGAATATAACACATACCCAATAGAAAGAAGATGAATCAATCATTCATAAAAGTGAATTACACTATGAAAACACTACTACAAAATCATACCACATGAATCCCTATATAATAGCTGCAACTGAACTTGTATTTTTTCAAACTTCAACTGTACACAAGATTCCAAGCCTTCTACTCACTAATGTCCAACCTTGATTCTGAATGAAAACTAGATACATAGAACAAAACCATCTTCGCCTCTCTCAGGGGTTGAAACACTCAAGATAGGATCAGTTACACAAATTTCTCCAAGAAAACATAAGACTAGGGAGGTTAGAACAAACTCTCCTTTTAGCCTTTGAGTGACCTACCCATCATAAATGACTTTCATAATTACATCAAAATGACATTAAAAAGCCTATTTACATTCATTTCCATCAGGTCAACTCAAAATAAGAAAAATTACATCATAAAAACCAAATTTGAATGAATAAACTCGAAAAATTAACCAACAGGGAAAAGTGCATCGCCACTAGGGAAAAGGGTAGCGCCATCTTGCAAAGCACTTTTGACTATATGCTTGAGCTCGAAATGATGATCTAAAGTTACCATTCGAAATATTAGGATGTATAGTTGTCCATGGACTCCTTAAGAAAGAAAAATAGCCTCTCCAAGGCTGATAAAAATGCGTTCTCCCAAGGTTACTCCAAAAGCACAACGCCTAGGTCAAAAAGGTCACAGAAAGTGATTTTTTAGCCTATTTTTTGCACTTTTCTCCCAACTTGTTTGCTGACATGGCACAAAGAGTGGATAGCTGAGATATGTAGGTAATTATCTATCCATATATGTTGATTCCAGGGCCTTTCTACCTCGGAGGGAAAAGCGCAGCGCCAAGGCATTGCACTTTTGGATGTTAGCAATTTCCTATTTTAAGCCAAAAACACCACAATTTCAAAATTTTAAAAAATTTTCTCAAAATTTTCCCAAACTTTCCCCATGAAGTCAAGAGATGAAATGTTAGGCAATGAGGGAGGCCTCAGCCAACAAATCAAGTTTTTCCTTCTCCTTTTGCCTCATTAGGGTTTGCGTCAACTTTTTCTTCATTTGCTTGATTCTAATTTGAGAGATCATGTTCCTTGTGCAATAGTGCATGGCCATGTGTCTCTGAATATTATTGTTCCTGTCTTTCTCAATTTCCTATCTTTCTCAAATTATGTTGCAATTAGGTCATTAAAGTCCTCTTGACCTAGTGGTGGATATGGTTCAATTTGTTGCTCTAGCTTCCTCTTGAGACCTCTTGTTCTTGGCCTTCTTGGTTTGACTTGCTCTTCTTGATCCTCTAGCTCATCAACATCAACCACTGTACCTTTGCCATTATCCTTCTCCAAATCTGCCTTAGACTTGCTACTTAAAATTTGTTTGACTTGGAGTTGTTTGTTCTCTTGTTGAAGGAATGTGATCATGAAGTTTACCTTTGACAACTTGTCCTTTAGCTCTCTAATCTCAGCTTATTTCTCCTTTATAACCTACTCTAGTGATTTGTCCTCCTCATGCATCTCTATGTTTGCCATGTGAGTGTCAAGATGTACTTGTTCTTTTTCTTGTGATGGTGCCTCATGTTGATGTGGTGATGTCTCTTCAATTGCGGTAGTAGGCTGAGCCCTTTCCACACTAGCAGGACAAAACATCAGCCTCATTCCCCTAGTGTATGTCTTAGTCACCTCATCCCTAGGTTTCCTTGTCATAGGTTTTCTTGTAGAACCTACTTCTTGTTGTCCAGGTGAAGTGGTGTAGAATGACTACTTGATTGAGTTGGAGTAGGAAAAAGTGAAGTTGAATGCATGAAACCATCCCAAGGAAAATTTATCTTTGTTATTTGATGACATACAATGATTTTCACCAAGACATTATTGAAAAATATAGCATGATGATCTTGCCCTTTTCTATGTACCTTCTCTGCCATTTTGACCAAGCTTCTATAGAGGCCGTGAGGTAGGTTAAGAGCTTTTACACTGGTGAAATGCATCAATAGTCTAACATGATATTGATATAATCTTGAGAACCTACCCTCAAATGTGAAATATTTCATGATAATCTTCATGAGAGGGGCATAATTTTCAAGCAAGCATCTGAATGGAAAGATGTCCTTTGGAGCAGCTTTGTATGGAGGTTTCGAAAACATCTTGTAGTTTTCAATATCTAGGTCTCTTCTTTTGAACCAAAGCTCTACATTGTTTGGGATCCCTATAGATATGGAAATAGCCTCTGCTGAAAGAGTAAACACAACCCCTGCAATGGTCATGTTATCCCTCCTTAGACTGGTGGCAAAGGAACTTGTAATCTTATCACTGAAACCAATTTCTTCAATCTCTTGGCAAAAGGCAAGGCAACCTACATCTTGGAATTATTTCTTGAGAAATGATGTATCCATGATATCATGTGATTTAGTAGGTTCATATCTGATGATTTGACCTCCCTTATTCCTCCTATGCTCTGTAGTCTCTGAATCTATGGGAAACCCTAGCTCACTAGGAGGGGAAATTAGGGTTTTAGTGTAGGAAAACATGGGATTTTAGGCAGTTTTAGGAATGGAGAGGGATGAAGGGGTTAGAGGGTGTCTAAATTCTTAGAAAAATTTAAGGGGGTAGAGATAGATGTTAGGGAATGTAGGGAGGTGGAATTTTAGGAAATGAGTGAGGGGAAGGGGTGCAAAAGGGAAAAAAGACAACCCTAGCCTAGGAAAGTGTAGTGTAGGATAGGGTTTGTAGGAAAATGGTGAAAATGAGGGATAGGGATGAGGGGAAATCTCAAACATGGTATATTAAGGGTGGGTGAAGTTTAGTGAGAATGAATTTCAAGGTTTTTCTCAGCAAAATGGACCAAAGAGACTTGCTTGAACAAAAAAACAACAAACCCTAGGAGAGGGGATTTGTGAGCCTTCAAGCATGAAATGAAATGAAATAGAGGTGTATGGTGACCCACTTAATTTCTTTGATGTGCTAGAACCTACCCTTGATGATGAAACCACTGTAGATGAGAAATTTCTCTTCCTAAAGAAAAACACAACAAGCTAGGAAAAGTGTAGCACAACCAATGAAATGCATATTGCAGCAAGAGTATTCTCCTTTCCAAGGCAAGAAAATGATCTTTCAAAGGTGGAAAGATCTTGTTTGATGGAATTATGTCTCATGAGGGTGAAATGAGCAAATGGTTTGCTCCTTTGGTCTTTAAAAAGGCTGGAAATTGATTTTTCCCCTTGGTGGTAATGTGGCCCCACCTTGTCTCTTCACAATTTGATTTGATTGCTTGTAAACTTAAGCTTTTAAACATTATTACATACATTTACATCTTGATAAAGGTACATATGAACTTAAGAAACCATTATTGAACATTTTTCCCTATCGCTACTCCTTTCAATGGTGATTTTGGTGATGACATAAACTATTTTCATGATTTTGACAATATGACCTAATAATGACGCTAAATGGAATGATGACCATAATGACCAAGAAACTCTTTCAAAGAACCATGACCTGACTATGATTATTTTTATTGACCATTAAGATGAAAGGAGTTGTAATGACCTAGGTATACTACCCAATGATGAAATTTTTATTTGAATACCTATTGAAACTATAAAAATTTTCCCTAATACCCTATCAACCATATGAAAGAGCATAATTTGATCACTGGTGACTGATAGGAATAACAGAAACTAATGGAACCATCAGGTTCAAACTGCCTGGTCCTCAATAATTTCTTTTGCATGATGTTATATACCTCTCGGAGTTTAGGAGAAACTTGATTTCCTTGGTAAACATCCACCAATAAGGACACTCCAGTCACATATTTGATGGAAAAGTTGAGGTATGAAAATCATTAGATCACTCATTTTTCATTAATGGGATAGAGGAATAAAGACTTCTAAACCTGCAAGGAACCTCTTCTCTTGCAAAAAAAAATTCATATAGTTCTCACTATGATGAAGGTACATTTCCTTAAATTATTTTATGGCATGCTATATTTTGACACTTGAACTATGACAACCTTCATTTGTTGAAGAAAAATGGTGATACTAGTTTTCTTACAATTCCTAGGAAACTTAAGCAATGTGATGCTTGTATCATAGGAGAACAGTGAAACATGTTTTCATGATTCTCATTCCAAAGAACATAAAAAAATTGAACTCGTTCATTTTGATTTATGTGGCTAAATGCATGTTCCTTCTGCAAATGATAATAAATATATGATGATATTTATTGATGATTGCACCATAATGTGTTGGGTTTATTTATTGAAGAACAAATTTGAAGCTTTTAAGACATTCAAGAATTTTCATGCATGGATTGAAAATGATGCACAATCACATATTGGCTCTAATCGTACTAATAATTGGAAATAATACACTTCAAATGAATTTTAAAACTATCTTCATCGGCATGGGATCAAACTGTTTGTGCTCAACCTAGTCTCCTAAATTGAGTTCATTTAATTGTCAACCAGGGTTGGTAAACTGCTAAAGTGAGGTGCACTGTATGTGCCTAGGTTTTTGTTTCTTACTGCATTGTGTTTAGTGTTTTATGATGTTTTTGGTTTTTTTATGGTTTTATGCTCACAAGGGAAAGAACTAATTGCTGGTGGAAAGAAGTTACCGGTTAAAAACAGAGTGAAGCCTAATTTGTTGATGACAAATGACAAATGCAAATACTGAGACAAAACCAAACCTAACTATGACTTAGAAAAGTACAAAGCTTGATAATGACTTCAAGAAAATAAATCAGAACATGAACTTAACTTGTCCAATTCTTCCATTAAAGATATTTTGGAAGAGCTTGAGAAATGGGCAGCTAAGTGTAAAAATTCTCCTAATTAAACAATTAAACAATCAACTCATAATGATACAACATCTCATCCATGATTAAAGGTTTGTTGAAACATATTTGGAAAAGAACATTTGTAACATCATAAGATCTCTACTCTAAAACTAGCTCCTAATTCTGTTCTGCAATTTAGTTTAACACCACTAAACCTCACTCAAAAATTTATAGATTTCCTTTTTAGAATAGTCTTTTGAAGAAAGGCTTGTTTGTGAAATGGTAAAAGGTTGCAAAAGTACTTCAGGCCTTATACTAATACTATCTTTTGTCTAGATTATTATGAGTTAATATAGGTTTAGAACAAAAGAAGTTTTGTAAATAATGAAGGTCGTAGTATCTAAGTTTAAAAACTAATGCAATTTAATATGCAATGGATGGCAACTAAATGTGGAATGTAAATACAGTGAGCTAAACTAGAACTGAACTAGAGTGCTACTAGTCTACAGTAAACAATGCTAAACTAACAAGCCATTATCAAACTTGAAATGAAATAACAGAGCATGAATTAAATGCAATTTGCCTCCGGAGTGCCCTAACTAAGTTATCATGCAATTAATCTATGGGATTCTACAGCCTATTTTTTTCATCATGAATGGTATTTTGGAAGAGTTTATTAGAAAAATCTTGGTTGTACAATTCAATGCATTCGAATACAAACATGAAAACTGAAAACAAGTACAATTAAAAACTAAGACATCACAGCTATTTCCTACTCGTTATTATGATGTTTTGGAAGAGCTTTTTAAGAGTAAGATCAGCTATGCTACCTAGTGAAAACAAGCAACTAAATCCTACAGTATCACAGTCATGCCTTAGTCATCATAATTATTTCTTGGAAGAGTTTACTAGAGTAAGTTCAACTGTGATAATGAATGAAAGGAATTGCAAATAAAATCTATAACACTACAGCCATTTCTCATTCATTATAATGATTTTTTGGAAGAGTTTCTTAGAAAAAGTATAGCTATAATGACTAATGAAATTAACTATGAACGCAAACTTCAAAGACTTGAAAACGAACTAAGATACTTATCTAAATTGCAAAAGTAAAGCCGCTCAGGAGGCAGGGGCCCTCTACCACCAGAGTAGCACAAAATCTAACTCAAGATCAACTCAACGCATTCAGAGAAATGATGTCTTATTCATTAAAGGAAAATAACTTAAAACATAGTATTCTCGATCTTCAGAAATATAGCAGTCAATCCACGAAATCTAATCAAAATCTAGAACTTGTCTCTCGGTTTCCCGAGTACATTTATAACAAATCTTCATAACAGAACTTGAGATAATACGGGGATCATTGTCTTTTCATATCAAAATCGTACTAGAACTCTAAAGATGGCAGCGTAAAGTGACAAAGGACATCTGGACTGTCCTTGTCCTATTAGGAGTCTGCCTCCTTGTGTGAGTTCCCACGTACAAAACCACGTCCAGAATTCCATTCATTCTTCATGGTGAGCAACAAACGTTGAGGACATGATGTGGAATACACCCATGTGTGGCTTTTCCTGAGAGGACACCTGGAACATGCTTGAACGTGAAGACAACTGCAGAATTGGCAACTAGCTACGGAATGTCTGCATTCTGTAGCTAGTTTCAGTTCAAAATGCATTACAATGACAAAATCACAAAACTTAGCAAGTTAGCCATGATATTCATTCTTAAAGTAATTTTAACTAATTTCATTGATCATTTGAGCCTAGGATAACAATGGAAAAAAGAAAATGGAGTGAAGTTTGATGGAAGAAAGAACAATCTTGGGGCTCAACATACCCCCACTGCTGACTTCTTGCATGTCCTCATGCAACTTATTCCATAAACTCAAAGACTTCTGCAAGAACATCCAACCCTCTTCTTCTTCTTTGCCTGGAAGTTAAAAGCCTTCTAGGCTTCCTGATGACTAACTTGAACCTTAAATTAGTAAGTGCCCTGATTAACTTCTTGTTCCTCTTTTTCAACTTTTCATTAGCCTTTTCCACTTTGTCCATTTGTAGAGACTGGGTTGAGTTCATACTGGTTTTTAGTTTAACTTGTTCCTTCAGAATATCATTCTCAGTCCTGATATGTCTATTAATTACTTCCAGCTCGTACCTATCTCTTCTTAACACATCTATTTCAGACAGTGGAGGACTAGGGGTTCTATCTCTACTCTCTGAAGCTTTCCTTTCCAATGTTTCAACATAGTTATAAATTTCTTGCTGTGCAGGGTCAATTTCAGGGGCTTATTCATCAAAATATTCTTCAACATCTTCTTCAATAGATGTTTCCTCATCTTCTATGTTTATCACCCCGGTTTGTTTAATCTGTGTTTTCCTTAGTTTCCCCCTGAGTCTATGGCTCCTTCTCGGCTGGGATGGTCCCTCTCCTTTTTCTGTGGCAAATTTTCTGATTACCCTCTCTTTCTTAAGCTGTCTCTTAATCTGAGTCAATTTCTCAGAGATTATTTCTTCACTGCTATCTTGAATTTCTTTATCAGTTTCAATTTTAGAGCCTTTCCATTTTCTGCTTCTCTTTGTAGGCTGATGTTCAGGTGAAGGCTCTTTTGGTTCCTCAAAGTGATTTCTCACCAAGAAGTTATCCCAAGTATCTTTTGTTTTGGCTAAATGGTGTTCAATTATAATATTAACCAAGCCATGATGGTATAGAGTTGTTTCTAGGAATTGGACTCTCCTTTGAACACTTGAAGCCATATTTTTCAAACTTTGAAGCAAGAAATAGGGCAAATTAAGCTCTTCTTCTAGAAAATGCATTATCAACCTAATATGATAAACATAGAAAGTACCATATCTACCTTCACAAGTGATAAATTTTTGTAGGATAAGCAATATGTTTCTCCATTTATTCTTTAATGCAGAGCTTGGAATTCCCTTTTTAAACACAGTGACATCCATACCTGGTGATTTGAGGATCTGCTTCCATGATTCATTATGAAATTCTCTGTTTTTAAACCATCTTTCTCCATGTCTAAGCAATCCTGTTGCTTCTGCAATAAAAACCTCTGTGACAGTGAATTTAATATCTCCAACTTCAACCTCGGCTCCTTTGAATGACCTTGCAAACGTTTTAGTAACTTATTTGTGGAAGCCATTAAATTTCTCAAGGAATTGCAGCCATCCTGCTTGTTGCAACATTTCTCTGCTTTGAGGGTATCCTTCCAGGTATTTTGTGCCTATTGGTTCAGTTCTTACGATGAGGCCCATAATTTCTTCTTCAATCTTCAGATTAGTATTCTTTCTGCTCATGGAGACAATGAATTCAACCTTCAAATTAATACTCCCTTGCTTCACGGTGACAGTGCTTCAATCTTCAAACTGATATACCTCTGCTTCACGGTGACAATGGCTTCAAATTCCAACTGATATACCTCTGCTTCTTGATGTCAGTGGCTTCAACTTTCAAACTAATATACCTCTGCTCACGGTGATAGAGATACTTCTGGTTTACAGAATGAAATAATGAAGGGTTGGCTAGGGGATGAGGTAATAGGGAGTGGTTACAAAACAAGTTAATGAAGTGAGGTGAAGAAGACAAATCAATGAGTGAAAAGATTGCAGAGATATTTTAAAACGGATTCAAAAATCATCATTAAATGATTTGGCTAGGTGACGTGAGAAAATCCATCACTTCAGCATTTTAACGGCTTAGATGATGATCGGGTATAGAATTTGAAATGAAGGATTTTTATCCAAAGTTTTGCGGAGGGTATATTTGGCATGATCAATAAAAATAATCAAAACAACTTTTTGAATGATTCATAACTAAAATTATACTAAATTTTTTTTATGATATGCCATTATAATCAGAACTTTTTACCTTTGCTTTTCATCTGCTTTTTGTGGTCTTTGTATGCTTTGTTCTCCTCTGGCAATCACTATTTTGTGAGTCTTCATAATCCTTCTTGATTTTGCTTGTTCATGGATGTACAGGATCATCTTGTTGCAATTCAAATGTCTGATGATTAGTGCCTTCAGGATCTGTAGCTGCGGAATGACTGTCTGGCTGCGGAAAGTCTGATTAGCTGCAGAATGTTTGTTTAGCTGCAGAATGTACCTGTAGAGAATTTTAATCATGGAATGGAGTGGTTTGGAATATAAATGGAATATTATATGGAATGAGTGAAGATAATTGATGAAATATGGTATAATGGAATATGTATGAAGTGAATGATGGAGTGAGATGGATTACAATTTATGAAATGGAGTGGAAAAGTATAAGAAATGGCCTGCAATTCATGACATGTGTTATTCATTTGCAGAAAGACATCAAACTTTAAATTTTGATATGGAAATGAGGCGGATGAAGTATGGAATGAGATGAATGAAATATGGAATGAAGTGAAGTATGAATGAAATGAATGGAATGGAGTATGGATGGATGGAATGAAATGAGATGGATCATAAGTGCAATGGATTTGAACTTATGATTTTGTAACAGCTGCTTGCAGAAACAAAATGGAAAAGTTAGAGTGTCAGAAAGACTTCTGATTTTCACCCTATCTTTTCTGTATAAACATGCCAATCAGTGATTGGTTTTCATGTTTATACTTTATTTTATTTTTTTATTTTTTTATTTTTTATTTTTTTAAAAGAAATGACTTCAGAAAATTTAATCAAGTTGATGAAGAAGAAAAATTCTTCTTCATTAACTTCACATCACTGTTTTCCTGGAACTTCTTGACAAATTCTTCTCTTTAGAGTGGTTTGTGATACAGCTTCAATCTATGACCATTCACAAGAAAAGTGACCTCTTCTTCATCTATTGTCTTGATTTTTACTGCTCCATTGTCAAAAATTTTAACAATTTCATATGGCCCCAGCCAATGTGTTTGAAATTTACCTTGAAAATCCTTGAATTTTGAATCAAACAAGAGAGCCCAGTCACCTTCTTTGAACTTATTCTCTTTGATGTACTTGTCATGCCATCTAGTCCTTTGTTTTTGGACTAGACTTTTTTTCTGAACTGCATCTTGTCTAATCTCATCCAATTCATTAATCTGCTCCAATAAATGCTTTTGTGCCTCCGTTAAATCAAGTCCTAGCTGAACTGCCATTTTGAAAGTTTGAATCTGGAACTCTATGGGAAACAAAACTTGCTTTCCATAAACAATTTTATAAGGAGTATGGCCTGTTGTGTTTCTCCATGTAGTTCTATAGGCCCACAAGGCTTCAGGAAGCCTATCTACCCAATCTCTTCTATGTAAATGAACAATCTTTGTTAGGATTCCTTCAATGACCTTATTAGTAGATTCCACTTGACCATTTGCTTGTGGATGATAAGGAGTAGATTTTCTATGCTTGATTTTGTACCTCTCCATCATTCGTTCCACTAGCCTTGATGTAAATTGAGCTCCTTGATCTGTAACAATTTCTCTTGGGACACCAAAACAAGTAAAAATATCCTCAAAAAGAAAATTAACTACAAATGCTTCATTAGCAAAAAGTAATGGCTTGGCCTCTACCCATTTGGTAACATAATTAGTGCAAACTAATATATATCTCTTTTGTCTTGATGGAGGACTAATCGGTCCTACAAAATCCAAAGCCCATTTTTCAAAAGGTTCAATATGTACCTGAGGTTTTAATGGCATCTCACCTGAAGAAGAAGGTTTCCCTACCCTTTGGCAACTATCACACCTTTTGACATACTCTTTAGCATCTTTAAACAAGGATTGCCAATAATATCCTAAATGAAGGATCTTATAGGCTGTCCTCTTATCAGCAAATTGTCCGCCACAAGGTTCATCATGACATGCTTTAAGAATCTCAAGCATCTCATCTTCCTGAACACATCTCCTAATGATCAAATCTGGACCTGTCTTGTACAACTCATTAGCAACCCATGAATATTTTGCACTGTCATAAATGATTTTTCTTTTATCTCTTGCATTCATTATTGAAGGAAGTTTTCCTGAAACTAAATAATTAGCAATGTCAGCAAACCAAGGAGTTTGAGTAAAAATTGCAAAAAGATATTCATCAAGAAATTGGTCTTCAACTGGAGTGTCATCTTTGATGTTTTGGAGTCTAGATAGGAAATCAGCTACTGTGTTTTGTTTTCCAGGCCTATCTAGAATGGTAATGTTGAATTCTTGTAAAAGCAATAACCATCTTATGACTCTGCCATTAGTAATTGCTTTGTTCATTAAGTATCTAATTGCAGAATGATCAGTGTGAAAAAAAGTTTCATAGCCTGTTATATAGTGTCTGAATTTGTTTATGGCATGAACAACAGCTAAAAACTCTATTTCAGTTACAGTATAGTTTAACTCTGAAGGAGTCAAATTTTTAGTGGTATAGTAGATGGCATAAGGAATCAGGTCTTTTTGTCCCAATACTGCTCCTAGAGCTGTATCAGAGGCATCTGTTGAGATATGAAAAGGTAACTTCCAGTTAGGTCCCCTTAAAATGGGTGCTTCAAAAAATTTTGTTTTCAGGGTTTCAAAGGCTAACTGGCAATCAGAATTCCATTTGAATTCACAATCTTTGGTAAGTAATTTGAAGAGTGGAGATGCTATCTTGGTGAAGTTTTCTATAAACCTCTGATAATATCTTGTAAATCCTAGAAAACTCCTAACATCTTTTTGACAACTTGGAATAGATAAGTTAGAGATGACTTCAACTTTTGACTCATCAACTCTAACCCCATCCCCTAAAATGTGATGCCCTAAAACAATACCTTCAATAAACATCATGAAACATTTCTCATGACTAAGTGAAAGATTTGCTTCTTGACATCTCTTTAAAACTTTTTCCAAGTTTGCTAAGGCTTCTTCAAATGTGTTTCCATAAAATGTGAAATCATCCATATATACCTCTACACAATCATGTATTAGATCTGAAAAAATTCCTAATACTACCCTTTGGAATGTTGCAGGTGCATTGCATAATCCAAATGGCAATACTCGGTAAGCATAGGTACCCCAAGGACAGGTAAATGTGGTTTTGTCATGATCTTCAAGTGCTACTTGGATTTGGTTGTAACCACTAAACCCATCTAGGAATGAGAAGTACTTTTTGCCAGCTAATGTATCTAACACTTGATCTATGAAAGGTAAGGGAAAATGGTCTTTAAGAGTAGCTTTGTTTAGTTCTCGGTAGTCAACACATACCCTCCATTTTCCATTTTTCTTTGGCACAATTACCAAAGGAGAAACCCACTGACTATCTGAAATGGGATAGATGAATTTGACATTTAACAATTTTTGCAATTCTTCTTTAACAATCTCCCTAAGATTTGGATTCATCCGTCTTTGAGGTTGTCTGATTGGTTTACAATTTTCCTCTATATAGATGTGATGAGTGCAAGTCTTGGGGTTTATCCCTTTCATGTCAGTGTACTCCCATGCATATGCAGAAGAATGTCTCTGTAATATCTTGACTAACTCTTCTTATTGAGATTTTTCTAGGTTCTTGTTTATGTTCAAAGTTTTGCCTGGAAATATCTCACTTGTAGAGCTGCCAAATTTATCCATAGAATGAAGAGACATCTGTCTTGATGACAAAAACTCAATGTTGGATCCCTCTTGAAATGGTTCATGTTTTTATTCTGAAGAGGATTCAAAGTTTTCTAGAGTATTCAGAATTTCATTATCTTCACTAATTTCTGAAATTGTGAAGAGAGGTTGTAAGTCTTCTTCATCCTCTATCCATTGAGTATCATCTAAATCTGTAATTTTCCTAGCTGGAGGATACAAAGTGAATTTCTTAGTTGAAATACCATCAGAGATGTACATATCACCGGATCTACAACTGATGAAAGCATCAGCTGTAGCCAACCAAGGTCTTCCTAATATAACAGGATGCCCTCCTAGATTATTCTTAGGAGTTAGGATCATGAAATCCACAGGGTACTCCCAAGAATCTAGGGACACTGGAATGTCTTCTATTGCCCCATCAGGTTTGATCACAGATCTATCTTCTAATTGTAATAATGTGGGTGTAAAGAGAGGATTAGGAAGTTTTATTTTATCCATGATTTTTCTACTCATGATATTGATTGCTGCTCCTAAATCAATGAGTGTGTTTTGGATTTCAATTCCATTGATGTGAATTTTAACAACTGGATTTCCTGGGTCTAGATACTTTGAAATAGCAATCTTACCCATCATAATGTCTGCTATTTTTCCTACCAGTTGAAGTTTCTTTGTCTCTCTTATTATTTTTCTTGTTTTCTTCATGCTCAACTCCTTTATTGTTTGGCTAAAATTGGAATTTCCTTGATGGCTTGTAATAATGGAATCTTAATGCAAACATTTCTCAGCTCATCTAGGAAATCATAATTAGGCACCATAATTTTCTTTTCTACACCTCTATCAATTTTTAATCTTTCTGGAAAGGGAGGTGTAGAAGTAGATGTTGATGGCTGCTCTAATACAGGAGTTGAGATTATTGGTTCTTTTTTCTTTAATTTTTCAGTGTTTGGGTCTTGAAAGGATGTGTCTTCCTCAAGACTTTTATTCACCCGTAGGGAGTCTTCCTAAGAGTTATCTTGTTCTTGTATGATCACAAAAGGTTTCCTCTTTTCAAGTATTCTTCCAGACCGAAGTTGAACATCACTAAGGTCTAAAGGAGTAATTAAATAAGTTGGAAACTGTTGGCCTTCTATCATGTATGTGTTCTGAGGATTTTTATTATTGGGGTTTGGTATGGGTTGAGTAGGCAATTGATTTGATTTTTGAGGGAATGGTAATGGAAGTGGTTGATTTTGATGTGGTAGGTTCTGATGATGTTGTTGAGGATTTTGTTGAAAATTTTGTTGAGGATTTTGAGGATAAAAATGTGGGTATGGTGGATAGGATGGTGGATACTGATAGTACTGAGAGTATCTTCTATAGGGATTTTGTGCTCCTTGTGCCCAAGCTTGAGATTGATTTTTAAATTGAGGCCAAGGTCGCTGCCAAGAATTCCAAGGTGGAGGTTGGTTATACATTTGATCATGGAATCCTTGTGTTTGAGGTCCTTGCCAAGGCCTTCTAGAGACAAAATTGAGAGATTCTGTGGAATCTGTAGGAGTTTCCTCTTGAAAGACAGCCTTGAGACCAGGAAGAGAAGGACAATTCTTGGTCTCATGTTTTTCAGAACAAATGACACAAGTCTCTACAACTTTTACATCCAAAGGACACTCTCTCAAGGCATGTTTCTTTCTACATTTGGGACAAAAGATTGCTAAAGCATCAGATTCAGCTTTTTGCTTGTTTTGTATCTAAAGGGTGTATATTTGTTCACTAATACTCCCTAAGATGTAAGATTTGAAATCATCAAACATATGTCCTATTTCTGACCTACTTACTGTCCCAGAAGCAGACTTACTTGCCCTTGCAAGAGCAGGATCTCTTGGACCTTTTACAGTTTTAGATTTCCCTCTTGAAAGGTTGATACATAACTCAGATATTTCAGGTAATGTGAGCTGTGATATATCCCCTTTTCTCATCATGTTAAGGATATCCAACCATTCATCCCTAATTGTTTTCAACAAAAGAGCTTTTAAGGTGTCTTGATCTAAGTTTTCCATTTTTTCTCTTTTGATGTTGTAATGAAATCTCTCCAACAAATCTTCCAAGTTTTCATCTTCTTTTTCTAACATCTTAAACACTTCTTCCTTATGATTGACCGGCATACAATAATCCAAATACCTCTCTAGAAATGCTTGTTTCATGTCTTCCCATGTCCTAATAGAACTATTGATCAAACTCATAAACCACTTCAATGCTGCTCCTTTCAATGTTGAAGGAAATAGTTTAAGTTTTTGAGCATCTTGTAAGTAGTCATAAGTTCTACACAGGATTTCAAATTCCAATAGGAAGGCTTCAAGATCTTCAGTTTTAAGTCCATAGAAGTTTGGAAGGATAGAGGGTGAAATGTTTTTCATGGTTGTATTGGTTTCTTCATCTATTATAGGAAACCCAAAAGAGCTTTCCATTTCTCTTCTACCTCTTCCTCCTTTTGCACCTCTACCTCCTTCTCCTCTTCCTCCTTCTCCTCTACCTATACCTCTACCCCCTCCAAATAATGTGTGTTCTCCATTAAAGACTCCTCCTCCCCCTTCTTCTACCATGGTTGATTCTCCTATGGAAGTGGAAAAGTTTGTGTCCCTAACAGGAGTCTTTGGGTATTCTTCTAAGGCAGGTCCATTTGATGAAGTGGAAGGTTTTTCTAATGGAATATCTGATCTTAGGTCTTCTAGAAGTTCAGGATCAGTAAAGGATGGAATGTGGGTCTGAGTTGAAGGTGTACTAGCTCTTGGTCTAGGTGAAATAAGTGGTGTTCTAGGAATCAAACTTCTGCTTCTGCTGATTATGAATCTACCCCTTGAGTCTCTCTCTCTACACATATAATTGTTTTTGGGAGTTAAGAAACAAAGGTTACCTAGTTTTCACTTCCCCGGAAACAGCGCCAAAATGTTTGTGCTCAACCTAGTCTCCTAAATTGAGTTCATTTAATTGTCAACCAGGGTTGGTAAACTGCTGAAGTGAAGTGCACTGTATGTGCCTAGGTGTTTGTTTCTTACTGCATTCTGTTTAGTGTTTTATGATTTTTTTAGTCTTTTGATGGTTTTTATGTTCACAAGGAAAAGAACTAAATGCTGATGGAAAGAAGATACTCGTTAAAAACAGAGTGAAGCCTAAATTGTTGATGACAAATGACAAATGCAAATACTGAGGCAGAATCAAACCTAAACTATGACTAAGCAGAATACAAAGCTTGATAATGACTTCAAGAAAATGAATCACAACATGAACTCAACTTGTCCAATTCTTTCATTAAAGGTATTTTGGAAGAGCTTGAGAAATGGGCAGCCAAGTATAAAAATTCTCCTATCTAAACAATTAAACAATCAGCTTATAATGATACAACATCTCATCCATGATTAAAGGTTTGTTGAAACATATTTGGAGAAGAACATTGGTAACATCATAAGATCTCTACTCTAAAACTAGCTCCTAATTCTATTCTGCAACTTAGTTTAACACCACTAAACCTCACTCAAAAGTTACAGATTTCCTTTTAGAATAGTCTTTGAGGAAAGGCTTGTTTGTGAAATGGTAAAAAGGTTGCAAAATTACTCCAGGCCTTGGACTGATACTATCTTCTGTTCAGATGATTATGAGTCAATATATGTTTTAGAACAAAAGAAGTTTTGTAAATAATGAAGACCGTGGTATTTAAGTTTGACAACTAATGCAATTTAATATGCAATGGATGGCAATTAAACATGGAATGTAAACATAGTGAGCTAAGTTGGAACTAAACTAGAGTGCTACTAGTCTATAATAAATAGTGCTAAACTAACAAGCCATTATCAAACTTGAAACAAAATAACAGAGCATGAATTGAATGCAATTTGACTCCGGAGTACTCTAACTAAGTTATCATGCAATTAATCTATGGGATTCTACAGCTTATTTTGTCCATCATGAATGGTATTTTGGAAGAGCTTGTTAGAACAATCCTAGCTATACAATTCAATGCAAATGTAAGCATGAAAACTGAAAGCAATGACAATTAAAAACTAAGACATCACAACTATTTCCTACCCATTGTTATGATATTTTGGAAGAGATTTTTAAGAGTAAGATCAGCTATCCTACTTAGTGCAAACAAACAACTGAAACCTTCAGTATCACATTCATGCCTTAGTCATCATAATGATTTTTTGGAAGAGTTTACTAGAATAAGTTCAACTGTGATAATGAACAAAAGAAATTGAAATTAAAATCTATAACACTATAGCCATTTTTCATTCATTATCATGATATTTTGGAAGAGTTTCTTAGAACAAGTATAGCTATAGTGACTAATGAAATTAAATATGAACTCAAACTTCAAAAACTTGAAAACAAACTAAGATACTTATCTAGATTGCAAAAGTAAATCTGCTCAGGAGGCAGGGGCCCTCTACCACCAGACGGAATCTAACTCAAAATCAAATCAACGCGTTCAAAGTAATGCTGTCTTCTTCATTAAAGGAAAATAACTTAAAACAGAGTATTCTCGGTCTTCAGAAATATAGAAGTCAATCCACGAAATCTAATCAAAATCTAGAGCTTGTCTCTCGGTTTCCCAGGTACATTTATAACAAATATTCGTAACAAAACTCGCAACAATACGGGGATCATTGTCTTTTCATATCAAAATCGTACTAGAACTCTAAATATGGCAACGTAAAGGGACAAAGGACATCTGGACTGTCCTTGTCCTATTAGGAGTCTGCTTCCTTGTATGAGTTCCCACGTACAAAACCACGTCCCGAATTTCGTTCATTCTTCATGGTGAGCAACAAACGTTGAGGACATGATGTGGAATATACCCATGTGTGAATTTTCCTGAGAGGACACCTGGAACATGCTTGAACGTGAAGACAGCTGCAGAATTGGCGGTTAGCTACGGAATGTCTGCATTCTGTAGCTAGTTTCTGTTCAAAATGCATTACAATGACAAAATCACAAAACTTAGCAAATTAGCCATGTTATTCATCTTAAAAGTAATTTTAACTAATTTCATTGATCATTTGGGCTTGGGATAACAATAGACAAAAGAAAATGGGGTGAAGTATGATGGAAGAAAGAACAAACTTGGGGCTCAACACAAGTCACAGATCTCTAGAAGTATTCAAAAAATTCTGAATCATAACATATACAACAGAGCATATCTGAACTAACATGGATTGGTTGGCTAATCCATGGATCACCACAGTTAAAGAAAGGATCCAGTCACTAGAGATATCTCCTCTAAAATGATGCCAAGTCTCCTTGCAACTCTGCTCTTGCAAATAAAACAATCATGGAAGAGGGAATGTGATGTAGGCTCTGGAAATTCTTTGGCCTACTGCCAATGTGTGGATATGAAGCTCAACAGCTAATGCACTCTTCCAGGAGTTTAAAAGACACACTCATTGAGAAGAGGCACTGATATATTCTAGATCTGAGCAGATCTAGTGTTTCCACTTGCTGCAGCTTACATGGACAACCCAATCCTAAACAGGACTATGTTGTAGATGCAATATGTGGCTTGGCCAAATTCCAAATAGTGGAATAGACAAACAAGACTCCTCCAAGAGGTGCTCAAGGAAGGAGATGGGATTCCTAAACATGAAAACCCAATGAGGAATGTCTTAGCAGAAAATACCTTAAAAGAATAATATCTTTAACAACCCCTTTCCTGCTGTCCTCCTCCTCCTTTTATAAGATGAAAGCCTTGTCAAACCCTAAACCACCTCAATGAGTTAGCTCCTTTCACATGTGGAGCCTCCAAATAAAACTGCGCTGTGTATTCATGGGGTTCATTGTACCTAGACTGCGCTGTTGATTTGGTCAAAGTTGAGCCAGTCTCATGATTCAAACCCATTCACACCTGCAAGAGTTTATTTACATGGCCCAGATATGTCTCTGTTTACATAGGCATTGATTTATTCATTGATTTCAGGAGTTTTACATGTCCTCCTTTATTCATTTATTCATGAAACAGAAAATAGAAAAAAATTGAATATTCCTCTTAGCTGAAGCTAAGTATGAATATTATAGTCCTCCCCTCCAACATTTTGCTTGTCCTCAAGAAACTGATAGGGTGAGTGCTGCAACACTTCTCCTCCATTGGTGACATCATCAAATATCAAGCTCTCATCATAAGCTAGATGCTCACCAATCCAAACCTCCATGTATTGTTCCTCCAAAGTCAGTATGAGATGTGCAAGATCCATCCCACAAGGAAACAATATCTCATGTGAAAAAATCATGGTTTGCCTAATGTTCCCTCTGAAAGATATAACATAAGACACATGGGGAATTTTCAGCCCATTAGGAACATGCATACCTCCCATCCTCCCTCCATGGATTCCCATTAAAAGTACAAGCATGTCATCAACATATGTGAGAAAAATAATGTACAACCAAACAGAAAGGTGCACATATGGGGGTGGGTCATAGTCCCACATGTGGAACCAGCGTAATGCACCTCCTACCTGCATTAAACTAGGATGTGGTAAGTGGTTTTCCCACCACTTACTTGCTGCCAAGTCATCTCACTTTTGCAGAAAATGTGAGATATATTTGGTGCCTTTGGGAAGCACCCATCATGAAAATAAATCTCCCTTTGTTAATCAAGGGAGTGGCCAAATTCAGAATTTTTTGTGGCCCAATAATTGCCATGAGATTTAAAAAACATATTATTCCTCCTTAGAGTCATGGCCTGAAATAACATGGTGTGAGAATGCATGAAATAAAAATATAAAACACATGTACTAAGAGCATGCTCTTCACCAAAAATCCTCCTCCTATCAATGGAGTGGTGCATAGATCTACTCTCTCCTTCAAGGGAAGGAAGAGACAGCTAATTTGACTCTTCCTTAGAGCCATGTTGCTGCTCCAACTCCAAAAGGTCCATGCATCTCTAACAATGTTGATGTAGCTCTCTTTCAAAGCCCTCCCAATAATAGCTCCTCAAGATGAGATTGTTGAGCTTCATGGAATAAGTGTGGCTGAAATTGAACTCTTCATAAGCCCTCTGTAGTAACTTCTCCTTGAGCTTGGAAGCTCTAGATAAGAATATCCTACCATGATTGTAGATGACTCCATCAAGGATTGAATAATTCCCTTCATGTAGCCAATCATCAAGAATCATGCAAGTATGAAGATCCTTGGAATATTCCACTAGCAGTTGGGATTTCCAATAGGGATCTAATGTGCCCAACAATGATAGCGTTGATAGTGTGTCATCTGAAGTATCTGTCATGTTTTTGTTCTCCTCCTTGACATTTCCCATGCCAAAGGTACAAGGTGGAAGGTTGCCAGTCCTTCCTTGCTGCCCTCCTTGCTTATGAACATGCTCAAGAGAAGAAGGAAGCTCTTGGAAATTAGTCTCCCATGGGAGGCTATCATTTTTCCAAGACCTCTTTGTCTTTGCCAATGCATGCATGTGAGACCACCATCTCGGAGGAGGGATCCTTGGAGGATTGTTATTCATTTTGCCACTTGAGGGAAATAATTTTGCAGCCTAGGATCAGCACAAAATCTACACTCATCATGATTGGAGGGAAGGACAACATGGGGTAAGCTATGATGCTTGTCATATTCATATTTTCAGCCCACCTTCATTTTCGGAGCTTGAGGTGGAAGGAGATTTCCATGAGTTGCCATGTTGGGAGGTAACTCACTTTGTATGGATGATTGCTTGGGGGATGGGAGATTCATATGAGGGTGGAATATCCCAATTCATCTTCAGCCACATGCCTCAAGAAGGCCCCTCAGTTCTATCTTTGCAGTTGCTTGAGGACAAGCAAACTTTGAGAGGGGAGGACTGTAATGTTCCCAAAATTAGCATGAAGCTAATTGGAACATTGATTTTGTTTATGTCATCTAGGAGATGAATAATATGGGTGAGGAGACCCATAAGTAGGAATAAAATCCCTTCTAGTGTGAAAAGGGACTTTTTATATGAGGACAAGGTCTATTTGACCAAGTCAAACAACACAATGGAAGAAGGTGGAGAGCATCTTGTGGGACAACGCAGTAAAAGAGGAGGGAAGTTTCTTTGATGGAGGAAACCATAAAGAGCAGGACCCATGGAGAGGGAGCTCTCATTGTTTAAAAGGAGGGCAAGGCAGCCATTGTTACTCATGCATATGATTATTGATTTCTTGTCTGCTTAGACTATTTGTAGTCTCAGGTTGTTTAGCTGAGTTGCAGTGTTGTTTAGCATGAGGGATTCTTGTTTAGGAGTTCTTCTCCTTCTTGAGATGCCTCTTAAGGGATTTCACTTCATTTCTCCACATCCAGGCTCAAGGAGGTTTTGCAGTGTTGATTGGGAGGTGAGGTTTCTAGTGATAGGATTAGCCTTAACTTGGAGAATCCATTAGAGGAGGTCTACCTCAGATTATTCATCATCTTCAAATTTCTCTATTCATTTCTAGTTTTGAGTTGCAACTGCTACCCAGCAACTCTGTCATTTTGTCATTTTTGTATATCTCAACCAATCCTTCTAAGGATTGTTGTATTATTGTTTTCAGGGGTTGAGAGCTTGCTCCCCCTGATTTCTTGAGCCCTATATTGTCACATATTTCTATTATTATTTAGTATGATGCAGTAAATCCATTAAACTGCGTCCTCTTAGCCTGCAGAAATTCATGAGTAGCAGTAGTCTTCTATTTTCATGTACATGTCCCTTTGAGGTTGCATTGCTTTGCTTGAGTGATTCTTTCCTGAAGGATTTGTATTTCTTTGCTGCTATATAATACATTGGTTGGCTATTTTTATCTTCATGTGCCCAGGCTTATAAAAATAATGCTGTTATTTCATTTCTTGCTCAAGAATTGTTGCAGTCCCTTCATTCGGCATTTTTACAAGGTAACTAGGTGTGGGAGACATGTTTAGCCCACCTAGAGGGATTTCTTTTGAGCCACCTCTTGGATTTTGGACTTAGATACTCATATCTAATGAATATAGGTCTTGGTTTCACATCTTGTAGCAGCCATTCCTGGAAAATGCATTATGCATTTTTGATCATGCCTTTTGCTAAATTTGTTCTAGATTTGGGATATTACAGTGGTATCAAAGCAGCTTTCTTGGCTCAGCTTGTGAGTCTCAACCCAAGAAGATAGAAGGAGATCAGAATGATGAAGAAGATGAGATTACTCTCATCAGTGTTCAGAAATAAGAAGAGCCTCTCCAAAGAGGAGGAGCAAAAAGAAGAGGAAGGACCATTCACTTCCTATTCTCATCAAGAAAAAGACAATGAGCATGGAAGATACTTGGATCATCACATTCTAAGTGATTACATTGTTGAGTACAAATATCAACCTAGAGCCTTCAAGGAGACTCTAGATTTTCCACCATTCATCAAGTTGAAAGAAGAGAAGAGACCTTGCAGCAAGAGAGAAATCAAAGGCAATACATTCTTGTTGTCTAGATTTGATGGGTCATCTACAACAAGAGCTTGGGTGAGGAAGCCGGAAGCATTTTTCTTACTACATCCTATAGTAGAGAGAGAGGCTATTGAGATCTCAGTGCTACACCTAGAAGGTGAAGCCCACATTTGGTGGTTCGACCATTTGAGCTATGCAAGAGTGCCTACTCTTGCTAAGTTTTCTCAAAAGATGATCAAGGAGTTTGACAATAGAAGAACAGAAGAGGAGAATCTCTCACCACTACTTGAGGAGCTTGTCCCTAACGCTGTCACATTCATGGAGGAGCAACCACATGCATCAACAGTTGGGGCAACCAACACTTTGGAGGAAGAAACTCTTGCAGCCCTACAAGAGATTCCAAAATCTCATCAAGGTATGAAGGAATTTCCACTATCTATTGTTGCAGCAAATTCTTTTGGTAGTTGTGGAAATTTTCTTTTGCATGACCAAGGGTCAAATCTCACTGCTAATATAGAGCAACATGATTTCATTGCGCTGTGCAAATGGTTCAAGGAGGAGATGAACCATCATCCTCATGCACCTTTGTTGAGTTGCACACAATCCTTGAGATTGGGGTGTGAACTTTTGGAGGATGAAACAAACCATGACACTCCTATGAAAAACTATGGAACCATCCTTGAGTTGGAGTATGAGACAACCACTACACCTTTGGAAGGATTGACAACGTTGCCAAACAATGATGGAGAAGAGGTGTTACATTCATCATATTTCGATCCTTGTGGATTCAACATATTAATGGGTGAGAGATGTTCTCTAGGAGGTCTCCAAAGAGCTGCATTCCAAAATTTCCTGGGGTGCAAAGAGAGGGAATTGATTTGGAAGGATGGTAGCCCTCATGAGAGGAGTACCAAGGGGAAGAGAAGGAGACATCCACAAGTGATTGAGTGGATGTGGTTGATGAGAAAGGAGCTAGGAGGCTACTTGCAATTATATGACACTGGGCAACAAGAGGCTTGGCTGCGCTAGCTCCTCTTGAAGGAGTTTGGCCATCACTGGGCATGTCCTCTTCCAAGGGGGATGGGGATGGAGGAAAGATGGAAGGATTCTTGCATCATTTGGAAGCATGGAGTTTGGATGCATGGTGTTGATGTGATATTCATATCATTCATTGTGTTTTCATCACATAAGTTGTATGATGGGAGCACAAGGAGGCAGTAAGCACTTTGGTTGCTTGAGTTGTATTTGAGAGAGAAAGGGTAGATTTGCTATCACTTATTGTGTGATGTTGCAAGAGTAGAAGAGGGCACTCTCATGGTGCAAAGGGGCTACTCCTTGGCCTTGGATGATCAAGGAACACTTCCATCTTGGGAGGTACTCTATGTTTGTAGCAGCATTACTAGAGGAGTCTTTGACAAGGAACATGTCAAAGAATAGAGCTTTGTATTGATAGGAGCTTATTTGCATGAGCTCACAACGTTGTCACTTTGGAGTAGGAATTTATGGATGAAACGTCCCCAAGATCACTTCATATTGGATGCACTTGGTGAACAAGGAGGAGGTGAGGCTGATAGAGTAGTGGATGGAGGCATATATCACTATGACATATTCTTCTTGACTTGGATTCCCAAGCATGGGAAGGATGATCTTCTTGCAACACATGGTTCATTCCTTTTCATAGTATGCCAAAACACTATGGAGGACTCACTCATGGATCCATGTACCATCTTAATTCCAGCATATGGTAAGAAGTTTGTTTTTGCATTTATTGATTTGCATGCTCTTACCATTAGTATGCAGTGCATTGCTGCACAGGAGGGCAAGCTTTTCACATTGCTCCATGATCAATGTCGAGCCAAACCATATGATGGAGGCAGCCATATTTTATATGGCCTTGGGCAAGTGTTTACTCATTACATGTATGTTGAGTTATTATATCCAACTATTTGCCATATGATGACATACATGATTAACTTTGTAACAAGAAACATTTTTCCATGTAAATTTTTGAAGCAGCAGTTTTGTAAAACTGCACTGTACATACTTAGGAGACTGTTGGTATCTTCAAGCACCACATGAAGCCATCAGTATTTCCTTTATTCTTGTATTTATCATGTATTTATTTTCTAATGTTGTATCTATTCTTGATGATAGCATGATTGGGAGATTGACACATGAGTTGGATGTGTCCTTGATGGGAGAGAATTCCCACATTTTTTGCACTACATGTTCTAATGGGAGCATGGGAGGAGATATGGCCACCACAGCCACCTATTTGTTTTATTTTGGGGTGGGCCATGAGTTTGATAGCCATCCATTGTATAACCATCGGCAAGTATTTGGTCATGTATCGTTGACACATTCAGCCATTTACTATTCATTAGTAGATGTGATGATTCTTGTAGGTTACTTGCCATACTATTTTCTGAAGATGCAGTGGATGAGATTGCACTATGTCCTCTTGAGATATTGTTTGTATCATGCATCATCATGTAAAAATTGCAGCAAAATTCTCATTGGGATACTCTATGATGACCATGTCCTATTCATCATGGATGGATTGTTTTGGGCCAACTTGTTCTTCATTGTTGGAGGAGAGATCCTTGGAGGATTGTTCCTCATTTTTCCACTTGAGGGAAATAATTTTGCAGCCTAGGATCAGCACATACTCTACAATGATCATGAGTGGAGGGAAGGACAACATGGGGTAGGCTATGATGCTTACCATATTCAAATTTTCAGCCCACCTTCATTTCCGGAGCTTGAGGTGGAAGGAGATTGCCATGAGTTGCCATGTTGGGAGGTCAATCGCTTTGTATGGATGATTGCTTGGGGATGGGAGATTTATATGGGGATGGAAGATCCCAATTTTTTTTCAGCACCATGCCTCATGAAGGCCCCTTAGTTCTATCTTTGCAGTTGCTTAAGGACAAGCAAACTTTGAGAGGGGAGGATTGTAATGTTCCCAAATTTAGCATGAAGCTAATTGGAACATTAATTTATTTTATGTCATCTAGGAGGTGAATAAAATGGGTGAGGAGACCCATAAGTAGGAATAATATCCCTTCTAGTGTGAAAAGGGACTTTTTGTATGAGGACAAGGTCTAGTTGACCAAGTCAAACAGCGCAATGGAAGAAGGTGGAGAGCATCTTGTGGGACAACGCAGTAAAATAGGAGGGAAGTTTCCTTGATGGAGGAAACCCTAAAAGAGTGGGACCCATGGAGAGGGAGCTCTCATTGTTTAAAAGGATGGCAAGGTAGCCATTGTTACACATGCATATGATTATTGATTTTGTGTCTTCTTAGACTATTTGCAGTCCCGAGGTTGTTCAGTGAGTTGCGGTGTTTTTTAGCACGAAAGTTCTTGTTTGGGAGTTATTATCCTTCTTGAGATGCCTCTTAAGGATTTCACTTCATTTCTCCACATCCAGGCTCAAGGCAAAAGCCACTTCTTCGGCCTACAATGTTATTTCTTCTCAAGTGTAACGTTGTGTTGCGAGGTGTTGCGGTGGGTTCTAAAACACCACTTTCGGGATTGTTTTTCACGGGAGGAGCCTCATTTCCTTTGGGAGATTAGTAAGGAATATTTTAGAGATAATTTTAGATATTTTTCACTTGGCCAAAAATTCTATTCCACCCTCTGGCCATAGTTCCCCTCAAAATGGCTGCATTATTTTCGAGTGCATTTGCGGTGAGGGTTTGCGATGTTGATTGTCATTGGGGGAGGTGAGGTTTCTAGTGATAGGATTAGCCTTAACTTGGAGAATCCATTAGAGGAGGTCTACCTCAGATTATTCATCATCTTCAAATTTCTCTATTCATTTCTAGTTTTGAGTTGCAACTGCTACCCAGCAACTCTGTCATTTTGTCATTTTTGTATATCTCAACCAATCCTTCTAAGGATTGTTGTATTATTGTTTTCAGGGGTTGAGAGCTTGCTCCCCCTGATTTCTTGAGCCCTATATTGTCACATATTTCTATTATTATTTAGTATGATGCAGTAAATCCATTAAACTGCGTCCTCTTAGCCTGCAGAAATTCATGAGTAGCAGTAGTCTTCTATTTTCATGTACATGTCCCTTTGAGGTTGCATTGCTTTGCTTGAGTGATTCTTTCCTGAAGGATTTGTATTTCTTTGCTGCTATATAATACATTGGTTGGCTATTTTTATCTTCATGTGCCCAGGCTTATAAAAATAATGCTGTTATTTCATTTCTTGCTCAAGAATTGTTGCAGTCCCTTCATTCGGCATTTTTACAAGGTAACTAGGTGTGGGAGACATGTTTAGCCCACCTAGAGGGATTTCTTTTGAGCCACCTCTTGGATTTTGGACTTAGATACTCATATCTAATGAATATAGGTCTTGGTTTCACATCTTGTAGCAGCCATTCCTGGAAAATGTGTTTTCCAGACGTGCCTTGCTAGTTGTTCCAGATTTGGAATATTACAGATTGCTGTGTGGAAGTACCATGAAACTTGGAGACCCTTGTTAATGGTGTAAGAGTGCCTCTGATTGGAGCCCTTGCCCCATATCCTGATAGTGGATCAGCTGTGTGACCCCCTCCTTTGTTTTGTCTCCTTGTCTTCTAGCAAATACACATGCTCCTCATGTCCTCCATATGGAAGGATCTCTGGAATTCCTTGCAAGGATGCAAGAATCCCTCTAATGGAAGCAATTGCCTCATCTCCATATCCAAATGAAAATAGATCTCCTCTAGCTGTCATAGCATTGGAGGGCCTTCTCTGCTCTTCTTCTCCCTCCTCAACAATGTTTAGGACTGGAGTTGGCTTCATGGAGTCTTCCAACTTATGCAGAAATGTAGATCTCTTGGGATTGATTGACTCTTCCCAAGAAGTCTCTAAATGTTTGTCATCGAATCTCTTCACTAGTTTCCTAGTGAACTTTGCATAAGAAGAAATATTTATCCCCTTTAAGGAAGAGGATTCAAACAACCACCAAGCATAAGCTTTCCCTTGAAGATGCAACACTGCTACTCTCAAGGCTTCTTATTTTGTCACTTGATGCAGCTGAAAGTATGTGTCAAGCTTGATTACCCAAGATTTGGCTGAGTATTTATGTGAACCATCAAATGTAGGTAGAGAGAATCTACCCAAAGTGTGCTGAAGGCGCCCTCTTCTCCAGCTGTAGGTGCTGGATCTTGCTTCTTTGAGTTGACAAAACTCTGGGAAACTGAGATTCTCTTTGAACCTCTCTGATTGAGATTCATATTCTTGGAGATAATCACCAAGATATTCCTCCTTCAGCGTTCCCCCTCTCCATCCTTCCTTTGACAAGAAAGTAGGCATGTTACAACATTGTGGAGCAGGTTGTGTGGTTGGATGCTCACACACATCATATGAAGTAGTGGGGCTTCCTTCATGTGAAAACCCTTCCAAAAGATCTGCTTGAATCTCACTCCTCAATTCCCTGATTTCTTCCTTCAGCTCATGCAAAGCTTGAGAAAGAATGTTAGAGAACTCTACTTCTTTTCTTCTTCCATACAAAGGGGTTTCATCCTTGCTTGCTTTGTCTTTGGTGTAATAATTTTTCTTATGTATTATTCTATGATACCTTTGCTCTTTGTCAGTGAGAGGCTCTCCTTCTTCTGAAGGCATATTGGCTCCAAGAATGCACAGGCTATGCCAAGAAAGATGCTTTGATACCACTGTAATATCCCAAAATGGGAATCACACAGCAAGCTTGTTGAAATAACGCACTCCTGAGAATTCAGTGCATTTAAATGAGTTTTCAGCTCCTAGATCCCTTAGATCATCTCATCTAAGATCTAAATCCAAAAGGATAGAAAAAACAAATCAAACTAGGTGGGTTAAACAGAACTCCCACAACCTAGTCTAGCTGAAAAACACCCAAAGAGAGGGGTTGCAGCTAAATGCAAAGGAATGCTTCAAAAATAACGCATTTTATCAATTTACAAGCATGAGACCAACATGGGGGTTCATCTTTCAGCTATACATCAGAAAAATAGATCTCCAATGCAGCTTATACAGTGTATAACAGGAATAGAAAGAATGTACAAGACAAAAGGCCTCAAAATGAGCTGCTACAACAACATGAAATGGCAGAATAAGCTTGAAAATGTTATTTTCATTGTTGAAGCATGCAGTATATTACAACTCAGATCTAGAGTAGATCTGTACACAAAATGATTGATCTATTTCAGATCTGTATACAAGATAGGTTCCTTTATACACTCCCCTTGGGGATCTCAGCAAATCATCAATAACAGTGAGTAGATCTAAGATCTAAGTCACAGATCTCTAGAAGTATTCAGAAAATTTGGAATCATAACATATATAGCAGATCAGATCTAAACTAATATAGATTGGTTGGCCAATCCATGGATCACCACAATGAAAGGAAGGATCCAGTCACTAGGGATCTCTCCTCTAAAATGATGCCAAGTCTCCCTGTAACTCTGCTCTTGAAAATAACACAGTCATGGAAGAGGGACTACGATGTACACTCTGGAAATGCTTTGGCCAGCTACCAATATGTGGATCTGAAGCTCAACAACTAATGCGCTCTTCCAGGAGGTTAAAAGACACACTCACTGAGAAGAGGCACTAGTATATTATAGATCTGAGCAGATCTAGTGTTTCCACTTGCTGCAGCTTACAAGGACAGCCCAATCCTAAACAAGACTATGCTGTAGATGCAAGATATGGCTTGGGAAAATGCCGGATAATGGACTAGACAAACAAGACTCCTCCAAGAGCTGCTCAAGGAAGGAGACAGGAATCCTAAACAAGAAAACCCAATGAGGAATGTCTCAGCAAACAATACCTTCAGAGAATAATATCTTTAACAACCCCTTTCCTATTGTCCTCCTCCTCCTTTTATAATATGAAATCCTTTTCATACCCTAAACCACCTCAATGAGTTAGCTCCTTTCACAAGTGGAGCCTCCAAATAAAATTGCACTATGTATTCATGAGGTTCATTGTACCTAGACTGCATTGTTGATTTGGTCAAATTTGAGCCAGTCTCATGATTCAAACCCATTCACACCTACAAGAGTTTATTTACATGGTCCAGATATGTCTTTTTTTACATAGGCATTGATTTATTCATTGATTTTAGGAGTTTTACATGTCCTCCTTTATTCATTTATTCATGAAACAGAAAATAGAAAAAATTGCATATTCCTCTTAGCTGAAGCTAACTAGGAATATTATATTGACTGCCACATCAACCCTTGCTCATTCACCGAGGGAGAACTAGTCCTCTGCTACGATGTCGAAAAATAAGCCTAAGGGCCAGGAAAGTTTGAAACCTTGTGGAAAGGACCCTACATCATAAAACATTGTCTCCTCAAGGGGGCATACATCTTAAATGAACCGGATGGGACATGCCTCAGTAACCCCGTCAACGACCTTTACCTCAAGAAATTCTACCCATAAGGGCCAAGAAGGCCCTATCCTAGAGACAACATACACAAACCCAACCACTTTCAATTTTTTTGACCAAAATACTTATGCGCTCGAGCGTCACAATGGATTACCAACTGGACCCTTACTTTAGATTTGACGATGGAGCATCGCGATGGTCTCAAATTTTACCATCAGGCGCCTATTTCATCTATCACCCTGACCGATCACCACTCTGTACCAATGGTATGTGCATTGGTTCAGCAACAAACAATCAGGCAAAATATGACACCGTTATCAGACTTATGTGCGACACCCTCCATCAGGGCATACACCATATACATATCTACCTCGATTCCTAATTAGTAGTGTCGCAGTTAAAACAAACATTTGAGATACGAGATTCACATCTATTTAGAAAATATTTGCGTGCAAAAAGATTAAGAAAACAATTTGACTACATTAAATTCACACATGTACCAAGGATTCAAAACCAAACAACTGATTGCATAGCAAACAATATTCTAAAATGGAATGCATCTTGAATAGACCATGATACATAAAAAAAATAAAATAATAGATAACATAATCCATAACAAGAAACAGGGGGAACACCATGTAGAATTGCAAAAAATATCTCTCACATATATATCAAAATGTATGTGTCTGAGTACAAAAAATAGTATCCCTGACCCATCGGTCAACCCAAAAAGATACACATATAAGTCGTCAAAAAATAGGGGAATCGTCCTCAAAATGGGTTCTTTCCTCATGTACAAAATGACTCTAGGGCAGTGCTCCCCCAGGCGGGGCACTTGGACCCACTGCCACTCCTGGTACCACTACTTGAGCCACCGTCAATACCAAGAACGCCACCCGACGTAAAACTAACTGATAGTCCCTCTTTCAGGCCATCAAGGTCTCCAACCATACCTCCTTGAGGTCATTTAAAAAGCCTCGAGACGACATCCCCTGGGTCAAGTGGTCCATTCAATCCCAGGCATCCTCCAGAACTGACACCCACGTAGTCAGCTCAGCCATATGAGCCTCCACTGCATCAGCATGAGCCTCCGCTACATCGACACGAGCTCTCTTAGTTGTAGTATCAACAACAGACAAGCTGCTGCCCTCCCTTGAAGGGCCGACCTCACCACCGAGTGCCCCACCCTAAGGATGTGCAGGAACTACTCCCATCCCCCCAAGATCTCGTTGAGGCCTGTGAATAGGACCATGCCCAACCAATCGAGCCATAGGGAAACCAACCTCACCAAAATCTGCAAGAGTAACCAAAACTATGTTAGTGTCATCATAAATATACATATAAACATAAATACTCACATAAATGTAGAAAAAATAAAGACGTACTTGCTAGCCCCCAAGCGTAGCTAGGAGGGAGACCCATCTCTGGATCCCCCCGGAAGTTCATCCCTGCATATGGGAAGGGTGGAAATGTCTAAGGGTTGGCCTCAAACCAAGCCTCACTAGTGGCGTTCCAGTCACGCCCCACCATACCACCACCTCCTCGAGGCATCACAGGGGCCCACCTCCTCATGCGAGGCTCCCGTGGACCACCAGCAGGCACTGCCACCACCGATATCAACAACACCACTTTCTCGTACATGATGCTGCATAAAATAATAGCATAGGAAAATAAATTCAATCCATCCTGGACCTTGTAAAGTTGTGCCAGCATCCCGTCATAGCAGAAACGAGAAAAGTTGAAAAAATGCCCGACCCTCAGCTAGCGCAAGATCCCAACCTACAGGCCCGATGGCCGATGTGGAGCCGAAGACCATGATATTTTCACAATAGCCACCAAAGCACACAGCTCGGTCAAATCTGTCACCAATGTAATAGCTATGCACCCATCTGTAAGGGGCGCCCTGTCAGAGTGAAGCATATGGAACTGCTCAAAATCCACCCTCTTGGGAGGAAGTGGAAACCACAGTGCCTCACCCTGAGGCAACAGCTTGGTCACAAAGTAGATATCCATCTCAGGACAGATAGCAAGGTCACACCCACATTGTTATTACCTAAATCTACCTCAGGCTTAAGGAAGGCAAAGTCTAGGGTAACATCAAACCATGCTTAATCTGGTAGCTAGCCCTACCAGATCAGGAGAGGGCTCTCTCCGGGTCAATCTCAGCAAAAATAATCAATGAGGCTTGAGATGAATTGAAATAAAAGATAATTTTAGGCTAGGTATATATGTGAAAGAGTTTGATTTTGATTTTTGGGATTTTTTGGAATCAAAGGGAAAGGCAGATTTTGGGTCCGGGAAATGATCAGTTTTGCAGAGGGCTGAGTGGGGCAAGAAAGACAATTGTTTTGATGTTTCGAAATTGAATGAAATGGATAGATCAGACCAGTGAGGAGTTTAAGAGGGCAAGAGGCATTCAAGAATCCTCTTCAGATAGTTGAAAACATGGAAATTAAACAAAACTTCAAGGCAGAGCACTGCCAATCTAATGGATTCCACCTTTATCACTTATTTGTTTAATTTGAGAAGAAATGAGAAGGGAAATGATACACATGAAACTTCAGTAAACTTACAATCATAGAGAGAAACACACCATCAAAACATAGAGCCACATGGATCCCAAAGAGTGCTACAAACCCTGTTCTATTCCTTTGCCAAAACGCAGAGATGAAATGTACAATGAAGCTCTAGGCAATCCAAAGTGTCCAACCTATGCTAATGACTGAAAAATTACAAGATATAGACCAAAATAACTCATCCCCAGCCTCTAGGGGTCGAGCTCACTAGTTTAGGAGCTGTTTCAACAAGATCTAAACTAAGAACTGGAAAATAGGCAATGAAACAGCTTGCCTCTATAAGATAGGAAACTGATTCATTCAATTACATTTCACTTTTTGGTGAATGAATCTACTTGAATGAATAAAAATGTGCCAAAATTACATCAAAGTCATGAAATTACATCAAATTACATCAATATTTTCACATTTGGAGATAAAAAATTCAAACTGGCCAAAACTAGGTGAAAATCTGAGCTGCTGAGTGAAAAAGGAGCCAAATTTCCCAATGTGCCGCACCTGAAAATCTCTATGCGTAGCGCCACTTTAAGGCTGACTTTGAGGGCCTTCCCGAAGTCCAAATTGAGTGCAGGATAGATATTTGTAAATCTCTACCTGTATAATTTCCAACCCAAGTGTAATTTATGAATTTTGTTGCCATTTTCCCCTCCAGAAATCAAATCTCCCAACACTGCTTCCTGTGTGTCCAAAAAGTGGCAGAAAGGCCATTTTTAAGGTGTTTTTGACCCTTCAGGCAACCCAAAAATTGTAAAAATATTTAGGTAATGGGTAGGCATGCATAAATTTTTATGAAAAATATAGAAAAGCAAAGTTTTCTTCGATAGGAGCTACCAATTATAAGCGCGTGCCAAGTGGCGCTACGCGTCGGGCGGAAAAATCTGTGTCAAGGCCAAAAAAATCAAAATTGACAAAAAGTTTCCAAAATTTCTTGAAATTTGGGCTGAATGTCCACCATCAAGTGCTGTGCTAAGCCAAAGAATCTTCGGCCAAAATTTGGATTTTTTCATAATTTTTACGCCTTCTCGATGCCTTCTTCATTTATGTTGCCTGAGGTGAATATGAGGAGTTTGGTGTCTTTGGTTTTTGTTGCCAAATATGTGATAAAAAGTGAAGGAATATGGAGGCATGGGGTGGTGGAAATGATGGAAATAATATGCTATTATCAAGTGAAATTGTGAATTAAAGAGTTTGAGGCAGTCACTTGGTTTCTTGGAATAAACTTGGGGTTTGGGGAAATTTACAAGTGAGATGGGGATAATGGGAATGGGATCGGAATGATTGACTTGGGATACAAGATGAACAATGAAATGGGCTGTTGAGAGAAGATGAACAGTGACATGGGGAAAAACAAGGTGGATAATGGAAGCATTTGGCACACAACAAAATTCAAAACTCTAAAGGAGACAATCCTCAAACAAGAGAATAGGGTTTGAGTTTTTGTATTCAAATCTTCATAATCAATCTCATAATCAATAAAAAATACTTGTTCATGAGAAATGGAGTGATTGCATGGAATTAATTGGACCAAGATAAACTGGGAAAATTTGATGAGTTGGAAGAAATAGCAATGAAGTTGCTTTCTGCCATGTGCGTCGCGCAACAACCCAATGCGTAGCGCCACAACCCAATGCGTAGTTCCTTTTTTCAGGAGGCTTTTGGAGGCCTTATCGGTGTCATAATTGGGCATATGATAGTTAGTTGGAAATATAATCGAGTCTAATTTACAAACCAACTGGAATTTTTCAATTTGGAGTTCATTTTCCCTGTCAAAAATCAAATCTCCCAAGACTGGTCAAAATGAGGAGAATGAGGCTGCCTCAAGGCAGAGTGCTGTTGCAGTCAACTTTGGAAGGTCTTCCTCAACTCCAAATTGAGAACATGATAGCTCATTGGAAATATATTTGTGTCTAGTTATCATTTGACTCATCAAGAAAGTCATTTGGCCAACCAAGCTAGGAGAAATATTGATTTTCCCAAGGTCACTTCAGAGGTGCATCAATTCTCCTGAGGCGACTGTATTTTTGAAATTTATCTAAAAAAATGACACCTTTGTAAAAATTGAAGGAGGGTTTTCTTCCTTGGCCTATTTGGGACAAAAACCTCTCTCATTTTTCCCAAATGCATCTTTTATTGCTCAGGAACATCATTGGAGTAAAACCTATCCTGATGTGTGGAACAAGGGATTTTTCGAAATGAAGCGAAATGAAGGGGATAAGGGGCTTATAAATTCTTTAGAAAATTTTGGGAAGTAGGGAGGGATGTTAGAAAGTAGGGGAATGTGGAATTTTAGATATTGAGTGAGGGGAAGGGGTCCAAAAGGGAAAAACACAGGCCTAGCCTAGAAAATTGCCAAGTTGTAGCAAGAAACTAGGGTTTGTGCAAAAATGAGGAATTTGGGGGATATCAGTGATGGGAAGTGTTTAATAAGGTACATTATGGATAAGGAATGGTGTATGAACATCAGGATACAATTTTTTCTGATGATTTGACCATCCAAGAGAAATTACCTCCAAAACCCTAGGGGAGGGAAATGAACCTTACCTAGGCACAACTGAAGCATGAACAAGGTGTAAAATGACCCAATGGAACTTGAAATGATGATGAAAACCATCTGAATGATGGTACACTCAGCTGAATGGTGACATGGACTGACATTTGGACAACTTTGAAAGGAGTGAAAACAAACCCTAGACCTAATACCTAGTGACCAAATTTTACTTGAAGACTCACTGAAATGACAAAATTTGACCTTAACACCTTAAAATCACCTTGTAAGAGCGTGTTTGATCACTGGAAGAGGGCTGCAAAAACTGACACTAACATTGGCTCCAATGGGGATGGTAGCTCCTTGGAGGTGCCAAGAACTACAGATCTTTGGAAAGCAGACAGTGCCTTCATCCATTGGGCAATGGAGTCAAAAACTCAAGCTGAAATGCATGAATGAAAACTGATGACTTGACGACACAAATTAGCTCTCACTCAAATAAAAACTGACTCGATACTTAAACACAACCGAAAAACTGGAAAATATTCTCAAAGTAGAACTTATTCATCACAACCTACTCTAACAGTTTCATTCATCACCTAATCAAGTGAAATGAAACAACCAATGCAACCAAGTAAGTATTCCAGATGCTGTTTTAATTCTCCGCAAGTGCTCGTTTATGAAAAACAAGAGAGAAATACTGAAAGGCAACTCCCATGAAAACTTATGAACAGATCCGTTGAATACTATGGATTCTCTATCCGCCTCCAAAAACACTACATAAGGATCTTGAATTTCATGCACACTGGGACTTAGCTCATCCAATGGATTACTTTTCTTCTCCTCATACCATGAATGCAAACTTTGATCTGAGCTTTGTGAAGAGACTCCTGCTAAAAATGACAAAGAGACTGGCTGCCGGATCAAGTTTATATCAGCACACGTTTCAAGCTTACATATAGTCAATGGAGAAAGACTTTGACTGCAAACATCATCCAACACATTAGCTATTGGATCGTGAAAAACTTGAAAATACTGCTGCAACCCATTTTCTATTGGTTCTTATGAGATTACATTATTTCCTACAGGCTGCTCATTTGAAGATATACTATGCAATTTACCCTTCAAAAACTGAAATGATTCAAAGAAAAATGGCATGGAATCATCTTGTATCATTTGATCGTATGTGCCAGCTTCCATGTCTTCATCTGCAACTTGAAAATCAATGGCATTCGGGGGTTGCAAATATGGATATGAGAAGTCCTGAACAAGGTTTTCATTGCCCTCAATATGGTCCAAATAAAGACTTGTTGACAGTTGATTTCTGATTGCATGGAAGTTGTCTCTAATGAACTGAAACGAGTCAAAACAAAAAGGCAAAGATCCTTCACTTACTTCAAAATTTGCTGCACTTTCCTTGTCACTGTCATAGCTGATATGCATTGGTTGATCACTGTACTTGAGCTACTGAAAGTGAACTTCCTCCTTCCACAAACTAGCTGCTGATTTGTCTGCAAGATTAGCTTATGTTTGGAGAACATAATCATCATCATACTGATCAAACTGAGGAAAATCATCAGTATAAAACACATCATCAAGCATACATGTCAAATCAATAGATCTCTCTTCTCCAAGATGATCTACAAAACAATCATTATGACAACTGGAATAAGAAACAAAATGTTTTGGATCAGCAACTTGTTCTTCTTCAATCAGCAAGCCATGGGCTTGAACATTATACTCATTCCTTGTAATGATCCTTTGCATCATCTCTTCCACTGCACTTACCAACATGTCAAGCTTTACCTCTAGAGATGTCAATTTCTTTGGATCTATGTTTTTCATCTCTTCTTCTTTCAACTTTGCCCTTCGGATCCGCAAATGAGCCTCTACATCTACTGCACTGTTCTGCATCTCTTCAAGTGTTGCAAGATTCCTTTCTCTCAGCTGAAACTCCATTTCTGGATCAAAGGCACTCGGGTAGTGCAAGAGAGAAAATCCAAGAGGAGGTCTTACATCTACTGGCATCGAATAATAAACTTGGTTAAATCTGGTAGAAAACTGTTGTACTATCTCCCCTGGCAGTCTTTTCAGCTGGTTATACTCTTCTATAATCAAGAAAGGGTTCTGTCTGACCACCCACCTGTCGAGGAAAACTTTGACGAACTGTTGGAAATCTGAGATGCTCACATCAGGAAGGGCTTTGAACCAACTCTTGACTTTGCCTTAAAAAGAAAGAGAAAAAATCCTAATACTGACATCCTCTTCATCAACTTCAAAAAGGTCAAGAAAAGGCTCAAAATTCAGAACATGTCTCTCAGTAGTGATGTTGTCATGTTCACCATCAAATATTGGTAGATATAGGTCATGATTTTTAGGGAAAGCATGGGATATAGGAGGTAAAATCAGAGGCTTGTATCGATCTGGAATTTTACAATGTATAGGGGTATGTACAGAAGGTATAGAATCAATATTGGTCTCTTGAGGTTCATCATTTTGAAGACGGTCATCAAAAGATTCAGAAGAAAGGTCTTGACCAAGCTCACAAGCATGCAAATCTTTGGTATTCACAATTTTCAAAGGGAAGGAATCAAATGTAGGTCGATGATATTTTCTCAAATACAATATACTTTGCAAAGTCTTCTTGACATTCTCGGGAAAAGAGAAGAAATAGTTTATGACAAATAACAAAATGTCTTGGATGAAATTCCAACTTGAATACCTGATCTTTCCATATTGTCCTTTCATGTTTCTGTTGGTTAGGTTCATCCTCCAGTGGAGTCCTTGGATCTGATCTCGAAACTGATTTAGAGTCGACAGGTGAATTATTTCAGCCTTGCGGTGTCTGATCGTTGTCCACCATCAACAATTAGATCTGAACTTGATTACATTTTACCGAGGAACTAGATGTTCATTTCATAAACTAGACCGAAGATTGACTAAAGCAGCATTCATCTACTTTCGCTAATGAAAAGCAAGAGTGTTTCGAAGGCTACCTGACTAACTTCAAGCTCCGTCTGTAGTTTATAAAGCAAACAACAAAATTTTCTTCCCATTATGTTCACCACTATGTTATTACCTAAATCTATCTCAGGCTGAAGGAAGGCAGAGTCTAGGGTAACATCAAACCATGCTTAATCTGGTAGCTAGCCCTACCAGATCAGGAGAGGGCTCTCTCCGGGTCAATCTCAGCAAAAATAATCAATGAGTATTGAGATTACTTGAAATAAAAGCTAATTTTAGGCTAGGTATATATGTGAAAGAGTTTGATTTTTATTTTGGGGTTTTTGTTGGAATCAAAGGGAAAGGAAGATTTTGGGTCCAGGAAATGATCAGTTTTGCAGAGGGCTGAGTGGGGCAAGAAAGGAAATTGTTTTGATGTTTATAAATTGAATGAAATGGATAGATAAGACTGGTGAGGAGTTGAAGAGGGCAAGAGGCATTCAAGAATCCTCTTCAGACAGTTGAAAACATGGAAATTAAACAAAACTTCAAGGCAGAGCACTGCCAATCTAATGGATCTCACCTTTATCACTTATTTATTTAATTTGAGAAGAAATGAGAAGGGAAATGATACACATGAAACTTCAGTAAAATTAAAATCACAGAGAGAAACACACCATCAAAAAATAGAGCCACATGGATCCCAAAGAGTGCTACAAACCCTGGTCTATTCCTTTGCCAAATTGCAGAGATGAAATGTACAATGAAGCTCTAGGCAATCCCAAGTGTCCAACCTATGCTAATGACTAAAAAATTACAAGATATAGACCACACTAACTCATCCCCAGCCTCTAGGGGTCGAGCTCACTAGTTTAGGAGCTGTTTCAACAAGATCTAAACTAAGAACTGGAAAATAGGCAATGAAACAGCTTGCCTCTATAAGATAGGAAATTGATTCATTCAGTTACATTTCACTTTTTGATCAATGAATCTACTTGAATGAGTAAAAATGTGCCAAAATTACATCAAAGTCATGAAATTACATCAATTTACATCAAGAGTTTTACATTTGGAGATAAAGAATTCAAACTAGCCAATACTAGGTGAAAATCTGAGCTGCTGAGTGAAAAAGGGCCAAATTTCCCAATGCGCTACGCCTGAAATTTCTATGCGTAGCACCACTTTGAGAATGATTTTTAGGGCCTTCCAGAAGTCCAAATTGAGCACACGATAGCTAGTTGGAAATATCTACCTATCTACCTTCCAACCCAAGTAGAATTTCAGAATTTGGTTGCCATTTTCTCCTCCAAAAATCAAATCTCCCAACACTGCTTCCTGTGTGTCCAAAAAGTGGCAGAAAGGCCATTTTTAAGGTGTTTTTGACCCTTCAGGCAACCCAAAAGTTGTCAAAATATTTAGGTAATGGGTAGGAATGCATAAATTTTCATGAAAAATCTAGAAATGTAAATTTTTCTTCAAGAGGAGCTACCAATTATAAGCGCGCGCCAAGTGACGCTATGCGTCAGGCGGAAAAAATCTGTGTTAAGGCCAAAAAAATAAAAATTGACAAAAAGTTTCCCAAATTTCTTGAAATTTGGGCTGAATGTCCACCATCAAGTGCTATGATAAGCCAAAGAATATTCGGCCAAAATTTGGAGTTTGTCATACTTTTTACGCCTCCTCGATGCCTTCTTCATCTATGTTGCCTAAGGTGAATATGAGGAGTTTGGTGTCTTTGGTTTTTGTTGCCAAATATGTGATAACAAGTGAGGGGCTATGGAGGGATAGGGTCATGGAAATAATGGAAATAATATAATATTATCAAGTGAAACTGTGAATTAAAGAGTTTGAGGCAGTCACTTGGTTTCTTGGAATAAACTTGGGGTTTGGGGGGAATTTACAAGTGAGATGGGGATAATGGGAATGGGATCGGAATGATTGACTTGGGATACAAGATGAATAGTGAAATGGGCTGTTGAGAGAATATGAACAGTGACATGGGGAAAAACAAGGTGGAGAATGGAAGTATTCGGCACACAACAAATTTCAAAACCCTAAAAGAGACAATCCTCAAACAAGAGAATAGGGTTTGAGTTTTTGTATTCAAATCTTCATAATCAATCTCATAATCAACACCAAATACTTGTTCATGAGAAATGGAGTGATTGCATGGAATTAATTGGACCAAGAGAAACTGGGCAAATTTGATGAGTTGGAAGAAATAGCAATGAAGTTGCTTTCTGCCATGTGCGTCGCGCAACAACCCAATGCGTAGCGCCACAACCCAATGTGTAGTGCCTTTTGGCAGGAGGCTTTTGGAGGCCTTCCCAGTGTCCAAATTGGGAACGAGATAGCTCGTTGGAAATATTATTGAGTCTACTTTCCAACCCAACTAGAATTTTTCAATTTGGAGTTCATTTTCCCTGTCAAAAATCAAATCTCCCAAGACTAGTCAAAATGAGCCGAATGAGGCTACCTCAAGGCAAAGTGCTGTTGCAGTAAAATTTTGAAGGTCTTCCTCAACTCCAAATTGAGCTCATGATATCTCATTGGAAATATATTTGTGTCTAGTTATCATTTGATTCATCAAGCAAGTCATTTGGCCAACCAAGCTAGGAGAAAGCTTGATTTTCCCAAGGTCACTTCAGAGGTGCATCAATTCTCCTGAGGTGACTGTATTTTTGACATTTCTCTGAAACCATGACACCTGTGTAAAAATTGAAGGATTTTTTTCTTCCTTTGCCTATTTGGGACAAAAACCTCTCTCATTTTTTCCAAATTCATCTTTTATGGCTCAGGAACATCATTGGAGTAAAACCTATCCCGATGTATGGAACAAGGGATTTGTCGAAATGAAGCGAAATGAAGGGAATAAGGGGCTTCTAAATTCTTGAGAAAATTTTTGGAAGTAGGGAGGGATGTTAGAAAGTAGGGGAAAGTGTAATTTCAGAGATTGAGTAAGGGGAAGGGGTCTAAAAGGGAAAAACACAGGCCTAGCCTAGAAAATTGCCAAGTTGTAGCAAGAAACTAGGGTTTGTGCGAAAATGAGGAATTTGGGGGATCTCAGTGATGGGAAGTGTTTAATAAGGTACATTATGGATAAGGAAAGGTGTATGAACATCATGATACAAGTTTTGCTGATGATTTGACCATCCAAGAGAAATTACCTCCAAAACCCTAGGAGAGGGAAATGAACCTTACCTAGGCACAACTGAAGCATGAACAAGGTGTAAAATGACCCAGTGGAACTTGAAATGATGATGAAAACCCTCTGAATTATGGTACACTCAGCTGAATGGTGACATGGACCGACATTTGGACAACTTTGAAAGGAGTGAAAACAAACCCTAGACCTAATACCTAGTGACCAAATTTTACTTGAAGACTCACTGAAATGACAAAATTTGACCTTGACACCTTAAAATCACCTTGTAAGAGCGTGTTTGATCACTGGAGGAGGGCTGCAAATACTGACACTAACACATGTAATACAAACACCTTGCACCGCCTGTTCCAATGCTCGATCAGGTAATGCAAAATCGGTTTTGTGACCGAAGAAGGTCATTCTCTAAAAAATTTAGGAGACCCCATTGCACCAACTGTTGGCATGCCTCACCATCGGTGGCTAAAGAAGTACAAAGCTTGATCCAATCCCTCTCCCTCCACAAAAACTTGTCATTAAAACAGGAGCACATTAGGAGCATAAAAGCATCAAAAATAGGAAAAAATTTCAAAAACATTTGGACAAAATTTGCCTCAACCTTCCATGCACCTGTCCCTCAGACAAGAGTGTGGAAATCATGCATGTATTTCTCACAATCACGTAGAATTCATGCCCAAGGCCAAGAAAAGTGCACATAAGGCATGCAAAAAACTAATTTTTTGCGCAGAAGAAGCGCTCTTACCCTGATTGCCCATGCAATCGAGGGTAAAACTAGCTCAAAATATGTACAAACCAGTATTGTATGGACCCTAACACCCTTAGAATAATAAAAATAAAATGTAGGACATCATGGAGTTCACCTGGGCATAATATCACCAATCCCTAGTACTCAGGTTGACCGCAATAGCAAGAATTGCTCCGCAGAAGCCTCTGACCTCTCAATACTCAACATACAGAAATGAATTTTATTAGGGCCATATTCACCTATATATCTCTCTTTTCAAGAAATTTTGAGGACCATAACGAGAGCTCATAAGGTCCAATCACCAGACCAAAAGCAACACTGTGATCAACATGCCATAATGCCCAAAGGTGATGCCACACATTCGCACCCCCGAAAAAATAAATTTTCAGCGTCGACGGGTATGCCCTCTCTCATCTTCTTTAAAAAAAAAAAAGAACATGTCTTTCAATAATATTTGATAAAGAAGATTCTTTCACTTGGGGTAGTTTTTTTTATAGGTAGTACGCAAACCATCCACAACTCCATCCACTTAAAGTTCCAGAGCAGGTATCATTCTACCCCCAGCATGATAGAGTCCCAAAAAAAACTGCATATCCTGACATCATTTCTCCATCAGAAATAATCCATAGGTTCCACACATCCGACCATGTTTATCATCACCTCACCTTGCACATGATAAGCATCCTTGTTGGTTGGTAGAGCCTTCCCCCCCATGGCACTCATCACCCATAGTAGACCATATATCACAACAATTGTGATGCCATGGCCACACCATTGTAGTCCGAGAAGCACCTCATGCCCATTCACTCGCCATGCATAAGGTAAAGTTTTACGATATGAAATAAAACCCCTTTCCCGGATGACCAGGTTGTACAAGTAGATCAAAAGCATTGTAATATTCCCACTTAGCCCAAGCTAATGGGAATATTCAATTTTGCTTTGTCTTTTTTTAATTTTCATGTTGATGAATAAAATGTGAAGAAGGACATGTAAAACTCATAAAAACATCAAAAGAAATTAGTGCCCAATGTAAACAAGGTTAAATCCGGGCCATTTTATAAAACACACTTGAGTGTGAAAGAGGTTGATCACTTGACCAAGTAAACCATGACCATATCTACAATGCAGTCTAGATGCATTGAACCTCCTTGAGGCACAACGCAGTTCTAGATGGAGGCTCTACATGTGAAAGGAGCTAAATTGATGAAGTGGTTAAAGGTTTTACAAGACTCCTAACTTATAAAAGGAAGAGGAGGGCAACATGAAGGGGGTTGTTGAAGATATCTTTTTAGAATAGTGCTACTTAGCACTTGGGTGTTCCTGGTCGGTAGTACCACCTCCTTCCTAGAGCAACTCTTGGAAGAGTTTTGCTTGTCTTGTCCAGGGAAAATTTTAAGAACCCCCCTAAATTTATATATATAATAAATGGGAGAATCCCCATGATACATAGGAAAAATGGAAGGTGATTTTATTAATAATATAATATGTATATATAATTTTTTGGTGAATCTCTCACGAGATTATATCATCTTGTAAAATCATGGCGAATCACCAGTACAAATGGCGAATCACTACTACAAAATGGTGAATCATTGTCTAGTGGAGTTCAGGGTGTTGGTTCCAATGAAGATATGGTAGTTGAACCAGGAGTAGAAGGAAGAGAACCACCGAGACCAAGCATGGCACATGGTGACTCGTGAGGGAAGTAGGTCTTGTGCAATTTGGAAAACGTGTTCTTCTAGTTCTGCTAAGCGTAGTGTTGTTTCTCATGCTACTACTAGCACTGATATTGAGGTTGGAGAGGAGTTTCAACAAATTGGGATCTTTGTAGATCATTTTGTTTAAAAAATCCTCCAACACAAAGGCCCATGCCTCTACCTAGTACCGATTTCTTCAATGAGTAGAACAAGTCGAACAAAAATTAAAACTCCAATAACTAATGAGCAGAGTCAATACGAAAATCCCAACACACCTCCAAACCGATAGTTGTGCCTCACTGTCTGCTACGCACATCCAAACCGATTCATCTCATGGTAGAATTTGCTCATGGGAATGGATCGGGGAATTTGAGGGGGCGGTATCATAAATTCACGAAGCTCAACTCATCCCTCCACATTCCAATGAAACAATGGAGATCGGCTCTCCTCCACGCATATAATCACCAACAGGCACCAACAGTTACACAACTATTACACAATCTAGGCCTCTCACAAGTTTGACTGGTGATGGCGCTTGACTAAAAACTTTAAAAATAAAAGTTTGACCAGGCGAACTAGTATTCAATTTTTTATCTTGTAATTAAAGATTTCATCATCCCAATATATAAAAATACCATCAAACGAACATTATGCACTCCACTCATAAAACAGTTCAGGATAAGAGAAAATGTAACTTCTCATTCCATTCATAACACAACTCATGAAAAGAGAAAGTGCAACTTCCCATAATGGTGAAACAAAAGGAGGAACTTTAATAATGATAAAACAATTGCAAAGTGTGGGGTATCCCACTTTTTATTCACACACCAAACTGCCCATCAACAACTTACTTGCACTTGTCCTTGCCAGAAATCAGGAAATTGATTTTACATTAGAAATTAATGAAAAAAACTACATATGGTAGAGAGCCTTAGTCACCAGTTAAAATTTTAATGCTGGTCATTATGGAAATCGACTTATTGCCAACTATCCAAACCTTGAAGTGAAAATTAAATTACAATATGTACAAAAATGGATATAGTTTGAACATGTAAACTCCCCAAGTTTTCTTGTGCCCCTCATTCGTGGCTATTGTTAAGCTATAACATGGGAAACCCCCCCTTCCATTACAGTTCGTTGCTTAGGGTTGCACGGTTTCCATATCCAACCATCAATCTAGTCAGCTTATTAGTATTCAAACGTTGTTGGTAGACCATTTTTTTTTCAAATCTGTTACCAAATTATGAAAAAAATCAAATAAATAATGAATTCATGATTATCTTTCGAGAGTATCTATGTATGATTAATTTCATTGTGACATAATAGCTAAAGAAAAAATATCATTAGGTAAGCAACCCAATTTAAATCTCGAAGATACATAATCTTCAGTGATTTCAATAACTTAACAATAATTAATTGCTCTGTACCTGTTAGGGAATGGTATCAGGTGTGGCAAACGAGTATCTTTGTATGATTAATTTCATTGTGACATAATAGCTAAAGATAAAATATCAATAGGTAAGCAACCCAATTTAAATCTTGAAGATACATAATCTTCAGTGATTTTAATAACTTAACAATAACTAATTTCTCTGTACCTATCAGGGAACGGTATCAGGTGTCGAAAACTCTGTGCGAAATTGACAGCATCTTCTGCATTACTGACTATTTGATTGAAACAGATATATCTCCCATAGGCAGATGGATCTTCATAAGCACATATATGAGCATTCTCTAGAAACTTTATGTCCACACTAGCTAAAGTGCCCTTCTCATACATTTGTGTAGCCCCTGCCGTCACAAAGACTAGAAACTGTAAATAAACTAGCTAATATTTTTCACTTCCATAGATTAGATCCTCTCCAAGGGATTAATATACCAATAGATTAGATCCTCTCTAAGGGATTACTATACCATATTTGTACATTATAGAACAGAGTCTATTTGGTATGCAGATCTCTCACCCTCACCTTTAAGATATGCAATGATAGATCCTGAGCTTTTGTATGTGATACTAGGTCCCACAATCAGAGATGCATTGATTTTCACCATATTCAACCCTCTGTCCATGGCCAGCGCCCATGCAGCCCTCTCTGATAGTGTCTTGGCTAATGCGTACCATAACTGTGAACATGAAATTTTGCATAATTAGAACATGAATACCACAGATCACTTCAAGGCTTGAAATACTTCTTTGAACTCCACAATCTTTGAGAAACACCCAAATTTTATACATATACCCCTTAAAAAAAATCAATACCCCACCACGATGTATTTAGCTTATCTATGTAAAAATACATATACTTAGCACAAAGCCATTTTAGCCCTGCTTCAGTATGCACCAAAGATTTAGAAAAAGGCTACATATGTAGACTTTCTCAGTATTTGATGCATTTATAACATGGGCAACTTCAAGGACAAAAATGAATTGGATATGGATTGTTGCATATAGAGAAGATATATGCACTCTGTTCTCTATGATGTGGTATCACTTCGGCAATATTAAGAGACAAAATATCAATTGGATATGGATTGTTGCAGGGTTAGCTGCAATATGTAGCATGTATTATCATTTGAGCAATTTAAAAAAGCCGAAAGCTAATTGGATATGGATTTATGGACTAAGAGAAGCAAGAGGCATTGTACAGCTCAGTAAAATGATAGTGGACAAACTAAAATATGAAAGAGTCAATTGGAATTATATTTATCTCTTATGATTGGAAGGAGTGATTATGCTTACCCACCCAGGTCCTAGTTTCAATTGTTACAAATGACATGTTGAGTTAATATTAAGTATACTACTATCATGGCTTCCACACTATTGTAATTGGCCTTGGAAAACTGTAGATGCAAACGTTGAAGTTATTTATTAGATTAACTAATCTGATCAAAGCACTTGTAGATGGAAAATGCTAAGTTACTTACTAAATTAAGTAAATAATCAGACTAACGCTATCGAACATACCGTTCAGTTAGATATCGTTAACAAGTTAAAAGGAAAAACTAATAAATCAGTCCACTTTACTTAGATTGTATAATAAACTAATATTTTGTCATATAAAAAATCAGATATACAGACCTTCAATTTCCTGCAAGATTTGCATCACTTGAATGCCTCTCATCAAGGGCATTAACCTTGCAATCTCCATCTTCTCTCCAAATAGCTACAACCACAGAAGAAGTGAACACAACCTTCTCAATGGTCTTGGTCTGAGCGCACGCTTCCACTGCATTATGGGCTGCTTGTACTTCAAGTTCTACCATCACTTCCTGTATTGCACAATTCCACATTAGAATGACTAATTTATGTCAATTACGTAGCTGTTGTAGATGCCTCTTTGGAGAAACTCTTAGCCTACCTTCCCTTGGGATGAAAATAATTTTTAGTTCAAAAATAATCAGTCTAAAATATTTTTCTACCCACCCAGATATTAGGGGTTGCACAATCAAACAGGTCTATTTTTTAATAGTTTTCAACTGTCTTAGACACATGCTCAAGTTTTTTTTGTCAGCATAGACACACTTTGGCTACAATTGCTAAGGGCAATCATCTATTCCATCCAGACTTGACCATGTCAAAATTGAGAATAGATCATTATTTTGTTTGACAAAGAAATCATCTGTTTACTTCCATTTTTTCCCTTTCTGGATTAGTTTCTCCTTGTTAATTCTAGTGAAAGATTTATTTTTCTATGTCAAATGTGATGGGAAAACTAGTAGAAGCTTCTGAAGCAAAACAGGTTCCAAATTTTGCCTCAATGTATAATTATTTCCCTGCATCTCAATGTCAATGAATATTATATTCTCTATAATAATGCAGAAATTTTTTCCAAAATATTGGAATATATTTATTTTTTTCAATTTTCCCAACCCAAGAAATAACCCAAACAAATCTCAAGTTTTTCCTAGTTCTAAAAAAATCACAATTTCAAAAAAATCACTGGAGTATTTAATTAGTGCCAATAAATATTTCATGGATTTCCCTGCTTGGGTAGATGTCAAGTATGAGTAGGAGTGGCTGGTAGTAGAGGATGTCCTTAACCAGCCACTACAGGATGGAAAAAGTCCTGTACCAGACTCAGTACCCACCACTATGTTTGACTCTAGCCACAAAACCTTCCACTACTAGAGGATGACCCAATATATATTCCCACTAAAGGAGTAGAGGCATTGATAGTAGATACTAGATCATTTGGAATCTTACACCTTTTATATATGTATCTTCTTTTCATATGGTATGGCAATATGATTATACCTTAAGTGTGATGATGCCTTTTTGTTCTGAAGCTTCTTGCTATCAACAGTATACCACAAGGTTTAGGCTTGTTGATGCCTTTTAGGAATTTAGGTACCCGTCGCAATAGCGATGCTTTTTCCGCCGTCGGTATAACGACACTTATATGCGCGCCACATAAAAATACGAAACTTATATGCGCGCTACATAAAAATTCGAAACTTATATGCGCGCTACATAAAAATGATTTTATTGTTTCGTATGTGTCGCAATAGCTACATTAACGTCTGATATGACGCGCGCATTCGCCCTCCGCTCTTGCAGAACAACATTCACCCTCAGCTCTTGCAGAACAGCATTTGCCCTCAGCATTCGCGCTCAGCTCTTGCAGAACAGCATTTGCCCTCAGCATTCGCCCTCAGCGTTCGCCCTCGGCTCTTGCAGAACAACATTCGCCCTCAGCTCTTGCAAAATGGTAAGTTCTTACTGCAGGCCCTTCCTCCTATAGTAGGGTTGACTCTATTTGGGTTTTTTTGGTCAATTCCATTGGATTGTGTTAGGCTGTAGGGTTCTCTCTAGATTTCAAGAATCAAGATTCAATACTCTCTATTATCTTCATCACCCAATACAAGATTTAAATTTTTCCCAAAGAAACGCTTATTAATTTGGCAGCCATTATTTCTCCCTGCTTTAAAAACCCTACATTTAAATGAAAACAAGCATTGCATTTCAACTACAAAAATCTATTAGTGTTCAAATGTACATGTGTGCTACATTAACGTCCGATATCACGCGCGCATTCGCCCTCCGCTCTTGCAGAACACCATTCGCCCTCAGCATTCACCCTCAGCTCTTGCACGAAAGATTTCCGCCCGCATTCGCCCCGAGCTCAGCAGGTATCAGCACCACCCTCGCATTCGCCCGAGCCTGCGAACATCATCTCGACCTCGGATTCGCCGTCTCTTAGAATAGCATTCGCCCCGCATTCGCCCCTCGCCCTTGTAGAATAGCATTTTCCTCAAGATTCACCCGCATTCGCCCTCAGCTCTTGCAGAACAGCATTCGCCCTCAGCTCTTGCAAAATGGTAAGTTCTTACTGCAGGCCCTTCCTCCTATAGTAGGGTTGACTCTATTTGGGTTTTTTTGGTCAATTCCATTGGATTGTGTTAGGCTGCATGGTTCTCTCTAGATGTCAAGAATCAAGATTCAATACCCTCTATTATCTTCATCACCCAATACAAGATTTAAATTTTTCCCAAAGAAACGCTTATTAATTTGGCAGCCATTATTTCTCCCTGCTTTAAAAACCCTACATTTAAATGAAAACAAGCATTGCATTTCAACTACAAAATCTATTAGTGTTCAAATGTACATGTGTGCATCACTTGTGTAGGGTATTCCTTTTCCACTTTCACATTATCCAAGAATGTGTGCAATATAGTTCATATTTTTTGTGATTTAGATTGTCTTGAAAAAGGAAAGGTAAATTATTTCCCATGGAAAAAGAAGGTTTTCCCTTTTTATAGGTTGTTTGGACTTACGTGGAAAAATTTATGGTATGCCTTTCATTTTATGTAGTTTAAATTTGAATTAACAGATTATTCTACATGAAAATATAATTACCTATGTGATGTCCTTCATCACTAATTAAAATTATAGGCTTTCAATTTCCTAGACTCTAACTCATCTGATGCTAAATTCTAGGTTCTCATTGGTGGATCACTTTTCCATTGATTTCCTTTCCCTCTGGATCTTGTCATACTTTAAAAGTCATCAATGATACATATATTATTTCAGGTATCCCAAAAGGCTTTATAGTAGAACATATTGTGAAGTTTTTTTTGACACTTGAGGATTCTTTTTAGAACTGCAACGTGGTCTATGCTATCGAGTTATATATCAAGCAACTTGTCCTTAATAACCACACTATGAGGTAGGTTCAACCAGTTTGAACTCGTTGGGACATAGCATATGAAGTTGTGTGATGAGTCCATATCACAGGTCTATTATGGTGAAAAAAGTGAAGACATGTAATGATAGTTATTATGTTAACATTACTAGAAACATTTTCGAAATTATCCATGCTATCAAGATGTCAAAATTCTAGGCATTAGGTGTCAATACTTGTAGCTAATAGATAATAATAATAATATAAAAAAATCACAACTTTATTCTTGAAATATGATTGTTACACATTGGTAACCTAGTTCATGAGTTATTATCACCCAAAGATTGCAAAACAAACTTAAAATATAAATTAAACCAACATGAGAATCCAACTAAGGGTTTCTCGACAAAATCATGCCATAACCTGGCATTTTGAAACCCAAATTTGAATCCATCATAAGTAATACAATGAAAACTCAGATGGATTTTCAATGCATGTTTGCATGCTACATTTATTCTCTGTCTAGATATAATTTTTTAAATGGAACCATTAGTCAAGCCCACAGTCCTTTTTTTGTGAAAAATTTTAGCTCTATTTGAGCTCTTTTTTGCTCCACCACCTCCATAAAGTTTAAACATATGCAAACATATATCATGATCTTGGAATTCCATTACATATGTATGTGCCAATGTTCCATAATCATGCCCCATCATCAATTTAAGAAATTTCCATTGAATATCAAATTATGGAGGGGGGAACTTTTTGCTGCAACATTTGGCTCAAAATCAGGGACCATCTCCATATGAGGTGAATGAGAACTATAGATATTTGAAGAAGTATATTAGTGCCTTTTCCTCTGGCCATGGAGTCATATACAGTCATCCATCACAAAAATTTGTCTTTGTTCATTCTCACCTTGAAAGATGCAAAAATTCATGCCCTAATTGAAATGACACTAAATTTGAAAGATATAATAAAAATGCAAGCTAGAAGTGCCCTATTAATACAAAGGGAAAACCTTCCTACCTACCCTAACTGAGATAAATTTTGATTGAATAGGAAACATGATATTTCCTATGGAGTTTATCCAACAACTTGTTAAATGTATGGGACTAAATCATGCATTTGATTTCCAGGGAAACATGTGCATGAAGAGAAAAAGTGCAGAATTAATGGAAAATTCATACATGCCACTTATAAAAACTACACCGAAAGGTCAAAAAATACTTAAGGCCTTAACTTAATTTGAATCCAAAAATGACAAAACAGGATTAGTGAAAACACGAGAGTGGTGTGGGTGAACACCATAAATAAAAAGTGAGGATACCTTTCCCCAAGATGCCTTTGTCACCGTTGTATGAAAACATGTTTTCCTTTCCCTTTATACATGCAAGTGAATGCATTATAGGTATGGTGTTTTCCCAGAATAGGAGAAGCCTAATTAAATATATCATTCATGGATTGAATGTTTGGGTGCCTTAATGTGCAATGACATGTTTCCAGGACTGAATTCAATGCAAGGCATATTTGAAACTCTAACTCTGTCTTCCGGTGTCTTATTATAAATTATTTCAGTTTTCATTTTGTGTTTTCAAGTTAGATATTTTTTTCAAGTTTTTACATTTATAATTTTATTGCAATGTGGCAGACTGATCAGAGCAGTGCAGGAACAACCCCGAGACGGGATGATCGCGGAAAGAGGCCAGCGGAAGAACATGTAAAGTGCCAGCATTGCTCTATCTTCAAGTATTTTAGTTATTTACATAATTGAAATAATATTAATTTTGCTCAAATATGCAGACACCTAGCCATGGTACGCCTGATGATTCCCTCTTTGAGGAAGAGCTTTCTTCATCCCTATCTCCAGTGTTCTTGTTGCAAAAAAAGGCACGAGATGCAAGGTCGGAATTTAATACTTTGATAGACGTGCCTCAAACACCTGAAACAGAAGAGAGGATACAACATCTTATGAGGCAGCTAGAAAGATATCAGGTAATAATAAAAATTCAAAAGGATATTTTTTTTGTTCTGCATGAGATGAATTGTGATAGTTTGATTTTTAATTTCTACATTGACTAAACTAACAAAAAATTCTTTTGTATGTAGCGTTTTCTGGCATTTGCTGAACCCGATGTTGGTGGTAGTGGGACACAAGGGTAAGAGATTGCCCAACAACCCTCTCATACACCTTCTACTCCTTTAGGTGCCAGCCAAGAAACACACCCTGCCCAAGCAGACACCCAGCCAACCGCTGAACGTGTTGGAAATGATGAGGCTGATATGGCCAACTACATTATTGCGTTTCCTGGAGCTACACGTGTCAGCTCCACAGGGACCATTAATGGCATGTTGTTGGTGAACGATGAAGGTGTCCCTATAAAGCATGTACAACTCCTAGGTAAATTTTAATATTTTAACTATTTCATGTACTTTATCTAAAACATATTTATCATGATTTTTATTTTTAAATTAATGATAATATCTTCTTTTTCTTTTGGTTTTATTTTGTGTAGGAAACAATGAGTTCTACAGGATTCTGGAGAGCCATGCGTTGGTAATTTTTGGCCCAACCATACGTACAGGGTGGAATTCCTAGAATTCCAACTTCAAAAAAGAACTTCTAGATTATCTAGAAGCCCTTTTTGGGGTCGGCACATTTGACAGAAAAGCGGTGGCTCAGGTAGCCGGCAAATATTTGAAATATACCAGGGACACCTATAGGACGCAATTGCAATTTAACCCTAGATATGAACGTCCTCTCGCAGTTTCAGAGAGTGAGTGGAGAGCACTCATCCATGACGGAAAAGAGAAAAGGGCAAAGAAAGAAGGAAAAATGCCAACTGGACCCGCAAGGTAAATTACAACTTTAATTCAATAGCTTTAATTTTCTTTATGCCTAAAATAAAAGTGTGCTACGTCATATCTGACTTCAATATTTTGATGCTAGGTTGCCTGACACCTCAAAGGCAACCAAAGCTAGGATTGAGAAAAAGGGCCATCACAAGCTCGGCCAGGGTGGCTACTTGAAATTAGCTGTAAGAATTGTAATTAAGTAGCTAAACATCTTATAATTAATTGTATCGCCTTCCAACGTTTTTGTAATCCTATCAGATATGATTAAAAATACACAATCATATATAATGTAGGGTGATGACTTTGGAACAATAAATACAGAGGAAGATAAAAATATTGCTTTCCGTTTTGGCTATCAAGCTGTAGTTGAACGTCGCAGAAGCTTGGGGCAGGTCCCAAGATCTACAATGCCTGATAAGGTAAAACATTAACCTTTCAATATTTTTGTTTTCGTCCATAAATTTAATGCCTAACAACTTTGTTTAAATCAGGGGAGCAACACTACCGACGAGGTAAATAACCCAGTTTTAGAGCCAGATGTAGATGATCCTCTCGTGCAACCTGATCATTGTAGTGGGGACCAGGCCGACAATGCTGCTATCAGTGAGGGCCGTGACGGTAATTAATTTCCACTTATAATTTTTTCTAATTATACCTTGATGGTTATCCTTATAACGTTTTTTGTTTAAATGACAGAGAATGTTTCCCTTGAGGATCTTACCACCAGAGAGGAAGACAGGGCAACAGTCCCAACGGCGACAACTGGTGCACCATGTAAATAATCTCATTGCAATTTTTTTTATTAATATTACCGAACTAGTTCAATGATATTTAAAAACTGATAATTAAAATTTAATATTATCTGTTTTTGTAGGCGATGCCCCGTCACTGGATGAGACCAGACATCGTGACAACGCAACTAGGTTAGCGGCGACAACTGGTGCACCAGGTAAATAATCTCATTGCAATTTTTTTTATTAATATTACTGAACTAGTTCAATGATATTTAAAAACTGACAATTAAAATTTAATATTATCTGTTTTTGTAGGCGATGCCCCGTCATTGGATGAGACCAGACATCGTGACTACGCAACTAGGTCAGCAGTGCGGGTCGAAAGGCACGAAACAAGAGCAGAGCATGATGATATTGATGATGTAATTAGGAGCTTTAAAAATAGTAAGAAGAAAAAGAAAATTCGATAATGTAAAATATTGTATTATTATAAGACAAACGTTGCCATACTTGGAACGTTTTTTGCGTTATATAAAAAACTCATTTATCATACTATTTTTATGTCAAGCATTAATTGCAATGTTTCCTTGCGTACTTTTTGTTGAATTGTTTTTTATTAGTTATTGAATATTTTTTTTTATGCTCATGAAAGTAAAAAATGAAATATAGATTGGGTATTGGGGAATTGAGGGTGATGTGAGGGGGGGTGAGGGGCCATAAGAGCTTCCACCTTCACATGGTTGGCCCTGTTTAGTAGAGAATAATTTATTGGAGCGATTTAATCTTGGAGAAAACCTCCCTCGATCCAGTGTAGCAACAAAAAAGTCACTGTTGACTTAGTTGCTACTCTTTCATATCGTGGGAGGCTTGTTCCAAGTTCATGCGACTCCAATAAATTGTTCTTGAAATGAAGAGGAGCTTATTCAGGTATGTTTTGACATTTTCAACATATGTTCTAGCATTATCATAAGAATGCATCTTAGAGTAAAAAATACTACATCAATTACTTTTATTTATTGTATAGATAATGATGGATTTTGATTGACTTGGCAGTGCAGGTACAAATCCTCTTGCATCATGAGCAATACAACTTGTCAACCAGGGTCATGTCCAGGATATTTTTGCTTGTGCGCTTGACCAAGTTCGTAATGTCACATTTTGTAAGTTCTTTTACAGTTCATAATTCAATATTAAGCTTGTTCACGATTATTATCTAGGTTTTTTGTATGTGTTTTTTCATCTATTTGATTGTAAGCAACTATGCATGTTTCCCGTTGTTCACTATGATTTCTCCCATTACCACTCCCAGGATGAATCCGACTTTATTGTTACATAGGTTACTTTATTGTTACTATGATTTTTCCATTTACGATTTCATAGGTTACATCATGTAAAGTTGTCAATCTCAGGTTGGTGATGAGCTTTAGTTCTCCAGATTTGGGGCTTTTCTGATATTTTCTCCCTCATGTCATTCCCGCATCACCTCGTTGTTTGAGCATGCCAATTGTCTACCACTTGTACCAATTGGCACATGTCAATCCCTGAGTGGTGCCACATTTCACCTATTTTCAGTGAGAGCTTAGGGTTTCTCTAACATAGCTTCAGAAATCCGATTCAGTGCCTGCTTGAATATTGTCACATAATACTCATGGTTTGGATTGATGAGCATGTTCTGAATGGTTGGTTGATTCATAAGAACCACCCATATAGTCATCTTGAGATATTTCAGAAGGTTTCTTGGGTTTCCTTTTTCACCGTTTCTAGTGGGTTGGATGGTGTGGGGTGATCCATCAATACTGGTGCTCTTGTAGTAGGGAATTTGTTTTTGGGGATATAAAGGAGCATTTGATGTAGATATCCCATTGGATGCATTCATACATGGGCACGAGAGGTCAAGAATTTAAATTAAAAATATGCAACCTCTAGCATGGCAACCTGAAGGCCGCGAGAGACACTGGTTAAAGATTGTTTTGTGCTGGCCTTAATATAGTCGTGATTTCTTTCTATTATATTAATGCAAATATATAGTCCGGTCTCATTAAAATGAGGATTATGGTTGTATTTTCTTTGGTTGTTTCTCTCTTAATGCTCCAGAAGTTGCCAAAAGTTGCGATAGTTGTTTAGTTTGCCTGTTATAACTTAAAAGTGGTTTTTAGCAATGGGAGTCATGTTTTTTAAGGTTCATACTAATATGAAGATCTTGTAATTCTATATTCAGCATAAGAGAAGATGGCCTCTGCTTTGGGCAGTATGACAACAATTGCCACATCTACCTCATTGGGTAAAAATGGAAAGGGGAAGAAGTTGGGTGCAATGTTTGATAATTATGGCAGACAATTGTCTTCTCTTTCAGTTTTTTCACCCATTTCCTTAAATCGCTCAAGCAGAAGAGGGACTCTGAGATTACGCGACAGAGAGAAGGTAGTTAATACAAGAGCTATGGAAAAGGAGTTGTACTTCAACAAGGATGGCTCAGTGACAAAAAAATTGCAGGTCAGAGAAAAAAGTATGTTTAAAGGAAGGTCACCTGCACGTGAAACTTCACTGCGGTGGATCTTTCCTTGTCCACTTATATTCGATTTTAATGTGTTATTTTAATTTTTCATGGAGGGTTTTTTTGGCATATGGTCTGGCATTCAATTGCACACTTATTGAAAGCATTGTCAATTTGTCTTGCAGGCGGTGTGAACAAACTTGCTGATCTTGTTGGAGTCACCCTTGGGGCGAAGGGAAAAATGTTGTCTTGAAGAGCAAGCATGGTTCTCCGAAAATAGTTAATGATGGTGTGACAGTAGCTAAGGAGGTAATTTGTAGATGTGTGCTCTGGTTTTCTTTTTAACGTTGTATTAGTTCCCCCTCTTAAATGTCTTAGATTTGGTAGGCATAATTTGAAAACTCAAAGGTGAAAGGAACATATTTGTTACCCAGTGGTCTACTTGGCCTATGGACTAGCCACATTAGAGTAATGCATAAATCTTTTCACAACAATAAAAGGAAAGGGTTATGGCTGAGTCAAATTTTATTGTTATTGACACTGTAATGAAATGTATCTCAATGCTATGGTTTTGGCCTTTTTATTGGTTGAATTAGAGGACCCAGTTGAAAATATTGGGGCCAAGTTGGTAAGGCAAGCTGCGACAAAGACAAATGATTTAGTTGGGGATGGAACCACAACATCTGTTGTTCTTGCACATGTTGGAATATTGAAAAATTCCAGAACAATGAATGGAGAATAAATCTCCCTTCCTCTAACACAGAGAAAATAAAATTTTCTTTGACAGGAGATAGAGTTTCAATACTTTGAAAACAAACTTCTATTCCCTTCAATAACTCAAAAAAAAACTATTACACTACTTCCTCACTGAGAGGGATTACAAAATTATGACTACTACAAAACGCAGTGCATAAAACCAACTCACTGTCTGTTCAAAACAAACATACTCTGTCTCTAAGACACTCTGCTGTGTTTTTCCCTTTCGCACTGCTGTGCATGCACACTTAAAAAGTTACACTCAGTTTTTCACTTTTTACACACTGCTATGTAATAAAAAATTTACGTACTGTCTATAAAAAAAACTACCAAGCTTTTTCGACCTTTTTATTTTTATATGCCGGAACATATAAAACATATTACAATAAACCCTCTTTTAAAAAAAATAAAATTAAAACTAAATTCTATGGCCCACCTTTCATTTCGCATATGATATATATATAACATATGTATATATTAAACTATCAAAACATTAAAGAACCCTTTCCGTCGGACTTCAAAAGTCTTAATAGATTGAATTTCAAACCAAATTCGCGTTCCAAAATGGGATGCTAACGTCTACCTAATTTTAACTCGAATTCTCAATCCAATGTGCCCTATAAAAAATTCGGGTCCAGTTTTCAGGTTTTCAGATTCCCTTCAATTTCATGCGATCCAATATTAATGCTCCACGTGTCCTCCTTTTGAATTTACAAAACTGGGGGGTAAATTTCTGTTTGTTTAATTTCTGGTTGGTGAATTGCGTTAATGTTGGTTGTTGTGTTTAAATACAATCTTGTACAAAAATATGGCTGCGGCTGTCTACAAAAAAAACTTGCAAGAATTTTAAATGCTGAATTAAATTTCTGGATGGCGTGCAAGCAACCTCCAAAAAAAAATGATGCTGCTGCATCCATCCTTCTACTACAGCAGCTAAAGTTAAAAGTCAACAGCACAGGGTTTAATAAGTGAGGGTGTACAGGTAACTTTTTGTCGATAGTACTGGATTAACATCATCTATTCATTTTTGTAGGGTCTTATGGTGTTTGGTTTTTTAGTTTTGGGTTGGGCTTATTGAGTCTAAGATAGTTTTTGAGTGAAAAAATTGCTATCAGGTATTAAAAAAATTTCGTTCTTTTGTCAAAATTTATGAGCTTGTTAGGAAATACAAAACTGACAATGGTTGTATCTTAAATTTGTGGAAAATAATTTGAAATGAAACCTTTTTGTTTAGGTTTTTGCAACAGGTGCAAACCCCGTTCAAATTACTAGGGGCATTGACAAGACAATAAAGGCCCTTGTTTCGGAACTCAAAATTTTGTCAAAGGAGGTAAACGCTTGCCTTTTGAGTAGGTTGGTTTTCCTTTTTGCTGATGGTTTGGTGTTTCTAATTGAATTAGTTGCCTAAGGTATTTTTGGTTGCAAACTTCTTTTCATTTTTCATACAGTATTGGCCTTGTGGAATACATTTGATTGTGTGGTCTTGTTAGATCTACAACATTTGTAGTTGTTTAGTCTTATGGCCGAGGTGCACTTTTATTATGGAAATAGTTGATGCAACATTGTCATTTAATCCTTACTGCAGGGTAGCATGTTGAGAAGTTTCTTGTGAAACATTTGGTATTCAAAATGACACTTGATCCTATACAGCATCATGCACTTGACTTCAAAATTCATATTCAAAGTGTGCTAGACAATTCTTGCAAAATTTCAAATATTTAGGTTGTTTTAAACCATTATCTTTTCATGTATTGGATGCTGAAAATGTGAAAAAGACTTTGGTATGAAACCAACTGGTGAATAATTTCCAGCACAACAACCACTTCCAAGACATGATTTAGAAGTAGAACAAATGTGCTTATGAAGCATAGAAAGATATCCTTGATGCATTGTTAATGTTTGGCTAGGGTTATTTTTGGAGAAAATAACTCCTTATTCCTAGAATAGTGATCTTCAATACAAGTAAATGCCAGAGAAGAGAGATCATCGTGTGACGCAACAAAACTGAAATTGGACCCCCAAGGAGAGCCGGTGTGTCTACAATCGCTGTGTCAGCATTTTCCCTTGGTGTACCCCGTTCTTTTCCTCCAGCCTGAGTCTTAATTGACTTCTTCTTTCTTCGGGTTTATTTATCAAATTCGTAGAATTTGATAAATAAATACTATCCACAATGGTTGGAATTTAATTTATATTCCCGACTTTATATTATCTCCAATCCTTATAACCAATGTTTAACTTTCAACACTTTGTATTTATACTCCACGTTTCTTTTTTAATAAATAACTTGTAGTGAACTTTCGGCTCTATATTTCACCACCCAGCCTTACAACAATCACCCTCCAGACTTATGCTAATTATCCGCCAATCGTTTAATTAAACAATTTCATTATAATCCGGCCCCACCTATATATATCAATAACCAATCAAACACTCGTATCGTACCTGGCTATCCTCCGCACACCTTAGTTAACCTCCGGGCAAGTTCAACGTGCGACCACCGTCCGATGGCCCTTCTCCAAATCAACGACTCTGGGAAATTTCGCTCGGCTTCCAACGTCGGGCTTTAACGTGCGATGGCGTGGGTTAAACGGTTGTTTTCCGGGGTCACTTCGCCACGTGTCGCATTCCCTATGGAATCGCTCGCGAATATGAAATACCGCCTACTCCGCAAAAGCGGTGCGATATGGGCAACCCGCTTTTGTGATTCCGCTCGTGGTTTTGGTAGAGGGCTTGACCACGGGTGCAAGTCTGGTTCCGATATCCTTTTGTTTGTTAACTCATGTCCAATCCTCGAGTTAGGTTCCGAAAGCACAACAATTTTGTCTCTTTATTAAGCGGGATTTTTATATTTGAATAGTTTTCACGACCCCGGTTCTCTACACAGACCTCGCCTTGGATATTTTTACATAAAAATGATTGTTCTCAATAATTATTTATATAAATTTTCCACATGTTAAGTGTGGTATTCCCATGATTTATTATAAATATGTGTATTATCAAAGAAAACCAACACAAATTTTATAAGATGGGATCAAACAAAATTGTTCTTAAGTCGAGCCCGCCGGACTTCAAATGGCGATAAACCATAATTCAAACCAAATTCGCGTTCCAAAATAGCCTGCTGACGTCGGCCAATTTTGTGACGCGAATTTCTTATCAAATTTGCCCTAATATTTTAAGGGTCTGGATTTCCACTGCGCGAGCAGCCCAAACAAAGATCCGCTCCAATCAATTTCTGCCACGTGTCCTCAATAAAAACTTGCCCTGCTCCCGGCTGCGGGTGCATTCGATGGCATTTAAGGTGATGGGACATGGATATGGCGATTTCATATCATTCGCATTAACATTTAACGCTGTTCAATTAAGTTTTCACATCAAATCTACATTAATTAATTTTTAACACTGTTCAAGATCGTACCTCCACTCCTCTGAGCGATTCTGCACGCTCCAATTTGATCCGGCCTTCGGCTCTCATTATTAATGATCAGAGGATTAATTATGACGGTGGCCCTATGATTGCAGTAATTTCGCATGTGTCGAAAATGGTGTTTAGCCGGTTTTCGACAAGACTGGCTTGTTGGATTACACTGCCCGCTAACTGTGAGATATGAGAAGTGGCCACTCGAACCGCCGTCTTGACCTTGGCCGCATTTCCAGTTTTCGTCGTCTCGTCCGTCTTCCGTTAATTGAATTCCCGTCTCTCTCGTCTCTCGTGCCTACCGCGCTCGAGATCGCACCCATGCCCGTGTGCGCCATGTGATTGCGCTGTCACAGGGGGAGCACTAGAGGTCAACCTTGGCGCGCTCCCTCCAGCCCCTCAACAGCCGACTTCCGCCACCCAGTTGAGTACACAGGGTCGATATCCAAATACTAGGAGGGGCGGGGTCGGTTTGCAGGATCCTCGGGGCCACAATCGCATCGATTCCCCGCTCTCGCTTCCCCCCACCGCTAGTTCACCTTCTCCCACGACGCGCACTGCGCAATTTTCCTTTAATTTCTCTCTCAACCGCTCGCGAATCACGGCTTTAGTCACTGTGGTATTCCGCGAGGA